>CP136066.1:156423793-157023793 GCA_032622095.1 Siphonodentalium dalli | reverse complement strand
ACTGTCCCCTGCCAGATATGAAAACAACTCATTAGGATTACAATTCTTGATGGATATATTTCTAATTTAGGTGGAATATGAGGTTTGAATTTCTTGTTAACGTTCAAATGTTTCCTTTTCTGAGCTACGATATTTGTAGTGATTCGACTATGAATGGCATTAGCAATCAGCTAATGTTAGCCTATTGGTTGACAAACTGAACTTAAGGTTGAACATCGGCTTTTCATTCCAATTTTTTATTTGTGTTTGTTTATTGAGCATACATGTACAGTGTCCAGTTTCAAGTCTGAACTAAAGTAAACACCAAAAGTCCATCCAGACGATGGCGCGTCTAACACTGAAGTTTTGTTTTTAAATTTGTTTTTTTTTAATTGAAATCAAGGACAATGAATGTTGAAGAATGGTATACCAAAAAATAATGCCAAATTTTATTGTTCGAGCTTTCTGTGTGATCGAGAGGGAGTCTGGCATATATAAGAGAATACATTGACCTAACAATATTTACCTTGACCTTGTAAGCCAGTGCATTCTCTTATATATGCCAGGCTCCCTGTGGGAGACTCGCATATATAAGAAAATGTGCTGAGACAGGATCTTTAATGCTGCACCAGCATAGCTCCTGTCATGAAAGGTTTAACAAAGTTCTCAGAAATCACTGTTTGTTAAATATAAATGTTATTTTAACCTAACTCGCTTGTAATAAAAAAAAAAATTTTAAACAAGACAAATATAATATTTTAAGTCGGCAGCAAAACAATATGTCTGTCGGGAGAGGGGAAACAAACCATATTTTAATTATGGGCTTGTAACAGAACGAGAGAGAGAAGTGCGGGAGTCGCACCGAAAGTTGGCAACACCCGAAATCTCAGGCCACCGGTCACCCATCCAGGTAGTAACCGGGCTCGACGTTGCTTAACTTCGGTGATCACACAAAGCGTCTAACGACCGTGACCAAGAGATCTAGACCTCTCGACCAGAGAAGTCATCGGCCTTCTATATTTACAACGCGACCGCTACAGGCTGATTAGTTATCCCTTAGGAAATGTTCAGATAATTATCTGAACATTTGACTCCAATTAATAGTGTTTTTTTATTTATTGGTTTACGGATTTTTCTGCAGAAAAATTGGGGAGTAGGAGGAGGGGAAAAAATTATGCTCCAGCGAGTCCCTGTCCCATCAGTTGTTAGGTGAAAATATATGACATCGCCGGTGTCTGCCATGTTGCTAACCAGAAGCATACGGAGTTGTCGTTATATATTGTTTATATCGTTTCGCAGACTTTAATTATAACATACCGCATTTCTATTACGGGCTATTGTTGGCGTTTTGCGATGTTCTATTGATGTTCATAACAGAGACGCTCCACTTCTTTCCGATAGAAAATATAATTTTATATTACTCTATTTTCTTTGTCGATTTTTATAGCGGTGGGAAAAAATATTTTAGCAATTCGGAATTAAATTTTTATTTCAATTTTTGAAAAAATTTGGTGCGGCAGATCCATAAAACCAACAAATGTAATTTGTCTCGTCTCCAGGCGTTAGAATCCATTAAATTTTGTGATAATCAAAACATAGCATTTTTACAGTGAATCAGCTGCTTTTACGAGAATCAAACTTAAGAATCATTATTCTGATGATCGTCATATTTTAAGCCCTGCTGCTCTTTTATTATCTGTCATCTGCTTATTGTTCTGAACACCACTCCAGAAGAATAATAGACCATTCCAATGTACTCTTTTATACTGATGATTCTATGAGGGGACGAGAGTTGGGGCAGCAGTGCATGTTACAAGCGGCTTTGCTATTGATAAAAAATATTAATATACATCCAACGCTAACATCCCTGTGAAATATTACCGACATGACATGGCTGCCTCCCACCTCTCCGCACTGCCCTTATGCACCGAGTTTAGAGATTGTTAAAGATATTTTTTCCTCATTGACTCATTACTATTTATAATCAACTTTCAGTTCCAAGCAGATGAGTTAGGAATGAATCCGAATGATTTGGCAGGGCTATCTCAGTCTGAACTCGCACTGCGAATGGATAACAGCGATAAGACGCTTCTCTCTGCCTGGAACAAGAAGGGGCGTGGTAAAGGAAAGGTATGTATCTTACAAGTAGTTTATAGTTTATTGATAAGTTTAACGTTGGCTCTTCAAAGTAGGGGTGCCACGATTTTAATCGTATAATCGATGAAACATTATCCGTCTTCAATTAAACTGTTATTTCGGACGTCGGAAAATGCCAGGTATTATTGAATACCGTGTTTGTTTTACACAGTTTAATCTACAACCAAGGGGTTAACAACCTTTGATCGCGTATCAAAGAGATTCGGACAATATGTTGCAAACAGCCGGCAGTTCATTTGATGATGCGACATGGTTACTCTTCATATTGTTGTATATTCTACAAATTGGTGGCACTGCAGCTTTGAACTTATGGCGACTTAACTTGTTCTGAGTCCTGAAATTTGCGGGTGGGGGCCCACCTTTGTAATTGTTATCCACACTCTGAAAGTTTTGCTGAAATTTATAATTTCCGGAACATTAGATT
The DNA here is from genome assembly GCA_032622095.1 of Siphonodentalium dalli. Taxonomy (NCBI): domain Eukaryota; kingdom Metazoa; phylum Mollusca; class Scaphopoda; order Gadilida; family Siphonodentaliidae; genus Siphonodentalium; species Siphonodentalium dalli. The sequence continues at coordinate 157,021,233 of CP136066.1, read as the reverse complement.
CCTTTTTTTAGGAACAGCTGGCGGTCCATCATGCATTCCTACTTTTATATTGTTTGTATGTTTGGCTATTCATAACACTGAAATAAATTGCTACATTCGTTCTAATGAGCTCGTAAATATTATAACCATGACATCGCCGAGAACTGTGCTGGTATTGAATACATTGTGCTTATTAGTCATTACCAGTGGTTTATGATCCACTTTGTTAACATAACAATTACATCAGCCGATGCCTGAAACAAACAGTGACAGCAGTTAACCAGCACCCGGCCAATATGCCATATTACATTATACTTCCACTGATGTTATTAATATTAGTTGCGATAAATCAATTTATAGTTGATTGTTGACGACCGATTATCAATTATCAAAATAAATAATCGTGGCACCTCCATTTCAAAGCAACTCCCTGTTTGTTAAGAAGAAGTAGACATTTATCGGGCAGAATATTAACCCTTTCCATACTAAATGGATTCTCCCACTCAGTTAAAAAGTATAGATCGGAATTGTCTATTACTCATCTGGAGGGGTGTTCAGGAGAAATATGCAGACGACATTCCTATTTAATGAATGCACTGAAATGTTCAGATAATAAGTTCAACAAATGACCTATGGTCATTGTTTTAACTTATTATCTGAACATTTCCTAAGGGATAACTAATCGTCAATGAGTATTTAGTATAGAAAGGGTTAAGTCATAAAATCTGAAGTTTAATTAGTACCAGTGTTCTATGTTTTGATAATCATTATTTGGCTGTGAAAGTCCCCTTACAATTAGCAAACACAACTTTATCTCTTTAACCCTTTCATGACAGGACTGCGCTGGCGCATTATTAAATTTCCTGTGCCAGTGCATTCTCTTATATATGCGAGTCTCCAATAGGAAGCCTCGCTTATATAAGAGAATGCACTGGCTTACAAGGTCAAGGTAAAAATTGTTAGGCCAATGTATTCTGTTATATATGTGAGACTCCCTATGGGATACTCACTCACATATATAAGAGAACGCATTGGCACAGTGTTTTCACAAAATTTTAGGAAGCTCCAGTCATGGAAGGGCTAATTCTCTACGTGGTCTTCATGAAACTTAATTACCCGTAACCGCGTTCCAATGTAACTATCTACTGAACATGAACTGCAAGTCACTGACTGAAATCGAACCACGGTTAGTGAGCCTTGCATATATAAGAGAATGCACTGGCTTACAAGGTTAAGGTAAATACTGTTGGCCCAATGCATACTCTTATATATGCGAGGCTCCCTATGGGATACTCTCATGCATCAGCACAGGGTTTTTGCAAAATTTCAGGAAGCTCCAGTCATGGAAGGGTTAATTCTCTATGTGCAGAAAGTGGTCCCTAGATGGTGAATTTAGTGACGATATTCTGCATGGTGGGCTAGCATCACCAAATTCAGCCTCTGGGAACCTCTTAGGCCTTAACTGCTATGGGAGTCCTCGGATTGAAGTTCCCCAGTTGAAGTTGGTGATGTTCACCCATTAGTCACATCAATTATGCATTGTATCTTCTGCAAATTAGAGCATGTAGAAACTGAACAGAAGGGAAAAAAGTAACTAAAAACAATGTTAATTTGAGATTAGATACTTCGCAGAAGATGAGGCCTAAACAGAATGAGGTCCCCAGAGGGTGAATTTGGTGATGCTAGCCAGCTGTGAGGGTAGCATCACTAAAATCACCCTCTGGGGACCTCAATCTGCAAATGTCAGACACACTATTCCCAGGCTTGGGGGACCAATTAAGTGATACAATTCAGGCAGAATAAATTTGCATTGTCTTCTAGGCTGGTGCCCTGCATGGCAAATCCATCAAAAGTTCACATATATGTTGTTTACTGATTAGGTCACTCTTATTAATTGTTGGTTTAAAGATGGTCTATCTTTTCTGTAGCAAGTTTAATATAGTTTCCTGAGTATAAATTAATAAATATGAATCAAAGACACCTGTCTGGAAATGCTTCTATCAATTAATATTGATCTTATTTAGATTTTTATGGTATAATATACATACAGTCAATTTGGGACATTTTACGGATTGAGTTCGTTTGTGGAAAATTCTAAAAATAGTAACGAAAAAATGTTCCAATTGATTATCACATTATATATTAAGAAAATATTGATATCAAATAAATATTAATTGATAGAAGCATTTCTGGACAGATGTCTTCGACTCGTGTCTATTATTTTAACCCTGGAAACTATATAGAACATGTTTAGGAAGAGATAGACCATCTTTGAGGATACTCCCACCATAAAAATCATGATGATCATTGAAAAATTTTAATTCATGATGAGCTCCCGATTAATATTCTTTGATGTCTTTTACAAACTTTATATATTACCAAATACGTCTAAAATTTAATTTTTTCATCCTCCCTTATTTAAAAAAAATTATCCATAATTTAAATCAACAAATTAAAAAAGGTGGCCTCAATTAGATTGTGGTTTTCTCATACTTATTATTATGAAACACCATTTTGGTTGCTGTGAAATTCACCATGTTCTAGTACATGTACTTATCTATCAGATCCTATAACTTATTGTCATCAGTAGCTTTTGGTGATGAGTAGTTGACATAATTTCATGCTTTTTCCTATTCTCTTTTTCATCCAGTGACAATCCAGTTTTCATTATTTTCTAAGGGACACATTTTTTTACTTGAGCATTCATGTTTGCCTTAATATTTATTCTGCCTCAGAATTTAAGAATATTACCAGAATATAATTTCAACATATTTCAGCATAAAGATACATTATTGTTACACAATGGAAAGGTATCTTGCTAATTTTAAAGATAGTGTCAGGGTCCTGATGTGATTTTAAAATAAATTACCTCGCTAACTTACATAAGTGATTTGATAGGTAAAATCTCAAGCTCTCGTATGACTATACATCCATTGTAACCATGAAATTGCCCAACCAATTGCATGCAAACCAAACAATTTTGTGGATGGCACTGCCAAATTAGAACATCAGGCTAATCGAGAAGTGGTGGAGATGGCAATTTTCTCACAATATATGCTGTATATAAGTATTCTTGGCTGCATATGTACTCTAACAGACCTTTTCAAAGCTGTCAATCAAATAATTATTAGCCGATATTTTCTACCTATCAGCTTCTGAACCGTTCGCTTGATCAACGAAAATTCTTTGTTCACCCTAATTTTGATATCCGTGTATACTTTCAGTGTGAAATAATTGTAACTATCTACTGAATGCGAACTTCAAGTCACTGACTAAAATCGAACCATGAAATTAGTTATGTTTTCACCCAATTTACAGCTTGGCATTAGCCGTTTGAATGGGAACAAGTAATTCGCAACCTGCATATTGTCTCAGAATGGATTGATTTCTCAATCAAAGCATTGTGTGTATTACAGTTTATACAAAGATAATCAGAATGAATCTTTTAGCTCAGTCATGCTGATAAAATATTAAATTATATTTTAAAGATGATCTGTCTCTTCCTAGACCTAGATATGTTTAATATTGTTTCCGGGGGTATTACCCTCTTGGCAGCTACAGTAATGCTCTAATTAATCGACCCTTAACCACAGCAGAATTATGGGTAACTTTTCAGGATTTAGTTTGAAATATGGCTTGTTGTCATTCATCGGAAAGCTCTCACTGAGAGCTTTCCGAAGTATGGCAACAAGCCATATTTCCGACTAAATCCTGAAAAGTTACCCATAATTCTGCTGTGGTTAAGAGGTCGATTAATTAGAGCATTACTGTATATGTCAGTACTGAGTACGGATGTAAAATGTCACGCTGTGTGCTATACGTCCGTACGGACCTTCTTCAGCACACTAGCACTCGGCCATATTTTATAACTGGAACTCACATATTGATACATCGGAACAACTGTATCTCGAAGTTTTCAAACAGTGTATGACGTTCCACAATTGTTAATGAAACTAGCCATTCAATTGAGTTAGTTTTATGGTTTTCGTGATATTCCCGTTATATTTTTCCACTCGAAATGGCCATAACATCAACGGCCCAGCACATGATGTCATAACTTCATTAGCAGTGAATAGGTTAAATAAAAAATATGAGTCCGGAATTAATTCTATCGATTTTATATTGATATTTTCTTATAATGCAATAATTAATTGGGACATTTTTTCTTTACTATTTTTAGAACATGTCGTCATGATCTTTCCGGCGATCTCAGATAGGGATACATTTCTACCGCTTGCTATGCTCCGTGAGCATTAAAATATCCATATATTTTAAATAAAATCAATATTAATTGATAGAAGTGTTTCCAGAGAGGGGACTTCGATTCATATATACTATTTTATGCCCAAGAAGCTCTATAAAATTAGTTATAGGAAGAGACAGACAATCTTTAAGCCTACCAACCAACCCTAAATTTTGTCTAACTTGTATCCCTGATCAGACATTCAATTTTCTTTGTCATCTACTATATATTTTGGAACTTTTGTCTATCTGTCTGTGTGTGTGTGTGTGTGTGTGTTATAGACTCGAAAACTGCTCAACCGATCCGACTCAAATTTGGTAGGTTGGCCTACTTTGATCCGGGGAACAATATGTGTGGATCCAATTTCACATGCGACCGTGTCCTTTACCTTGGCTTCGCTCATATACGCTCATATCGGCATGTTTCTGGACCAATTGAACAATAGATTTTTTCTTTCTCCTAATACTTTTCAACGTTGTTCGCTCAGTTAAGAAATAGCCTGGATGAAGTCGGGCACATCAGCTAGTTATACTATATTTTGCATCGTGGTGAATTTTTTCCCCCAGCAGTTTTGTTGTGTTTATGATATTGGGTCCCTGACACTATCTTCTAACATTTCTTTATAAATCACTTTTTAGGAAAGTCGCTTTCACTATTTCATTGTTATAAAGTTTATAATTTTTTCGCTCTCATTAATATTCTTTGTTTTACTGCATAAGAAATCACATAGAGATATCACGTTAGGAAAAACACCAGTTATTCCAAATGTGGAGGTTACGTCATATGAGAAAGGTCAACCAGTTCACACTTTGACTTACAACTTTGAAAAGAAGAAAAGTCGAACACCGAAGGTACCACAACATAACTGTTGTGTAGGTGTCATAATTCCTGAACCCATCCCACGATCCACCTTTAATATAACTGTTTGTCTCACGTTCGTATGTTTTGCAGCATTATCTTTCCTGAGAATGATACCTTGCGAGATAACTGTCTGATTCGTTTTGTCTCAAATTTATTTATATTTTCTCTTGATATACGACAATGGAAGTTCCATAATTTTCTCTATTTTATGTGGAACTATTAACCCTGCCATAACTGGAGCCTCTTGGAATTTTGTGAAGACACTGTGCCAATGCATTCTCTTATATATGTGAGTCTCCCATAGGGAGCCTTGCATATATAAGAGATTACATTGGCCTAACAATATTTACCTTGACCTTGTAAGACAGTGCATTCTCTTATATGCGAGGCTCCCTATGGGAGACTCGCATATATAAGAGAATGCACTGGCACATGGTCTTTAATACTGAACCAGGGCAGCTCCCGTCATGAAGGGGTTAATTAATAAACATTTGTCTTAACAATGAGATATGACTGCATGAGTAAACGTAAAAACAAATTGCTTGCCAGAATTGGCAGGTGTGTTAATTTCATAAGATATCCTCACCAGGAAAGATAACTCTGCAATACCTATGAAAATGGGCAAACAGTCTTTCGTAATTTATAAAATTTAATGCTTCTTTTTGTTCGTGTTGTTGAATATTTATTTACATGTACCTTAATTTTTGCTTCAATTAAATGGAGACTGTACATAAAATCTAGCCAATTTATATTCAGTAATTTCCTAATATACTCGACAAGAACAATTAAATGCAATATAAATATACATTCAAATGCACAAAGTATGGCATATCACACATGCTTATTGAAAGCTAAGTGGTTGGCTTAAGCAATTTAATAAATGGTTTTAACCCTTTCAGTGCCAGGTCCGATTTTTGTATCAACCCATATACCCCGTGCCAATGCATTCTCTTATATATGCGAGTCGACCATAGGTCGCCTTGCATATATAAGAGAATGCATTGGCCTAACAATTTTTCATCATTTGTTATTATTTTTTACAATTTGTTTTACAATTTTAATAATTATTTCTTATATTCTTTAACAGACTTATTTTGTAGGTTTAGTGCCAGGGAATCTTACGTTTTTCATGGGCATCAAAATTATTACTATGAATACTTGGTGATAGTTTTGAGTTATAACATGCCCCTAAGGTTTTATCCAGTTTGTTTTTAAATTCGCTATAGCATGCTTAAGCATACCCAAAAAAAATTAAACCCAATTTTTTTATTTTTTTTAATGTTTTTAGGGCCGATTTTACAGACCGTTAATAATTGGCCGATAAGATCGGCCCCTGGCACTGAAAGGGCTAAGTCATTTACTTTTTTGTCCGCCGACCCAACGGGTTCGGAGGACTATTATAATCAGCACGTCCGTCCGTGCGTCCAAGGTTACCGGATGATAACTTTAGTTAGAGTGAACCAAATTAAATTAAATTTGGTATGTGGGTTTACTAGCAGAAAAGACAGGTCAAGTTCGAATTCTGGTTCCGTCCGCCAATTTTCAACAGAGTTATGCCCCTTTTTTTCGACTTAGAATTTGACTGTCTGTTAACATTTTTGGTTTCCGACCGATAACTCCAGTTTGGATTATTTGATCTGAACCAAAGTTGGTATGTGTATTTCCTAGCTAAAGATACAGGCCAAGTTCGAATATGGGTTCCGTCCAATTATTTATACATGAGTTACGGCCCTTTTTCGACTTAGAATTTGACCGTCTGTTAACATTTTTGGTTTCCGACCGATAACTCCAGTTTGGATTATTTGATCTGAACCAAAGTTGGTATGTGTCTTTCTCCCAGCAAAACACAGGTCAAGTTCGAATTTTTGCCAATTTGAGGTTTCCGGATGATAACTTTAGTAAATGTGTACTGAATGAAATTAAATTTGGTATGTATGTTTACTAGCACTAAAGACAGGTTTTTATGCGCAAACAACGGTCGTATCAAGCCGACACTTAGAGGCGGACATGAGGTCTACCGACCTTTTATTTAACTTAAACTACCATGTTTCATGTAATTTTGTACTTGAGCGTATTTTGCATTTTCATCGTTCACTCAAATAAATTCAACATGAGATACCTGACAATAATATACCAAAAACACATAAAAGGCTTAATCTATATTTTCGTTTATTACTATGTGGTACTTCACATACTTTTTTGTTTATTGTATTTTGCTTTCATTGTCAACTCAAATGTATTCATTGGTTCCATATGTTCTGTTGGACAGAGAAGATACCCCATGACATATGACCAAATTTATATAGTCTCCCTATAACCTACGAAGTTGATTTTGATCTTAATAGGAATATGTTGTATTGTAAATTCCTCAGCTACAGTAATGCTCTAAATAATTGACAGAATTATGGGTAACTTTTCAGGATTTAGTCGGAAATATGGCTTGTTGCCATTCATCGGAAAGCTCTCACTGAGAGCTTTCCGATGAATGGCAACATGCCATATTTCTAAATCCTGAAAAATTACCCATAATTCTGCTGTGGTTAAGGAGTCGATTATTTAGGGCATTATTGTATTAGCCAGGTTCAGCTACATGTACCTATAACGTGTGTTGCCAATGCAAACGGAAGTCACCTGAATCATGAATCATGCGACTATTTCGCATGCTACACATACACAGTTAAACCATTCAGAAGTTTTGTGCCCAACATGTAGCATACAAATCTTGTAGCAATCTTCTAATAACCGTATGAATGACCAACGATATACAGGAAGTGTGAGAATGACAATTTGTGTGGGAAGAGCTTATTTTGAATGAAGCCGTTTAGGCATATGAATGCATGATGAACGACTATTTTTTACACATTTTCCTACATGCTGGAACGATATCTATAAACATGTAGGTTTGTGTTGTAAAATCATGCGATTTTCCCACCAAGTGCATCACCATAGTAATACCGTACTAACACACTATAAAAGTTACATGTACCTGTAGCTGAATGTGGCTATTATCAACCTATTATGATTATTGCTTCAGGCCACATAACTTGTCAGTTATTCTTTGTTTTGCTTGTTGCGTTTTGGTTTCAGAAAGTTTGTCTCATATTTTTCAGCCTTTAATAATTATTAATAATAATAAATTTCGTTTCTATAATGTTTTTACATAGTATAATTAACGATGTATCAAATGCTATTCCGTAAACATAAGTTTACTTCAATCGGTTGTTTTATGTTTAAAATAGGAACCCGAAGAAGAAAAAGCGCCGCCAAAAGTTGAAGAAGTACCACAGGAAGAATTTGGCATAAAGCTGACACATTCAAGCTCCCAGTCAGCGAAAAATTCCCACAAGCAGGTTCCGTCTGCCTCAAAATCAAACAAACAAGCTAAAACATTGAGTCAGCGCTCAAACCTCTCAAAGGAAGCCTCAAAAGATCTGTCTAAAGATCACTCTCGTCTCAAGAGCAGTAGCATAATCTCATTGAACAAAGTTGTAGATTCAACTAATTCTGGGTCCACAACTCGTCGGCGGAAGAAGGTATCAGTTTTCTCCCACTATATCCCTGCTTTGATCGCATTTGCAAAAAGCTTGATGGATACCATATAGCATGCGAATATTGTAGCCTCCCATAACTTAATTGTAGCACCTCCCATATTAACTATGAGCAGTTCCATTGGCTGAAATATAATCAGAATGTATTCATGCTTATACTCATATCCAATGACATTAGGTCCCGCCAAACCACACATAGCATATTGTTAGCGAAAACGGTACCATAGTTTCCATTGCTGCTTGTATTCATACCCAACGCTATAGATATCCTATTCCCAGTTTAGTTCCGTCATTTTATGATTTTCCATATTCCATTTCCCATTCCCTGCTTTGTGTGGCTCTACTAACATTATTGCTATGTCCTGCAATCCCTGCTGCCCACACTCAATGACCATAGTCGACGTTTGTTAGCTGCAATATTGTTTGTTTCAGCACTAAACCAACCTCTTATATTATGCGGAAATATTTATGTGAGACAGCCTAGATGAGAAGTCATGTTAGTTATATGCTAACAGGACTTAAAATTCATATATTTTTGCGAGAATCAAAATACAGTAATTCTACAGCGAATCAGCTGCTTTTACGAGAATCAAACTGTCAGAATCCTGATTCTGATTCTTGTCAGATTTAAGGCTCACCAATAGATTGATAACTTCCGTACAATTTTTTTTGTATTTGCACGAAAATATTTTATTCACAGCTCGATGAATAATGTATGTTATGAGCAGGCAGAGTTTTCATTTTGGAAGCAGCCAATGAAAAGTTGTTATCTGATTACTGATTTCGGAGGGAAATCATTGGAGTGTATATATTCAATTCAATTCCAGTCCTAGCTTTGTCGGGACAGCACACACAAATTTTCAATTAAGTTAACAAAAGTGTGAGATATTGCTCAATTTGGATATAGTGAATTTAAAGTGATGTGAAACACTGGTAGGGTGATAAAATATAAATTGAAAATAATTTTGCTAAAAGTAGTTATTTTTACAAATATTATATCCAAATTGACACCAACTCCCATCGTCATTCTTATATATTAATTAAATTCAGTAACTCTTGATGGTGAATTCATTTTCGTTAGTTTATAGACGATAGTTGAGTCCCGAATCGAGAGCTAAATATTTACATTTGAGCGGTGTTCAGGCGATGTTTTCTATGGAGTGGTATGGTCAATTTGCTTGAGATTTTCAGCAATGATTGCAGAATGCTACATTCCTCCAGTTGGCATAGCACCTGAATGGTATCTTATCAGTTTTACGCACTCGAACAAGTGCATAATATGTCTTTAATGGTTTTTGTGGATTTCAAAATTGGAAATAATATTTACGGAGTTTGATTGAGAATTTTCATTGTTCTCATTTTAAACATAGACAGATATGTCACTGTTATACAAAATAGTTTAAAGTTCATATCTTATATTTATGTGTTCCTATATAAATATGGAACGTGTAGATTAAGAATTATTTCTGTGTAAAACTTCATGGTGAGTGTATTTCCGACACTAGAAGCTGTTTCCATGCGAGTGTTCGGATAACAGGTTTCCATAAGAGTTTTGTTTCAGGTTGTTGTTCTTGGACAGCTGTATTTGTACTCACTCATGTCATAATTTTCTGTATCCAGTCAATTTATCAGCTCAGAAATGCATGTATTAAAGGTACTCAATTCGATTCGATGGTCCCCATATAATCAGATTCCAACAACAACAACAACAACATTTTTAGAAATGCTGATTCAGTTATCAGAATCGATTAATTGCCCAAAAATAATGCTAACCACTGTCAACTATAGTATAAAATTGCCCAAAACATGTTATTTATCAACATGTTGCTCGACGAAATTTGGCCTTATTATTAACAGAAAGCCTCTTGATTTTAGAGTTATCCTTCTTCTTCCGCAAATTTGGTCCCAGACCGTTGGCTCATCGACTGTTTACTGGGTCACTAATAATTATTGATGGTGAAAAATAACAGATTTCAAATGTCGATATCTAATAACTCTGAGCTTTGATACGTGGGTTCCTCGACTAGAATCAAATATTGTTTACCCCCGAATTCAAATAAATAGTAATTGAGGAGCACTTAATCGGATTATGCATCTTTAAAATAGCTCAGTTGTTCAGAGGATCATATTACATCCTTTGCAATATACAGTTAGCATGCTAATGCAGAAATTCTATTTTTAGCATGGAAATGTGTTCAGGAAACTATATTTCAGTATAAAATTTCTTGTTATTAATCGAACCAAGATGACAGTTTGTAGCAGAGAATGTTACCATCTCAGTGTGGTTTTCATTTTATTTGCAAGCATAAAACTTTATTCGCACAATTACTTAAAGATGATCTATCTCTTATAGGCCACAATTTCAACAACAACATAATATTTATAAATCCTGATTTTAAGACTACAAAGAGTTATTTTTTGAATAAAATCTGAAAGTTTGGGTATATTATTTGTCTATAAAGTCATAATAAAGTGGTTTATTTCGTTCGTAACATCATTGTAGGATCTATAGTTTAAACGATATTTGCCATTATTGAATCTGCTTACAAGAAAGGGTTGTCCTGGCCACGCTCTGACAATTTTCATGCAGATTTCCCTTCTAAAAATGGCTGATAAAACTCTCACTGATGTGATGAGAAATTGTAAATAAAATTTATATTAATTTTAAGAATCTTCCCGGACAGGTGTCCTTGATTCATATCTATTATTTTATACCCCAGAATCTACATAAAACTTTGTGGGAAAAGATAGGCCATCTTTAACAAACAATACATGTATATAAATATAAGTACATAATTAATGTTATTATCCATCCCTTAACTAACACCATTTCCGATTGGGCAAAAGCCGCCCCGTGATAGTCCTGGAAAAAGTCATATTGGACTCCCGACTGTGCAATATCACTTTTTATTGGACTCCGTGACGTCACGAATTAACTCTATTGCAAAATGAATCGGTGAAATTGTGATGCGCGCTCAACACTGATGGATTTTAGCAGACGTTTCACTTCCGCATTGAGTTTTTTTTCTCACTTCCGTGTTTACTTTTCCCAATCATGCTTTCTGATGATCAAAATACAGGCTTTTATAGAGAATTAAGTGCCGACAAATACCAAAAATAACCACACAAGTTTTATTCACCAAAATTTGGATAAACATACAGATGGATAATAAAAATGTCATTATACAATGTTGTGTACAGTATGAGTTTTTCTTGTACTCGTCCAGGTTGTGGTGAAAAGTCATATTGGACTCGACACGCATATGACTTTTCACCACAACCTGGACTCGTACAAGAAAAACACATACTGTACACAACATTGTATAATAACTTTATATTATATGACACAGGGGCCTATACTGGCCAGTGCTTCCACAGCCCCTTACCCGGTAAGTAAATTAAAATTATCCTCTGGCAGTACATAAATGTCAAAAAGTTATAAATTATATATTATTTTTATTTTGAACTAGGATTCAGTAATAAGAATTGTCTATCACTGATGGATTTTTCGTTACGATTATGTATATTCTAATTCTCTATGTGTCCGAACATCTACATTTGTCAATGGTAAAACACAGAAAACGCCATAAAAGGATGCAAACGACTGAGCACTGCTAAAGTTTTTAAAAAGATCCATTTTAATAATTAACATTGAGAAATAATTGGAGAATAATGACATGTATCTTAATTTCTCATTTGAATGTTATGATGTCCTTTTTAGTGGTGCTGTTTTTACCGACTTTTGTATATTTTGTACCAAGGTGGGGAATCACGTAGTTTCGAGGTTGGTGAGTACCACGCATTCAAAATGTGCAAATGCACAAAATAATAATATACGAGGAACTGACACAAAACATAGCAGTTTGACTGTTACAAGCATAATGCTGGTTTATTTTTCGAACAAGTCGATACCTTATTTGTTCAGAAATACTTAGTGGCTTTCTATAACATTCTGACCAAAGTTGCATGTCGGAGGTGCGTGGAATTCACCAGTCCGTACATCTTGGAAAATCCTTCGACTGACAACTTTGGTCAGAATGTTAGAGCAAACAAATGTGAATTTGGACATAAATGAGGTATCAGCTTGTTTGAAAAACAGTATAGCATCTGCTCATAGCTGTCAAAATACTATGTAATATGTCATATCTTAGTTTATTATTTTTTTTCCTTGCTTCTGATCGAATTCTAGATCGCCTCAGCCATTTTGAATCCGTGATAATCATCAACTCGAAACCACGTGATTCCCCACTGTATGCACATTTACCCACTGCGAGCGCCTTGGGTCCATTTAACAATCTTCCAATCAGACCGTGTCTGGCTCTCTCCTTTTCCCTCTCTGATAAAATTTGCGATGATATTTCTAGCCTACAGGACGAGCACCACCAAGCAAGGACGACAAAGTAGAACTCCTGCAGGCCTTGAATCAGTCGGCCTTGGGACACATCAAAATCCAAATGCTCTATTTCTATAAATATCTGCTCAAACATGGTGAGGAAGATGGATGTCCACTGATCGACAAAGATCTATTCTTCTACCTCGAGGTGCAAAAGTTCAAGGTAAGCAGGTTTGCAAATACAGTAATGCCCTAAATAATCGACTCCTTAACCACAGCAGAATTATGGGTAACTTTTCAGGATTTAATCGAAAATATGGCTTGTTGCCATTCATCGGAAAGCTCTCACCGAGAGCTTTCCGATGAATGACAACAAGCCATATTTCCGGCAAAATCCTGAAAAATTACCCATAATTCTGCTGTGGTTAAGGAGTCGATTATTTAGAGCATTACTGTAGATCTACATTCTCACCAGGTCTTTCCTTGAGTTCACTCTGACTTTTCTATCTAGTCGCCGCCCAAGAGGAGCCGGGATGTCCAGTGGTATTATCTGCAAAAGATGTGAATAGATTTGATGATTTTTATATTAATTAACATGCAAGTTTAGGTGCAACCACAATCACATGACCGATCATATCAATCGACTCCTTAACCACAGCAGAATTATAGGTAACTTTTCAGGATTTAGTCGAAAATATGGCTTGTTGCCATTCATCGGAAAGCTCTCACAGAGAGCTTTCCGATGAATGGCAACAAGCCATATTTCCGACAAAATCCTGAAAAATTACCCATAATTATGCTGTGGTTAAGGAGTTGATTATTTAGGGCATTACTGTAGCCCAATGTTGGAGTGCAGGTCAGTCCACTCAAGAGCTGCAAGCAATCAACCATAGGTCACAGTGTTGGAGATATTTGGTAAGCTATAGGAATTTGGCAATGGACCTAAAATTGAGGCTAAAACTCGAAGGTTTATATCAATTCTTGCTAAACAGATGTTCACCAGTTTCCAGCACACACATATTAAACATAATTTTGAGATTCTTGATGCAGTATTGAACTCAATTAAATTGCCATTCGAGCCTTTTACAAGTTCAGATCATGTACTTTTTATGGCAGCTATTCATTTCCACTCAATTTATATATAGATGCTGAGAATGCTCTTCCCAAAATTTCCCTTCTAAAATTATGATTAAAGTCATCTTTTTGACATTTTTATTGTTATAAATATGTTTGATGTGGTCTTCATATAGCATAGATTCCTTCATGTGGTTTACCAGCTTAACATTAAAGTAGTTTTCTGTGTAAGTCTAACTAAACTTTCCTGACATAGCTCAGGGATGGAAACCCCTTAAGGAGAATATGACTCCCTCCAGGTTGGTCCATATAACAGCTGAAACAATGACGACCCACAATAAATCAAACCAATATTTAATAATTGCAGGATCACAGTCATATCCATGCTGATGATGAGCTACTTAAATGGAAAGTACAGTCCATTGTTGATTGTTTCCTCGAGTCAATCACTGGACCATCTCTCCAGGTAAAACAACAAGAAATATTACTTTGCTCACATTTTGATCTTTTAAACATTTTGATTTTAAAATGACAAAACAATTTATTTATTTTTAGATAGAACTCCTTGCTCAATTTTGATTTTGTTGAAAAATTTTGGAAAGCTGTGCTGGATAGTGTCACTAAATACACCCTCTAGGGACCTCATTCTGCAAATGTATTTGGAGGCCTGAACATAAAGATATATATATATATATCACAATGACACAGAGCAAGGGTCTTCACTCACAATCTATAGATGCACACACCTAATTAGCTGAGTTCATACATAGTTCAATTAAGAGTTCCGACGCTCTACCGTAAATATATGGATGGCCTTTGCGATGGGTATTGCTGTTTAATTTTAAAATATAGACAGATTTTGTTCATTTATCAATCATAAATATTGCATAAATAGCATGTTATTGTTAAAGGAATTAGTCTGTCAAATTATTTTTTTTTTCTTCGTTATAATATTAATAATATATGGCTAACAGACCCATTTCGCCAAGAAAATTCAAAATCGAGCAGATAGTATTTTTATTATTATGATATTAAAAAAATCGCGGAAATATCCGAAGTGTAAATCATGTGAGTGCGATCACATGACCACAACGCAGTCACATGACCGATCATCTGTATCAACGCTTACCGGTGACAGCGGTGGGCGGAGCTTAAAATAATTCCGCCAATCGCATAACGAGTTGATAAATTACGTGTAAAATATTGCAGTCGGCGGTTAATTAGCTAGGCCTTTACGATAAATAGCAATCACGGAATAAAACTGTTTGAATGTGCTGAATTATGAACTGGATTTGCTAGAATGCTAGGATTATATAACGAATAATGATGGCTAAAATGCACTTTGAGGCGTTAAAAGTTGTGTGAAATGAGATTAATTTATGCAGAAATGCAATGAGCGAACGGAATTTTGTGCGAAATTAATTTAACTGTTTCTGAAAGAATACAAGTTAGGCCATATAGCTTCTTCTTCGTTGTATGGTACCAATTTCGGAAGCTAGTTCACACACTAGTGTCATCCCGTTGTGCGCTATAGGAGTACAATTAAACACAAATGGGGTGTGATTAAAAAGGTGGTGGTTATTATACTATTACATGTATCATGATGGCTTATATTCGTCATAATAATGTTCCTGTCTGTTTCTTCACACGAAACATAGTGTGTGGAGAAGTGCGCGACTGTGAACAGCTTGATAAAATCCTTCCAGTCAAGATCGATAAGTGCGTAAACAAAATAATTCACTCGAATACACAACAGACTGTCGAAACTACAATAATTATTAATTAGGCTGCAGTTTGGCATAACAACATTTGTTTTAATTGAAGGCTCGTCTGGCGTGGTTTTTCAGTTTGTGTTTGTTGTTTGTTTATTTTTTTCGTTTTATTTTACGTTTTGATGCAGATATTGACTTTCTAGAGAGGATTTTTTTTAATTGTTAGCCTAGAAAAAATCCAATGATTGCCTCTAATAAAGAGCGTCCATGTTTTCGTCGTGGTATAGACAATAAAGAGCGTTCTCAATTATGAACGTGCTCTATTTCGACATGTCATGGGTGATTTTGTATGGTGTTGTGACATTTAAATATAAAGAGCGTCCATGCTTTCATCTCCCAAAAGCGGTAGACAATAAAGAGCGTTCTAAATTACGCACTGTGTTGTCTTTTTGGAGGTACTTAATAATGGATCGCTAGCCCTTCCACAACCGAAGACACTACATCTACTTGGCATACGTAGAGATGACAGATATTCGGGATATTTATATCGAATGTAAAAACAACAACACAAAACAAAAAACAAAAGCGCCTAAATAGAGTTAACATTATTCAGCACAGTGTTTATATAACATTTCAGTGTTTCTTATGTATGACCAGGTGAATGTGATCATCCGTCGCCATTTATATTCACTTTGGGGCATTTTACAGTGCAAACAAGTTTGCGACTGACACTGATGAATAGTCACTGAGTGATTACAAATCACTGAGTGAATACGAGACAATCAAAGCACTACTGCCTTCTATTCAACAAAGCAGACACGTGGCGGCATGTTATTAATGGCTAAAAAAACAACCATTCTAGGCGCTACTAATACTTTATTCACATAATTATTGTTTTCTATTCCAGATAAACGGCCAAAGCGGCCACACTATCTTCTTTAATTAGATAACGCATTGAATAGTGACGTAATCTATACACAACACGCGCACATACCACTCCGCATTTTAGTATCAGCTGACTTACGATTACGTCATCGTAGTCAGCATAATCAACTCCGGCTCCGAATCTGTGTTTTTAATTTGCTCTCCCACAACTACGTCTCCGAATACCGGTGGTGGTGTTATTTATTTATTTTTCGGGTTATTTATTATGCAATCGGAATGGGACTTGGATCATTTTAATCACAACAGGGAGGGCTTTCCGATTGCGTTTTGTAGTTTCTAGACTGAATAAATCCTTTACGGTCGTATGCCTTTTTAGTAAGCAAAAGCCATATTATGATACAGTACAGTGTGTAAAGAGTGTGCGATATGCAAAACGCTCAACACCGGGGAGACTCCACAAAGTGAACGTTGATTAAAATTGACACCATGTTGTTTACATACCAGCTTAGCACTCGCTAATCCCCGCCACTCAAGATTTCAGTTTTGAATGCTTCACTGAATCACTCTCCCCCCAAAAAAAAGTTTTGAGTGTTTTGCTTATTGCACACTCTTTACGTGGTGTATATAAATTATAATTATAATCTAAAACCAAGGCCATCCATGTCTTTGTCCCTTGGATTCTCCCATTCAGTTATAAGAAGTACATTGGAATGGTCTATTATTCATCTGAAGAGATGTTCAGGTAAAATAAGCAGACGGCAGAGAGGCAGACTGACAATGCAAGTGCAGAAGGATTCCTACTCATTGGAGGAAAATGTACAGTTAATATGGTTGTATGTTGAACTTAATATCAGAATATTTCCTATAGGATAACTACTCATCAATGAGTATAAGCATCAGACCTGTTAAGTTTTGAAAATGTCAATCCGTGAGATTTTTGCGGGAGGTATGCCCAAATATGTTCATGTTCCAAAAATAATTTTTATGATGAAGATTGCATAATTTTTATGAGTTTCTATTTTATAAATATATAGACCTAAATAAAATGGCAATGAATGTCCTGTTGGTAATTGTAATAGAGCTGCTCTGTGTGGGAGATACCACCATTTATTAAAAAGAAAGAAGCAGATCACAATTCTTAAAAATACTCAGAATTCCACCGGAAACAGCCGGATATGCGCGAAACCGAAAGTACAACATCGTAATAAACGACAAAATGGACTCGTCTTACGGTTTAACCCACAAAAGAAATGCACACATTCCACCATTTATTAACAAATTTTAAGAAGCAGAAACTTTGTTTAAAGTTAGTCAAAACGAATCCGAGTTACACAGATTACAACCGGACATGTATGCGTGAAACCGAAAGTACAAAATGACCCGTCTTAAAAGTTTTACCCGCAAAATAAGACACATTCCGTTCTCAATGCATACCACTATCAGTGAACTTAAATCATAAAGTATCCATTACTTATGTTCATCAATGAGGCCTCACAATACAGCTGCACACTTGTGATTAAACGTATTGTTTTATTTCGTTTTCATCAATGAGGCCTAACAATACCGAACTTTGCACACTTGTGATTATACGTATTGTTTACTAAAACAACACCCTCCATAGGTGTGGCTTCACCAGAGTGTGAAAATCAATTAATATCAGTCACAGTTCACCACAACTTGAGTCTTCAATCAAAAGTTACCGACGATACATTCTGTGAATGTTAATGTGTGGGTATTTACGGTACCGGAAATAAGGAAGTCACTGTCATTTGGGGAATTCCCGCAAATGCACGAATTTAAAAAATAAAAAAAACTTCGTTTTGGGATTTTCAATGTGGGGTTTTGACCAATCCGTGAGAAATTGGGGGTTATCCGTGTTTGCGGAATTGCCGTGGAAATCCGTGAGTCTCACGGACAATCCGTGGAACTTAACAGCTCTGATAAGCATGTACAGTAATGCACTTTGCTGTAGAAAGGGGTAAATATCCCTGACATTCTGTTGCATACTTTTACAACTGAATGGGATAATCCATTTAGTAATTATAGGGTTGATTTATCTTTTGCTTGCTGAATTTTTTCAGATTGACATTACACCAGAGATGCAGCAGCGAACTCTGCGACATGTGCAGCGATACCTCACGGGAAAGGACGTTGTTGCGACAATTTTCGATGATTCTCAATACTGTGTGTTTAAAGAGTTACTGCCTTATTGGGCTGGTTTCAAGAAAGCGTTTGTGAATCCAGAAGATCCACAAAAGAAACCATGTGCGTATCATTTATCACATATCATGTATAGTAATGCTCTAAGTAATCGACCCCTTAACCACAGCAGAATTATGGGTAACTTTTCAGGATTTAGTCGGAAATATGGCTTGTTGCCATTCATCGGAAAGCTTTCCGATGAATGGCAACAAGCCATATTTCCGACTAAATCCTGAAAAGTTACCCATAATTCTGCTGTGGTTAAGGGGTCGATTACTTAGAGCATTACTGTATATTGCAAAAACTTTGAGCTGTGTTTTTTTTCTTCCAAACTTTGTAAAACTTTGAGCTGTTTTTTATAATCAATTTAAAAGAGTATTTAACCCTTTCATGATGGGAGCTGTGCTGGTGCAGTATTAATGATCCTGTGCCAGTGCATTTTCTTATATATGCGAGTCTCCCATAGGGAGGGTCATGGAAAATAATCTTTCAAATCGAAGTATCGCTTGCAACCAATTTCATTTGTTTATACAGTTGTATACAGTAACACCCTAAATAATCGACTCCTTAACCACAACAGAATTATGGGTAATTTTTCAGGATTTAGTTGGAAATATGGCTTGTTGCCATTCATCGGAAAGCTCTCGGTGTTATTTTATACCCTGGAATCTATATAAAACAATCTGGGAAGAGATAGACCATCTTTAAATATCACACAGTTATTAGTATTTGAGTCTGCTTGTTTATAGTCCTTTAGATTTACAATGTTTTATAGGAACCATAACAAGTACAGTAATGCCCTAAATAATCAACTCCTTAACCACAGAAGAATTATGGGTAATTTTTCAGGATTTAGTCGAAAATATGGCTTGTTGCCATTCATCGGAAAACTTTCAGTGAGAGCTTTCCGATGAATGGCAACAAGCCATATTTCCGACTAAATCCTGAAAAATTACCCATAATTCTGCTGTAGTTAAGGAGTCGATTATTTAGGACATTACTGTAAGTGGGT
This sequence comes from Siphonodentalium dalli, assembly GCA_032622095.1. Taxonomy (NCBI): domain Eukaryota; kingdom Metazoa; phylum Mollusca; class Scaphopoda; order Gadilida; family Siphonodentaliidae; genus Siphonodentalium; species Siphonodentalium dalli. The sequence continues at coordinate 157,001,384 of CP136066.1, read as the reverse complement.
TCTGACTAGATGACACATTGACAGGGACAGCGTAAATCACACCTAGCCCTCCAGAATGACAGTAACAAGTCATAATGGAGGACTGGCTGATGGACTATAATGCTTTTCGGTTGGCCAACTTAGGTACAGTATATAAAAGACATAATGGCTTAAAACATATCCGTCATATAATTTCCCCATTTGTTGAAGGTGGTACAAAATGTATGGATGACATGAGAAAGGGGAGGATGTATGCAAGGCTCAAAATAAGTGGCCGGTCACTGTCAATGTCCAGCGAAAAATGGCCTATGTCCAGTGTTGTTCTGGGCGGTATTTAAGTATAAAAATACTGCTGTAATCTTAAAACCATACCACGGTATACGGTATTACCGATTATTTCAACTAATCTCTTAAAATCCCAGCTGAGTAGTGATCGTTTGGTACACAAGTCAACTGTTTTTTTTAGGAAATCGAATAGCTTACAATGAATAAGGAAACACACACACCCAACTCTCCGTTTTATAAAATTATGGATTAACAAACAGTGGCAATGTATCATTTGTTTGCATGCATCATGCATGTATTCATGACAAGGTATGCTGATCTCAAATACAGGTAAAAATTGTGAGTTATGGAAGCATCATGGAAGCATCATAACCCCTGCAGACTCGCACAGAGCACATGCTGTTAAGTTGATATTGGAATGTTCCGCCGGGTGTGAATATGTATAATGTTTATTAAGTGCCGAGAAATAAGGACGTGTATTACTTTCAAAGTATTTAACTGGTAGACTATTCACTTCCCGGTTGAATAATTATTATAAATCATACATATAAATCCACGTTGATGAACGTGATCAATCATTCCCACTCGATAACACCCCGGGAAATAATGAGCTGTCCCATACATTCAGTGATTTAAAAATAGCTCAGAATTATGCAATGATAACTTGCAATATAATATTGGGCTGGATTTTGTCCCCGGTAGCAAAGGAATGCATTTTTTGGCAAATGTCATCAAGAAAGTGACATATGTGAAGAATGAACAGTTTCTTTCAACTGAAGAGTAGTTTCTTTGTATTAGTCCGATAAAGGTAAACCACAATGTACCCGGTAACAGGCCGGTATGACCTGTAACCACAATAATACCGTCTTCAAGGTTTACCGATTATGGACAAAAATGACGGTAACGGTATCGAAAATCTTACCGATTATAATCGGTATACCTAAATACCGCCCAGCGCTAGTCCAGTGCACTTTTGTAGTTGTCGGACATTCTGTCCGAGGCAAAATATGCAAAATCATCTTCATTTTCTATCAGCTGAAGTTTTTAATTTAGTTCAATGAGTCATTAGCCTAATTAAGTATGAAAATTATGCTCACAAAATGCAACAAACTGGAGTCAACGGGCTACAAACATCGAAAAACGAATTAACATTGCAAAATTAATGGACTACCTCAAAAATAGGGAACATTAAACAAGTATAAAACAAAGTCTTTTAGGCTTACGGTCCATGTTTGAGACCATATATGTTTATTCACTCAATTTGATATGTGAAGGGGTGTTGGTTAATACAATTTAAATTACTTTGTATGACAAGTTTTATTCTTTATTCTGTAGTTAAATTTGAGTTAAAAGCTGTAACACTAGTATGAAACATTGAGCTTTTGTGGGCAGTTGGGGATATATTTTTAGCAGGTTGAATATTGTTCACATATCAGTGGCAAGGTGACTTCTTAATCTGATTTTTGGGAGATTTTTTAATATCTATCTGCTATTTTGTAATACCAGGCACCTGGGAGCCAATGTCCTCACATGCAAAGTAAGAACAGTTTCAGCTTTAAGGATCTATATATAGTTTTTGAAAAAATAATTCCCTACCTACCTAAATGGACCTGGAATTTGTTTGGCTTTGTAATTGGAAACAAAACAAGTATTTTTGGGGTCTAATGCACTGTGATTGACAAATGACAAGTCCCAGATCATTGTATACATTTGCAAGTCCTATACCTTAACTGTACTGCAAGTGGGTCATACATTGACATTTTTCCATTTGATTTGAGATTTTATTCACATTATTTTTTTTATTTTATTCAATAAATAATTAAACATATAAAGGTATGAATGATATTTGGCATTGAATTGTCCTGTGATTACATAAATGATAAAAGACCATCGATTGTTGGTTATTTGTAAATTGTAAAGAATTTCGGAGACAGTAAATAACCCACATGTCCTGTCATTGTGAAAATTTGAAGGCACAATTCGGAAATGACCAACTCCATGCATCCACTTGGTGCCTGTCATTTTGACAGGCAGTAAAAAAAAAATATTTTGAGCCTTGGATGTCTGCTATTGTCATATTAATATTATACTCTCAGGTGGCCTGATAATCGTGATGGCCTAATAATAGTGATGGGTGGTGATTTAGGCTGAAATTAATAATAGTGATGGCAATTTCACTCTATGTCTCAATGCCAAATAATAGCGATCATTGGGATTTTTTTCCAAAATTAGGCACCTGAGCGTAATGACCAGGGTCTCAATTTATCACATGACTAAATTTTAAAGTGGAAGTAGGATCCTGGAGTGGTTTAATTGAATTTTGAAAAACTTAGAAGGTATCCCCAAAACTTCAGATTTTATTTATGCCAAAAGTAGAATTTAGACAAATTTGAAAAATTACTCGCAATGAGTTAAAAAGATGCGAAAATGTTTTGATATGATTATCATCAGTTACAGATTGTTGACTGTGCCACTCTAAGCATATGTTACATACGTTTCGGCTCGTTACATTTCGGCTCATTACATTTTTTTATTTTAAATATCACATGGCTATTATTATACAGTCTGCTGGTTTATAGTTGAGTCTGCTGGTTTATAGTCGTTTAGATTTAAAATCTGCACAGTATTATATTTCTCCCAAGTGCAGCTGTATCATAAAATATTTAATATGCACAAAGGGACCATTTGAGTTTAGCAGCTGGCCTGGAAAGATAAGAATAATGTTGATTATATATATATATATGTAGTCAGTAACACCGGACCTGAATTCAAGCCCACTTTTTAGCTGCACTTCATGTTGCTGGATATATATATAAAGTTCATGATTAGTTGTGTTTGTTGTGCCTGCTGATAACATACATTATGTACTCCCTTGTACATTAACTCTTTTTGTGCCAAACAGTTGACTGATTTATACGGCGTATATAGTGGATGGTTACCTGGTTGATTCAGTGGATCGTATTGGTTTATTTAGCAGTTTCTTGAGATAAGTTCAGTTTGTTGGTTTACTGGATTATGTAATTAGTTAAGTTAGTGATATTGACCATATAGATAACATAAGGAATTTGGAAATGTGATATGTATGGCTCCAAGGAAATTTAATAAACAGAAAGTGTCCTTCATTTCTTGGATATGAATTATGAAGTGTGGAATCATATTCTCTTCATCCATCTAACGAATTCCAACATAAATTCAGGAGTCTTCTCTGGACATGGAAAGCTGTTTATAGATAGGTTTGTTCACATACAATTGATACAATATATATTTAACGGGGGGGGGGGGGGGGGGTCTGCAAAATAAATCCATACTCTGGTGTGGAAAAAAAGATTCCCACACCCCCTCCCCCCTATTTGCAAAAAAAATCCCCGCTACAAATTGGGAGACCCACCCCTATTTTTCTATGATTTTGACACTTAGAGCAAAATAGCTCCTACCATTTGTATGCTGACAATTGGAACATGTATTTAATGGGATTTTCATTTTCAATGGATAATTTGGAAGTTATATACAAATCCCATTTTGTTTAACGTGAGCCTTATTGCTTCAATAGAACTAAAACAAATTGACTACCTTCTTACATGAACAATACAATTTTGTTCAAATTATTCCACTCATGTCAATATTTCCATTATCTTTCATATTGTAGATAATTCTTATTGGTAATCTCTAATATCTTTGTTACTAATTTTCTGTTTCAATTTCAAAGTTTCTTTCTCCCTGAGTGGAGAAGAACTTACAAGTCATTGGATTTGTGAGTCGGAAAGGAAGTCTATTTTGAACGGTGAATGAAAATGACAACTGTATAGTATATATCATTGGTTGTCTTGTAAAGTCAAGCAACCAACTGTATCTACGAGGGTAAATTTTTTATTGCATTCATATATGCTGCACCATTCTATTGGGCTAGAATGGAGTATTATAGGAGTACTTCCAACTTGGATACAGCGTAGTCCCATTCCGGATTTTTAACTTACCATAGTATGCAGAATGGCGGAGATTCCATTCATAAATTCTGTTGATGGAAGTGAAGTTTACCCAGCTGATGAATTTCTTGATCTGAGTTTAACTGATGCAGATGACTTAGACATACTTATGAACTTTCACAATGTTATCTTAGTTTGCTTAGTAATTATAATAATTGTAGCTGGTCATCATGTATTATTATCAATTCATCAATGAGAGAAAAACAAGCCATTACTCCGGATGCCTTGGACAATAAGTCAATTAGAGAGTATATCGACATAAATAATACAAACCTACAGGAAAACATTGACAAGAAGATTGAAAACTATGAACAATATGGAAGAAGAAACTCTCTTAGGTTCCACAATGTGTGCAGTTTTCAATCTTCCACCACACATAACAGATCCCTACAAAATTGATAGTGTTCGTCTTATCAAACAGATTTGCTCTGAGCATCTATCCGTAGATCTGGGACCTAACAAAATTCACCGAGCTCATCCTATTGGTGGTATTAAAACAAGTCCCAGCCACCCCACAGCAAACGCAAAGAAATCCCAAACTGAAACCAAGAAAAGCTGCCCGATCCTAGTTCGTTTCACTTCTTGGATCACCAAATATGACATCTTTTCCCAAAAAAAGATGCTCAAAGGAAAGTATAAAATCATTATCACTGAGGATTTGACCCAGGAAAGACAAGCGATCGTAAAGTTCTATCAGACCTGAAGGAAAATATATTCTTACTGGATGTCTGATGGCAAAATCGACACTAGCAAGAAGCCGATAGTGAAAACACTCCAGGAAGCTATATGAGGCCCCCACCCCCCTTTTTGTACGCCGTATTCCATGCCCTGTTATGAGGTACGCCGTATTCCGGCCCCTCTGTTAGGAGGTATTCGGTATTCCAAAAATACGGGTATTCGTACGACGACCTTCGACACCTTCCAAAAAATGATCATAATAATAATATAAATGCGATTTTAGTCACAATAAATTCACGGTTTGATATACAGATCGTCGATCATCGTCATTTTAGATAATTTTATACGTGGAAACTGCGGGCTGACCGGCGTTCGTACGGCAATAGAAAATTTATCCGGAGAATTTCATATGGCTGTTAACTGGTATTCCGTATTCCACCCTCTGTGTTAAGTGGTATTCCGTATTCCAGGGGGGTGGGGGTGGGGGCCTCCTATATCGTTGAAGTGACATTTCAGTGGTCAGCTTTAACTTGACTGACCACACTATGGACCACAATCATTCTTTATTAAATATTCGTATTGCATATTTACACTACCTGACATCTATTATGATGAATCTTATAAAAAGCCACTCATAGCATCTGCATAAACTCAAATTTTGAAGAGTAAAATAAAATTATAACCGATAAAGACTAATAAAAAACCTGAAAATAGCATAATATCGACTTCTATCAGACCAAAAGTTGAAGGTAAACACATTTGCTAACTAACATTGACTGTTATAGATAAGAAATCTAGAATTAAATAAAAATTAAACTAATAAAAAAACGGGTCAAATGAACGAGTACAAGATTATCATCCTCATAGAGCATATCAAATGTGTTGTTCATGGCTTAATAGACATGTACATGAAACACAGTGTTACAAACCGTCCATATTTTATATTCTCAGTCTCCAAAATAAATCCCCTGTGTCGACTAAAGTGCAAAGCTATGAGCGCCTTCAATGATAAGTAATCACTGTTACAAACCGTTGATATTTTATAATTTCATGTACCATTGAGTCTCCAAAATAAATACCTTGTGATGACTAAAGTGCAAACGCTATGAGTGCCTTCAATGATAAGTAATCACTGTTACAAACCGTTGATATTTTATATTCTCATTTATCGTTGAGTCTCCAAAATAAACCAATTGTGACGATGAAAATGCAAATGCTATGAGTGCCTATATAAACCCTTTGAACCCTGGCTCCCCACAATGATCGACGCCCTGACCCTGGGCTCCCAGGGGTATTTTGACTTATTGTAGACTGTGTTCAGGCGCATGGTGCTGTATCATATGCATTGTCTTCTACCATATTGTTTACACCATTGGAAAGATTATTAAATTCTGAATTCAGCACATCACAATATATTTCAATATCTTAAATCCAGAAAAAGTTATAAAAAATTGAAAACTTTTTTGGATTTATTATAAAAACTGCCAAAAATGTTACTTAATAACGTCACAATCCGAACGTAAATACATGACGTCATATGGGCTTTTGCCAAAACAAACTCTGGGTGTTCTCTGAATACCCCACCAATAACTAAAATGCGCGCATTGTGCCATGTATTGGCTTATGCCATCTTAAAGACAAGATTCTGAGCTTTATTCTCATGTAAATCTATATAGCATGTACCTTTGCGCAAAAAAGTTATGAATTAATGAACTCAAAAGTTTGCATATTCTTGAACAAAACTCGTATGACATGTGTTTATATCTGACACTCTTTAGTGCGAATTATATAATTTAGCGGGAATTTATTCACACATTGGGAGTTATAAATACCACAAGAATATGTCACTAAAGTTTCTACCTATCAATATATATTTTTAGATCTCTTATGCGCCATATAAGGCGATATGACCTAACGAAAAATGAGAGGTCGCGAGAAGCAATATGGCGGCGCCGTAATTGCAGAAATGTGATAAAATGGAGACTGTATCCAGTTTTTAATCGGCTGATACTTCGTTATGCCAAACACAACTTCGATATTTGTTGGACAGCTAAAACAATTATAATATGAATTTTATGAAATACTATTTTATTTTTTTTAACATTGAGTATTTATCGAAATATAAAAAATAAAGTGCAACACTGCGACGCCAACGGTAGAACGAGATTACGTCATGGCCGGAAAACCAGCCAGTCGCGTATATATGCAATTACGTTCTGGCCGGAATACCGGCCAGCCGGGTTCAAAGGGTTAAGGATATGTAAATGTTTTTTTAAATACCAAATCTACCTACCCTTTTGTTGCGCTAAAATTATGAAGCCTCACTGACTGCACATATTTTTGGCAAATGAGTTCAACTTACCTGTTTTTACTAGAAGCTATAACTTTCAACCTCCCACCAGTAAAGACTTTTAACTCCAAATTGAATAGCAGCTACTATCCATCGATCTCCACAAAATAAGTGGAACAATTCAATTTTTATTATGTTTAACCTGGTATATATTCCTAAATTGTCAGCACGGAAACATTTGACTCACAACCACTGTTAATTGAGTCGAGACTGAAGATTTCTAAAGTAGAAGCCCTCCCCTCAAAATATTTCCATTAAAAACTTCTATGCAAAGAGCCTGGTGTGAGGTGCCCTGCTGTGGAGGTTACGGGAAAATTTTACCTCTCCAAAAATACAAACCGTTCACAACCATGCACCCATGGCGTGTATAGCCCACAGGCGAGCACGACTCGCCACACAGCAGGGTTTCAAACCAGGCTCTGCCCAAGATTCAAACCATGAATTTCAAATTATTTTTCATATATCTCCATACATTGATTAAATGTTAGTAACCTTTTCATTACTGGATTTGCGCCGGTACAGCATTAATAATCCTGTGTCGGTGCATCCTCTTATATATGCAGGTCTCCCGTGGGGCCTTGCATGTGTGGGAGGGTGCACAGGTCAGGGTATATAATGTTGGGCTGTTGTATTCTCTTATATATGCGGGACACCCTGTGGGATACTCACATGTGTGGGAGAGTGCATTGGCGCAAGGTTTTTGCAAACTTCCGGACAGACCCAACCATGAAAGGGTAGATGTATTACTTGTAATGTGTAAATATTTTAATGTACATATATGTGTAAGCCATATTAATATATGTGAAGAATGCGTAAATATGAAAATGCGCAAATCTATATTGACAAGCATCGTTCAACCCTTTCTATATTAAACTGATTTCCCACTAAGTTAAAAATATATATCCTAATAGTCTATTATTGATTTAGAGGTTATCTGCATACATTATAACAAAATACAGATAACAAAAGTACTGAAGAATTCTCGAAGATAAGTTCCGACAAAACGACCTTGTTTGTTTAACTTATTATCTGAACATTTCCAATGGAAGCTACTCAGCAATGAGTACTTTAAATTGAAAGAATGACAATTTTTAAATTACATTGTATAATTATATATATACCTGCATACACCAACATTACCAAGTCTATATGTAGATATCTCAATACAGCTAACTTATCTGTTGCACCTTATACTCTCGAAAACAGAAAAACATACAAAAAAGGAACTTAATGTTTATACCAGAACAATTCCTACAGATATCTACTAATCAATGAGCGTTTAGCTTAGAAAGGGTTGGACGAAAATGTTTAAATGACCATGTATAATTATATGTGTGTATATATCTGCATATGCCATAAACAAATTATCAAGCCTACATGTGTATATGAAATGTCAGTACAGCTAATCTACAGTAATGCCCTAAACAACAGCAGAATTATGGGTAATTTTTCAGGATTTAGTCTGAAATACGGGTTGTTGCCATTCATCGGAAAGCTCTCAATGAGAGCTTTCCGATGAATGGCAACAAGCCATATTTCCGACTAAATCCTGAAAAATCACCCAAAATTCTGCTGTGGTTAAGGAGTAGATTATTTAGGGCATTACTGTATCTGTGGCACAAAATACTCTTGAAAGCAGAAGAGCGCATAGGAAAGGAGAAATTAACTACCATTGTACTGGTAGTTAAATATGTTAGAGGTGGACACTAGTCTAACATCAACAATTATAAATAATTTCTATGTAGGAAATCAACTTGAGGGCACTTATCTAGGACAATGGTGATCAACTATACCCTCCAGGGCTACGCCTCCTTTTATTGTCTCTTCCATTTCAATCTTTCGGGAAGAGATGAGCCATAGAGGAAGGCCTACCCATGTCTGGGCAAAACTCCAACGAACCCTGATATGACTTAACTAGAGTCTCACTCCCCCCCCCATTTATATGTATATCCATACTCAAATGTATAAAATCATGTTCAAACATCCTCTCCCATCAAATTGGGTGAACATTGAGGCACATAAGGCATGTTTAGATGTTGATAAAAGTGTTTTTGATTCCTACGAGTAAACTCTTGTCACAAACCTGCCATTAGATTTAGACAATACCTTAAATTATTAGGCCAAAGATATTTTCGTTTCCTATTTGTTTATATTCAACAACTAATCTCAAAATACTAAATTTTTATTTTCTTTACAAATAGAAATACTCAAAATGCTGACGGAAAACAACACATCCTGAGACATTATTAAGTTAATATATATTATTACCTTTGGTCGCGGTAGTTAACTATCTTGCGACTCGATACCCACCTCAGCAGTGCCTCTCCTTGAGTCTCCAAAGTCCAACATATATTTCAAATCATTTCAAGTCATATCAATTCAACTCGGTCACCATCTGTCATCAAAGGAAACAAAATTACAGTTCAAAATTATACCACTTGTTCAGACAAACTAAACAAGAAACTGGCTATATCTCCAGGACTATACATCCTCTTCTCCTCCTTCCATCCAACTTTTCGGGAAGGGGCAATTCTAGGGGATAGCTGACCGCTGGATTCTTCTCATCCTGTCGTAAGCAGCCTGTCAGCCCCCTGTCCCTTTTCCTCAAAAGTCTGCAGAAATACAATCTGATTTATGGATGAGATAAACTTAAATAAAAAATATGACCATTACTAAGTTTTACTCATCACAAGATGACCAAGGCAGAGGTGACTTCTATAGTTTGGACAAAAATATTTTAAATTTATGGCTTACTATCTCTATAAATTTATAAGTGACACCAACTGAAAAAGGATACCCACTGACCTAAACAATCAAAATTTGAAAAAATGTTTTATTTCTCTTGAGTAATATACCCCAAAAACCAATAGGCTATTTACAAACCAATAGGCTATCTCTGTCATAAGTATTTCCAGCAGAATATACACAGGTATAATTATCCAAATTTAAAATGAATTAGCCAAGGACCCCAGCATACATCACTGGGGAGAGAGGCCTATCTTGCCTCAACAACAATTTCATTAGATGCTACAAACCACCATGGCCTACATTTTACGTATAATGTATTCTCTTTGATTTATCTCAAAATGTATACAAAAATTTCCCCATCCCAAACTTACCAGTTGAAAATTAACTTGGACATGTGTACATGTAGCAGTATTTGCACAAATGAAATTACCTAAAGTAAAAACAAATTATCAAAGGAGAGATGGTTCAGACCTATCGTCCCTCACTATTTATTTCATTACATGCCTAAACATCCATGGTTTATATTTTTATGCATACATGTATTCTCATTATTTACCAAAATACATGTAAGTATAAAAATGTCCCAATCCCAAACTTTTCAAATGAAAATTAATCTTCCAAGAGGAATACATAACCCACTACCATCCTAAACTGATTCAGGAATGTAAATTTTAGAAGTTGTACCTCTTCCCGAGCACTCTACATCAATATGAGCTCATTCACGACTCACCTAACTATAAAAATGTTGAGTTTAAGTGGCCATGGGTAACATGAATTAATACAACAACAAAAAATGGGACATAAATTGTTACTATATTTAGAACAAAAGCTTTTGTATTACATACTTACCATACTACATGTGTAAAATATATTTAAGTAGAGAAATCGGTAATTATGTAGCAAAACATAGACACTTCCCATACACATATCTAAAAATAGAAATCTTGGTATCCAAAGAAAATTTACAAAGAATAGTGCTGGTGGATATTGCTTGGAGTGTTTTTCGGGAAGAGTTAGAATATATTTTTACCAAATATTATCATGCATTGAATGATTATTATATAATATAAGGTAAATTAAAATCTGATATTGATGAATCCTTGGTGTTGGAAAGAAGTCAAGGTGTTTACCACCCCACCCTCCACCAAATGTTTATTGGTATCGACAAAACACTATTCCGGAAGTCTCTCTTTGTCCTGTTGTTTTGCCATACACACTGTGAATTGATTTGAGTTCAGTAGAGGACCACAAAAAACAAGACTCACGACAATTGAACCAACTGACAAAAATCTGAGATGATTAGACTCCATACTTTATGGTGCCAAAAATAATGTCTGCACAATTATTAATTTTGGAGAAGATTCCCAAGGATCACTATTAATTTATTTGACATTGATACATCGACTAGGAAAGGAGTGAAATTACCTTGTGATCACTTTTGTTAATTCAACACTTTATTTAATCATTAATCCCCACACGTTACTGTTAATTTTATTAGGCCATCATAGGTACATAATTATGAGAGTACCAATACCAATAATAAAATGCAATCATTTTTATAATGTAATCATACTAAGATCAAAGAGCTGGATAAAGTGTTCGATACCAATGACACGATGCCACCCACCCCCCCCCCCCCTGAAAATTCCATCTATTGCTATCATGTCAGATCATCACTGCACCAAAATAATGACAATACTGCAGTTTAATTGCTCCACTGACACCAGTCTGACAGACAGTCAATCAAACAACCCATTCTATAATCAGTGAACTAATTAAGGAGGAGATCAAGTGACCAGTTTTGAATGGGCATTTCCATGTGGTTCTCTGCAGTGGGGTGGGGGGTTGCAGTTGCAGGGTGTGAATTTGTGCGGTATTGGAAATAATACATATTTACCTGGCGGGTCGGCTTGGTTTTTTCCCATTAGAAAGTTGGTGTATTTATATTTGAATTTTATAAATTGATTTTTCAAAACTAGGTCAAGTGTTGTAATTCGAGAAAACAATTCTCAAAATTTAATTTATAGCAAAAATTGGCAATTTAACAAGCCGTGCCACCAGTTAAAATGTTATGTCTGTTTAAAGATATGGCTACTTTAGTTCCCAGACAACCAGAGACAACTGCTTCATATGTAACTTTTGCTGCGGACATCTGCATGGAGGTCCCCATTCAGAATGTTTCACTTGACCTCCTCCTTAATATCACCTGCACTGACCAGTCACGTTGTCAATGCTGCTTTCATTTTGCATCTCTAACTCAGCACAGTTGCTGGACATAAAGTCCCGGGAGACAGGTTGTAATTGAATTTCTAAATGTTATCACTAAGAGCGATAGCGACTTATATTAGTTATACCAATTTGTAAATTCGATTGGGGCCATATTTTTTGGTACTTTATGTCAGGAAACTGTGAGTACAATTTAGGAGGTAAGTGGTAGTCTTAAGTGGTCAAACCTGTAAAAAAAAAAAAAAAAAAGACCATTTCAAAAATAAATGTATTGTGTGTCCGTCCGTCCATAATAAACATTTCAGAGCTCAAGTATCGATAGTCCAATTTGGAAAGGATCTCGCATATTGCAGGTTTTGTCTGCACTTTTTTCCAGAGTTATGGCCCTTTGTCCCTCCATCATTCCATCCGGACGTAACAAACACCGCTTAAGTATTGATAGTCCATTTTGGACGTCCTTTGTTATGCTGGTAGACCAGTCTTATGGAAAGGATATGGCCCTTTGCTGGACTTAGTGTAAAACACGTCAACGCATCCATGACAAACATTATGCTGTGGATGTCTTTATGCCCCCGACCCTCCTTATGCCCCCTACCATCCTAAGGAGGATTCAGGGGTATATAGTGGAGACCATCATCCATCCGTCCTTCTGTCTGTAACAAACATTTTACAACACAGCTCAAGTATCGATAGCCCAATTTGGATGTCCTTTCGAATACCGGTAGACCAGCATTGGGGAAAGGATCTCCACATAGTGCATGTTTTGTCTGCACTTCCCCCCCCCCCCCCCCCCCCCCCCGAGTTATGGCCCTTTGCTGGCCTTAGTGTAAAAAGTGTAGAGCATACAGTCGGGGGCATTAGCCCACGCTCGGTGTTGCCCTTGTTTTATTTGAGTTACATGATTGTATGGTGCCCCGTTCAAGATATCTTGGACACTGAACTTTTGGTTATCCTTCATGCTTAGCATGTCACATGTTACATATCCGTAAGTAATGAAATGGTACGAAATACCTACAGTACATTCTCGCGCACCTGTTCTCACTAACCACACTTCTTATTAGGAGATATATATTTTGTGCAGAAAATAGTATTTCTAAAATTGACAATATTCTTAAAAATCATGCCTAAAGTGATAATAAACTTTCTTCTGTTTGACAAACTGTCAATTTTACATGAATATCAATCTATTTGAATGTGACTTTGCTTCTGGGGGGGGGGCTATGCCTCAGTTGATAAGGTGCATGACACATTACACTATTATAAGCTGTTTAAGGATGGTGAAGCTGGCTCGAATCCTGATAGACTTTGGATTCGTGTTTCTGGGCAAATTTTTTAATTACTCTTGACCTTGTAAGCCAGTGCATTCTCTTATATATGCAAGGCTGAGACCCTATGAGAAACTCGCATATATAAAATAATGCACTGGCACAGGATCTTTAATGCTGCACCAACGCATCTACCGTCATGAAAGGGGTAATCAATTTTCATCCTAACGCTCTCTCCTATTGACAAACGTATATCCTAATGTCCTCTTCATTACTAGTTATAAACTTCGATTTCATATGAAATGACACAAATTCTATTCCAGTGACCAAGTATCAGAAGATGATAAAAAAGCGACTGGATAACATAGAAAATTATAAAATTCCGGCCAGCGTGTTCAGCCTTCCCAGGATTCCCGAAGGTGCATCCCCATCATTTTCGTTTTCACTACTAGATGGAGTTAAATGGCGGGTAAGTATTTAAAAGATATTGTCTTTATAAAATGTTATTAAGGCCAATTAAAGTAAACTTCCCATTTCTCAGTCCAAAACATGTGCTCGCTATTTTATTTTTCATTTCTGGGGGCACACCAACGAAGCATTCAACCTCCACATCGGCTAGCTCTGGTCAAATTTCAGTGGCTTATGGCCAATATTAATATCTCCAAAACAGATATTCATAAAAAAGTTTGTTGATAGATTCCATTTGATTTATTTCATCCAAAAATACTGACTGAACTGGCAAATGTGTTTGTTCAAACTAACTTCCACCCATGTTTGGGTGGAAGTTAGTACCCGCAATTATTTCATACTGATTAAATTTCCCCCCCAACATATTAAAGGCCAATATAAATGTTGCATGCATTTGGGTTTTTGGGACCATGCGTGCGGGTCTGAGAAATGGGATATTGACTTTGTGTGGCCTAACTATATGCTGATATTCATAGTATCAGTTTATTCTGGCTTTTTTGTTGCGTACTGAGCTCATTTGTTATTTCATATCTGCTTTAATATGCATAATAGACAAACATTTATAATATATTTGCTTCCTGCACAAGGACGCCGGAAGCACCAAAGGGCAAGGGGGCAAACCAGTCAGGAGGGCACTTTTCGGGTACCCACTGGACTCTCCTGGGCCAGTGCAAGGGGGGCAAATGTCCCTGCATGCCCCCTTCTCCGGCGTCCCTGTTCCTGCAAAACTATATATATATGCTTGATGTGGACATTTGCTTAAGTATAATATACAAAATATTTACAATATATTTGCTTCTTACAAAACTATATATGTCTTGAAGTGGACATTTGCTTATGTATAATATTACAAATGCCTTGAGGGTTCAGAGCACTTTTTGCATAGTTTTCAGGTGTTCAAATAATATATCTGAGTCAAGGAACAATGTTTGTAAACCTATATAGTGTATGATAACAATCCTAATACAAATATAATTTAATGATATATACAGATTTAGAGGGCTATAAAGAATATATCCATCAGATCGTGGAAACTTCCAAAAATAATTAAGGAATAATCTTGGTTTCCTAATGTAACTAATTACACAGTTTAAAGGCATCATGTCGAATCACAAAGTCATAAACAAACAAAATATTTACACTATATATGCTTATTGCAAAACTATATATGTCTTGAAGCGGACATTTGCTTATGTTCGTATAATATACAAAACAATATAATATACAAATTATTTACAATATATTTACAATATTTTTACATAATATTTATCCGGCCCTTGTCAATTATCCCATTTAAATACATTACCCTTTTGAAAATCAATGTCAAAATATCAAAATGTGCTAAACCTGTCTCTCAGGGCATTATCAACTGTTAGGCATGTGCTATAAATAGCTTAACCCTTTCACGATGGGAGCTGTGCTGCTGCACCATTAAATATCCTGTGCCAGTGCATTATCTTATATAAGCGAGTCTCCCATAGGGAGCCTCACATATATAAGAGAACGCACTTGCTTACAATGTCAAGTTAAATATTGTTAGGTCAATGTATTCTCTTATATATGCAAGGCTTCCTATGGGAGACTCGCATATATAAGAGAATGCATTGGCACAGGGTTTATCGCAAAATTTTAGGAAGCTCCAGTCATGAAGTGGTTTATAAATTGTTGAGTAGCCTTCAGACGACTATAATGTGTTGGTTCTTGTAACGACACAATCCGTTGTTTGCGTTAAACAGAATGCAAAGCTTCCAATTGCAGCTGATAAGTTTGATATTAGAATATATCACATGACAATAGCTCAAACTATACAAGTCAAGTTGAGCTAAAAAGCCATTACATATTTCCTTATATCACATGAAACCCCTATAATATCATTGAAAAATCCATTAGATATATTCTTTTTTCTCTCACTAGTGTGTAATCGCCGCGTGCTTTCCGGGATACTTGGCATCGCACCAAGTAATTACCACGCAGATTAATACTATTTAGAAAAGCTGCATTTGACACCATTACCAGACATTGCTAAATGATTGCTTTGTTCATTAAAGTTCAATTGTTGTCCAACTTCGTTGCACTATTGAAAATAGGCACAAAGACAAAGAGGCAAATTGGGGGACTATATGTTTCCTCGCAAGGCAGAGTGCGCAATACTGTCATATACGGTTGTGAAGCGTCTCGTCTCATCCAACGCCATGCATGTATGCATTTTTCAGCTTCTTATAAAGATCACAAAATCTTTTATTCCACATCCATTGACGTGAGTCACATGTATTCAACGGAATCCCAGCCATTGAATACATATTAGTGTATACCTCTAGTGGAATACAAGCCGGAACTATTCTAGTTGACGTTGTCGCCAATAAAGATGACGTACATTACGTCGATCATCCGCTTCCGTTGATCCCCCCATAATTACTGGTTATTTGTCAGACTTAAATCACAATATAGGTAGCTATAGTAGCAATGAAGGTGCTATTCATGGATTGAACTTATCTGACTGAACGGTGTAGAATAAATACAGAACACAACTTGCATCATAATCTCGAATCTTTTATCGAACTCGTTGCGGACGGCGCAAAGTTATATTTCGCTCGAGCTACGCTCTCGCGAAATATATCCTTGCGCCATCCGCAACTCATTCGATAAAAGAGTCTCGATTAAGACGCGCGTTGTGTTCTGTCTATATATCCTAACATAACTCGTTGCTGATCCTCTATAAATGCAATATTGCAAATCTATCTGTTTTATAAATGAATTATACGATAATATTGTCAAATCTGTAAATTCCCGCACAACTACATGTAAATCTCTTCACATAAATACAAATCAAAATTTCCTTCGCTTCACAGACAGCTGCCATCTTTTATGGATTGAAAAAAAAAGAAACATCCTGACCCACTCTCTTAATTGCCATGTAGGGTATGCATTGCTGCTCACGTTGCATTGAAAATAGCATCTCTCCATTGTGTGTGTTAAAGTGATGTGAAACACTCCGGTGAATATTAATCCAAAATGACAACACACACCGTTATTCTTATATATCAATTAAATGCAATGACTCTCGATGGCGAAATCATTTGTGTTGGTTTTTCGCCGATGGCTGCGTCCCGTATCGAGGTGTAAATATTTACAATTGTGCGTAGTTCAGACGATGTTTTCTATGGAGTGGTATGGTCGATTTCTTTGCAATTTTCGGCGAAGTTAGCCGAACGCTACATTTCCCAGGTTGGCATAGTGCCTGAGTACAAACTTATCAATTCCTTGCACCGGAAGAAGGGCATAATATGTCTTTAACGCATACAACATAACGGACACATCACAGCCGTCTGAACACTCCTCCATGCTTTGTATTGATATTTTGTTGTGTCTTCATATTTTAATAGCTACATTAACTTGGATATTATATTATCACCATGGAAAATCTGTTCTAAGTTTCAGGACGTTACCTACTTGATTGATATTGTAATTTGACAGGTGGATAGGATATGTTGCATTTCGTCACAGAAAACTATATGATGCCAGAATATGAATGGCAGCATGTGTATAAAATGTATATTTACCAAAGCTGCATATAATTGCCAGACAAACTTGAAAAATGATGGATTTCTCACTTTTTTTATATCTGATTTTTCCCAGATGATTACCCCTCCACCAGGAGAAAAGCAGCAGGATAAGAAATTAAAAAACTTTAAATTCATGTCAAATATGTTAAGGACGATAAAGAGTGAGTTGTTGGTCTATGTTCCTCTGATTCCCAATAGAGTCCCGGTACTGCTTTAGTCAGTTATTTTGAATCAAGCAATGTTAGTGGGTTAGAATGGGTTATCCAACCCAACCATTTTCCTCTAATTCTGAACGCCTCTACCTAGCACAACCTGTACTTGAATATATAGGGGATATCTACATTGATTTTGAAAGGATACCAAAAACTATATGTCATGAATGAGTGAGACAAATGTTTATTTTTGCGAGTGGCTTGTCACAAGCGAAAATAAACATTTGTCTCGTTCATGAATGACATAATTTTCAATATCCATTCAAAAACACTAGATATTATTTTTATTATACGCGTTTCCAATTGAAGTCATCATTTATGACAATAAATGTTCTCACAAATGCCTACAATTGATTTATCAAAGCCAACAGCTTATCCCTGTCTGCTCACTTCGCCATCCGCAGGACACAGTAATATAGTTCTTGTATTCTTCTACAGTAATGTCCTAAATAATCGACTCCTTAACCACAGCAGAATTATGGGTAATTTTTCAGGATTTAGTCGGAAATATGGCTTGTTGCCATTCATCGGAAAGCTCTCAGTGAGAGCTTTCCGATGAATGGCAACAAGCCATATTTCTAATTTAATCCTGAAAAGTTACCCATAATTCTGCTGTGGTTAAGAGCATTTAGAGCATTACTGTATTTACCCCCATGATTGTGTCGAATTTCAACATCAAATATATTTCTATTATAACTTTAATAATAACGGTAAAGGATAACTACCGATTCGCGAGTATTTTTAAATATTGCTATAGTGCATTGGTACGCGCAAGTGAATCGGTCACACACGTCAGCTAGTGTGAAATTGATAACTTTTATATCAACATTTATTTAACCGCGACGTTTTTCGATAAATCACTGTTGAGCGCATAATAAATATATTTATATAGCTACCTAATTGACCCTACCCAGCACAACCTGCTCAATGCATAATATCCCATATTAAAATCAAAAATATTCTTTTTCTTTGAATGCTATGTCTTTATCTTAAGCCCACATTGAATCAAGTATTGTTGAGAAAAAAATTCATGAAAAACAACTGAATTGAGAAAGTGAATAGTTATAACTAACCCATTGTTACTCTTCCCATCACAACCTGTCCCAGGCACATTATCCCATAATTTTATAATTCTCCTTTCATAATTATTTCATTCAGAAATCCTTGGGATTGAGAAATTTATCATAGCATATTACTGTGTAATTGTGTTCCATACAGAGAAGTCAGTCAATGCATGAACAACAGTCAGTGAATTTTTAAATCAAGTGAATTGCGACAATCGAGGTTGTGTGTATCAACATATGTTTAGGAGTCATACCCAGTTAAAGATACTATGTCCTACTCAGAAATATGGAGGGAAGATTTTGGCAGGGAAGTCAATCCCTTGTATTTCTTCCCTCAATTATTCAGAGGAATCCTCTCATCCTCATATATATATCAGGATGAGAAATGAATTTATTCTTTCATAGAATCAAATGATTTAAAGGTACACAATCTGACTCGATGGGCCCTGTATCATCAGATTCCAACAACATTTCATAAGATGCTTTAGTTATCAGAATCGATTGATTACCAAAAAATTATGCTAACCACTGTCAACTCTATTATAAAATAAACCAAAACGTGTTATTAATCAAACATTTTGTTCAACACAATTTGGTATCGAGAGTATGTCGGTTGGCTCTTCAAATATTTGCTAGCCGCCAAATATTCCAGGTGGTGAAAAATAAAAGATTTCAAAAATTGGTATCTGATAACTGAGCTTTGATGGGTGGGTTCCTCAACTCGAATCAAATATTTTTTTTACCCCCGAAGCCAAAGAAATAGTAATTCAGGAGCGTTAATTCAGATTATGTATCATTAAGGATTTTTCAGCCTCATCAGATAGTGTTGAAATATGCCTGATGGCGAAATTGAGCCTATATAACTAACACATTATACAGGTACATCTTAGTCTATTCTTAGATTGTCAACCAACTTAACCCTTTGAGTGCCAAGTCCGATTTTTGTATCAACCCATATACTCTGTGCCAATGCATTCTCTTATATATGCGAGTCGACCATAAGTCGCCTCGCATATATAAGAGAATGCATTGGCCTAACAATTTTTTTTTTTTTATTTTTTTTTTTTTTACAATTTTAATAATTTATTCTTATATTCTTTAACAGACTTATTTTGTAGGTTTAGGGCCGATGAGATCGGCCCCTGGCACTCAAAGGGTTAAAATTCAGCGCAATAAATTATTTTGGTAATGTGGGATAGTGCAAGACAGATAACTAAAAAAACAATTCAAAACATTAACCCTTTCATGATGCGAGCTGTGCTGGTGCAGCATTAAAAATCCTGTGCCAGTGCATTCTCACAGATGCGAGTCTCCCATAGAGAGCCTCGCATATATAAGAGAATGCACTGGTTTATAAGGTCAAGGCAATGTATTCTCTTATATATGTGAGGCCCTATGGTAGACTCACATTTATAAGAGAATGCACTGGCACAGGGTTTTGTTGCAAAATTTCAGGAAGCTCCAAACATGGAAGAGTTAATTAAAGATGGTCTAACTCTTCCCAGCAAGTTTTATACAGATTCCATAGCAACTGACACCTAGGGAACTGGGAATTCCTGTTCATTTATTCTTTTATTTAATATCTTCCTGTGACATTTTCTTAATTCATGCATCCAGCCTGAACACGGTGAGAAAGATTTGGAGAAACAAATGGTTTGGTAGAATAAACATTAATTTAAATTGGTGAGTGGTGTCCACGTATATGAGTACTATTGGTTTGGTAGAATAAACAGTGCATGTTTATACTTTTAATTTAAATTGGTGAGTGGTGTCCGTGTATATGAGTACTATTGGTTTGGTAGAATAAACAGTGCATGTTTACACTTTTAATTTAAATTGGTGAGTGGTGTCCATGTATTTGAGTACTGGTTTGATGGTGACTTGCAGTAATGCCCTAAATAATCTCCTTAACCACAGCAGAATTATGGGTAATATTTCAGGATTTAGTCGGAAATATGGATTGTTGCCATTCATCGGAAAGCTCTCAGTGAGAGCTTTCTGATGAATGGCAACAAGCCATATTTCCGACTAAATCCAGAAATATTAACCATAATTCTGCTGTGGTTTAGGAGTCGATTATTTAGGGCATTACTGTATGTGAGTACTGGTTTGATGGTCACTTAGCTAGGTAACACGGTGTCTTGTGTCTATGTTGTATACCGGGTATGTTGATGTACTGCCAAGAATAGGAAAAAACTTTATTATGACATGTTGCTTTGTTATAATATGTTCTACTAGGTGCTCACAGGTTAGTCGATATCATATTTTGGAATTCAGCAAACGTTTCCCGAAGGCCATGCATGAATTTGGATTATCGAGATATATAGATAATGCGATAATAAAATGGATATCATATTGATATTATTTTAGATCATACTGTGAAGCCCTATGTTCCACATACTATCACACAATTAACATCACAAGGCAATAATTTGAGCTTTTGGCCTATAAATATGAGAATGATACGTACGTTTTAGCCCGAGCAAATTTAACGCTGTGTCATATATTTTAATAACCATTTCATAACTGGAGCTACACTCGTGCAGCATTAAAGATTCTGCACCAATGCATTCTCTTGTATATGCGAGTCTCCCATAGGGAGCCTCGCATATATAAGAGAATGCACTGGCTTACAAGATGAAGGTAAATATTGTTAGGCCAATGCCTTCTCTTATATATATGAGGCGCCCTATGGGAGACTCGCATATATAAGAGAATGCATTGGCACTCGCAAAAATTCAGGAAGCTCCAAAGGGTTTCACCCTATTAGTCGGAAAGTCGGCTAAATAACTAAATAAATAGAGCAATCAAGAAAAATAGTTATTGAAAAAAATTTGCAGTTCCAGATGACTTACTATTTTTACAGATATATTCTTTATAGAAAACTCGTACTTTGATTTATATGTGCATTGTATAAAGAGAGAGACTGTGAGTGATTTCGAGATCAGCTGCAGCTTTGGTTATAGCCAATATCGGAAATAAGTCTGCATGTCTATTTCCGAAGCATCTTGAACGACTATTACTGCTGCTGTACCCACAACTAATGCCACTTAAGTGGTATCCCATACAAACAATATGTATTCCCTGTAATTTAGTCATCAAATTAACAATAAACTCCACTTTTCAAAAATATTTTTATGAAATTAGATAAGTGTTTTCGTAAAACAACCATCAACCCAAAGATAAAAATCTATCAACCACATATTCACTTTTTCATTCATTCAATCATATTCCACCAAAGTAGACTTATTGGTAAAGAACTTATTCTATATTTTACATTTACAACTGTTCTTTCCATGAGGATAAGAGACTCATAAATGTCCTAATAATATGATAATATGCAAGGCATATATAGAAGACCCCGGCATAATAGAAGACGGACAATGCGAAGGATCGTGCAAATAGTCGTGAAACTATATGCCATTGGACTTCGATAATAATATATGCCTTAATATAGCCTCTGGTTTAGATATCGGCCTTTGATAATAAAAGCCTCTATATGATAATGTGTATAGTGAATGTTATAGACTACAATGTACGTCGAGCTGCGAAAAAACGAAGACGACATGACACGTTCAGTCATGTCTGGATTCTGGCCCGCAGAGACAAATGACGTTTTGACGTCATGACGCCGTAACTGCTTTCATTTAGCTAACAAATGAAACTGATCTAATATGAACCTTTGCAGGACATTCATAACAACTTACTGTTTATAAACAAATGTGAAACCACTGCCGGAAGTCACGTGATTTTTTCACGAAAAAGTTGTGTCGCTAAAAATTTCTCCTACACGGTATACTGTAAATTATGTGTGACGTCACAAGTACGTACGCCCGTCTGTTACCTATACACGAACCGAGCTTGGCGCTGGCGCGCCGAGTGGGGTCGTTATTAAAATATCTCTTATCTGATTAGTCTACTTTGGTGATCTCGAAGTCACCTTCTAACATCTCTATAATTATTATTTGGGCATTCATTACTCTCTAAACCTATAATATGGTAGCATTCATTATATACTCTCTAAACCTATGTATAATATGGTGGCAATCATTACTCTCTAAACCTATAATATGGTGGTAATATATTATATTCCAGATGTTTATAACGCCTCAGGCCAATACAAAAATGTGCTTGATTCTCATCCCCTCCGGACCCAATTTTTGTTCCCCTCCTCAATTTGTTTTCATTTGGATAAATTTGAGGTAAACTTTCCTTAACCTCCAAAGTACATTGCAATGACTCATTAATCAGTCTATATCAATCAAAATTTGGGTGATTTAAATAACCCTGTATTGAATAGAACTGACCATGCATGACCATTTAAAAATATACATAGGAAGGGTCTATTATACACCTGGAGAAGGGCTTATGGACAATGAGCAGACGGCAGATAGGCCAAAGGATAATGTAAATGAAGGAGTGATTCTTATACATTGGTTGGATAATGGTCAGATAATAAGTTCAACAAACAGCTTATGGTTGACCTTAACTTATGAACATTTGCTATGGGATAACTACTATTAAGAAACTACTCAATAATGAGTATTTAGTTTAGAAAGGTTTAAGAATAAAATATAAAAAATTAACTTTTCCTGCCCGCTCCAATTTTCCAAAAAAGTTTGATGAAATCTTGTAATTTATTTATATTGGTCTAATTACTCTAAAACCAATAAAATGGTGGCAATATTATATTTTATTGCACACCCAATGACTTATTTGTGCAAAATACAGCAAAATACAGAATAAATGAAACGTTCAATAAAAAAATGTGTATTGTTCTTGAACAATACAAACTATTACGTCAACAACGTCACTGGCGATGTCAACTTTAACAGAAAATGTCTTCGCAAAATTATGGGGTATAATCTACATTAAGCACATGTTTTTAAACAATATCGACCTAAATGTTAGTATGTTACAAGCTGCAATCTTCAGAGTATGCAATAAACATAGAACAACACAGTTGTGTGAACATGTTAACGTTTGTCGACCTAAATGTTAGTATGTTACAAGCTGCAATCTTCAGAGTATGCAATAAACATAGAACAACACAGTTGTGTGAACATGTTAACGTTTGTCGTGCCGCGAGGTATAACTCGAACCTCCGGTTCTCGTTTTACCATCGCGTCACAACAATCTCGTGCTGCAATAACGTTAACCAGTTCACACACTTGTGTCGTTCTATCTATTTACCATCTTACTTATATCCACTTATTTGATTATCCTTGCATTCCGTTCTAGAGATAATATTTTTTATTTTAGGCAAAACAATGAATGACAAAACAATTACCATTCATCAAATAACAATTTTGGATAAATGTAGCATGAAAATGTTTGGCCGACTTAATTTTTGAATGCCCAGATCACATTGTATTCAACATATTCCATATTATATACCATTTGGAGGATGAACTAAAATATATGTATTCTACTGGTTTAAGGAACAGCTGTGGCCTAGGAGTGTCCACCAAGTGACAGAAATTCTCAGATTCACACAAAGACTTCCCCTGTTATTTTACCAGAATGCTTAATTCACAACTAAGAGATAGAATGGCAGTTCAGACAAGATCAAATTAAGCACAGAACACACGTCGGTACCTTGACGAAAACAACATATTCACATATTTGACCGGATAAGTTGATAATACAATGTTTTTGAGCCTTTTCTTTCAAATGGTATATAATATGGAATATGTTGTATATAATGTGATCGGGACATTCGAAAATTAAGTGCCCCTTTAATGTAGAATATTAAATATTTCAATGCACTATTGTATCCCTTTCATATGGTTGTGTCAATGTATATTTTGTCTGTATGTAGCGAGGGTGGACTGAAGACGAATCTGACACAGAGGAGGGTAACCATAGCAACTCATCACATTTACAGTAGCTTGTAGAAATGCATCTTTGCTATTTTTCATCTTATCTTTTACAGGATTATGATATAAAGTTTATTATATGAAATTTCTGGTGGCAAAACGACCATTCCTGTTATGGGACAAAACATCTGAGGACGGCCAAAATAAAAGGCAGTTCTCGGACCACAGCAAAATGGGCTATTGCAGAAACTTCATTGTACATTGTATTTGGGAAATTTAAAGACGCACATAGTGTTGCTATGAACTTTTTTTCAATATTTTTATTTTTATATCCAAGCTTTGTTTATCTAATACAGTGACAGTATGTTCATAAAAATTATAAGCATGATGAGAGCCACTGCATTCTGTTATATATGCGAGTCTCCCATATGGAGCCTCGAATATTTAAGAGAGTGCAATAGCTTGCAAGGTCAATGTAAATATTGTATGACTAAAGCATTCTCTTATATATGCAAGGCTTTCTATGGGAGACTCACATATATAAGAGAATGATTTGGCACAGGGTTTTTTATATAATTTCAGGAAGCTCGAGTCATGGAAAATTGGTTTTATAAAAATTAGCCTGGAAACCTAAATACATCTTTAAAGATGCTCTATTTCTTCCCGGCACTACCTCCAACAAAAAAAATAAAAAATTTAAAGATAGTCTATCTCTTCCTGTAACAAGTTTTATATAGTTTCCTGGGTAAATAGGAATCTGAAGAATTAATATTGATTTTATTTGGAATTTTATGATACATGTATTATACATACAATCCATTTGTGACATTTTATGGCCTGCGGAGAATAGCAAGCTGGAGAACTCTATCTCTATATGAGATTGCCTGAATGTCTCATCACAGACTGTTCTAAAAGTAGTAACACAAAAATGCCCAATAGATTATTGCATTATATAAGAAAATATCGATAAAAAATCAATATTAATTGAAGAATCATTTCCAAACAGATGTCTTTGATTCATATTTGTTATTTTATACAGCGGAAATTATATAAAACTTTTATAGGAAGAGATAGACCATCTTTAAACGAAACTTGTTTTGAAGGCACGTTAACATTATTCTTCTAAAAAAAAATAAGAGAAATATCTGGTGATACACATACAAGTATTTCACTTAAACACTTTTCAGTCGTCAATCCAAAAACATATATACATCACAGCTGAATAGTGTAATGTTCTAAAAATAGCCACATTTTCTGTCCCAGTTCTTGGAGAACAATTATTTCCTAGTGACAGAAGCTCCTATTGACTGGTTTTTCCCTTAAGTTGAACACATAAATTTCAGGGAAGAGATGTACAACATCTTTGACTATTGAAATTTGACAGAAAATGAATGTACATGTATATAAGGCACACAAATTTAATTAGTTGGTTTTCGACAACTTTTTATAATAAAAAAATGCACAATTTGTTTTTAAATATGAGTATGGTATTGAGGTTTTACCAGAACTGATATAGATTTATGGTTTTGATTGAAACTAGATGTGGCTTTCTTCAGATCACATTTTAGATCACAAGGTACATGTAGACTCCTGATCGGAGTCGGGTTCAATTCTATCCATAGTTTGCTTTCACCCTTCAACCCAAATTAAAATTCTGTATTGAATTTCTTTATTCTTTTGCTTTACAGTAATTGGGAGAAACAGGTGAACAAATTATCCTAACTGTTTATACTGGTCTAAATCCAGTTGGTGTGTTCACCCAGTGAATAAGGGGGTCACAGAAATCATGTATCATAAATTTATTATACAATGTTGTGTACAGTATGTGTTTTTCTTGTACGAGTCCAGGTTGTGTTGAAAAGTCACTGCGTGTGGTCCAATATGACTTTTCACCACAACTTGACGAGTACAGGAAAAACACATACTGTACACAACATTGTATAATGACATTTTTTATTATCCATCTGTATGTTTATCCAAATTTTAGGAATAAAACTTTTGTGGTTATTTTTGGTATTTGTTGGCACTTGATTCTCTATAAAAGCCTGTATTTGATCATCAGAAAGCAAGATTTGGAACAGTAAACACGGAAGTGAAAAAAAAACTAATGCGGAAATGAGTCCAATATGACTTTTTCCTGGATTATCATATGACCGCTTTTGCCCAATCAGAAAAGTGTTAGTTAAGGGATGGATAATAATATAATTTAATTAGCTCAATGTAATATATAGCATTCGGCCCAAGGGATGGAAACATGTATGCATACTAAATATATAAAAAAAATTCGTACCTCAAATGTCTTTTTTCACAGTCAATATTGTTCAATAATATTTAAATGTTGCACTCTCCAAATGGGTGTAGTCACTACACCCATTTGGAGAGTGCAACACTGTAGTGGCTATTCAACAATGGCTTTTGGCCCCACCTTTACGAATTGCAATAATAGCAATGTGTTATCTACATAATGAGGATTCATCAAAAGTTTGATGAAATTTACAAAAGTTTGAGAGTCAACTTTGACTGTATCAAACTTTTGTTGTACCGAACATTATGTCTTTAATGAGTTCGGACTTTGTGATATCAAACTATTGATTGATCATTCTTTCAATTCTCTAGTGTCCATGGATCTACAAACTTACTTTCAGCTTCCTTGACAGAAAACAATCACTTTTATACACACAGAACGACATAAGTGTGTTAACTCTTTCATGACGGGAGCTGCGCTGGTGCAGCATTAAAGCTCCTGTGCCTCTCATATGTTTGAGTCTCCCATAGGGAGCCTCACATAAATAAGAGAATGTACTGACTTGAAAGGGTAAGGTGGATATTGTTAGGTCAATATATTCTCTTATATATGCGAGGCTCCCTATGGGAGAATCACATATATAAGAGAATGGCACAGGGTTTTTCGCAAAATTTCAGGAAGCTCCAGTCATGGAAGGGTTAATGGGTTTGTTAAGATGACACAACTGTTAGCATGGAGGGATAGAAGAGAGGAGTTCTATCCTTCGATGGCACAAATGCCATATCGACAAACCCATTCACAAACGTTGTTCTGTGTTTATTTCACACCATCTGTCCTAGAATTAAAAAATTAAACAGACTTACAAGGTTTATTCTGGCAAAACAGGGCTTGTTCTGTCATGTGCGATGAAGCTTTTGTTTTAGAGTTATGGTGAAGCGAGTGTCATTTATGTCGTGTGACGTCAACAGGATGCATATGGAACACATGTTCCATACAGATTCTTAAATATGGAACATTAGGAACACTATAATTCTTTGAACGAGCATGTAATAAAGTCAATTTATGTATTGTCAACAAGTTTTCAATTGTGATATGAAATTGTAATATATTATTCCCAGGAAGGATTCGTTCAAAAGTATGGAGGATATGAACATTGGGGGCTTTAATAATCCAATGGTCAGAGTTATGGGTTTGACAACCACTGGAACTACTGTCTTCTCTAATAATGACTTAATTGTGTGTTGCTGAAATCAGCAAAGTATGAAGGGAGATCTGCTGTTAATTTAAATATAATATTGATCGATTCCATGTCTGGTGTTTTTCACCTAAAACTGTTACCAGAATAATGTGGAGACGATTTTGAATTTAACAAATATCTTCAAGTTCGTTTTACAATTTCCATAGCATAATACTGTAATAATGTGCAAAATACACAATTTCTCCATTTTTGTGGAAACTTTGGGATGGTGTATCTCAGTGCACAGCCAAATAGCAATCATAACAACATTACAGCAAATGAAGTCTCCAGATAAAAATTTGTTTTGCAACCTTTCACGCCAGCTTATTTTATTTAATGGCACAAATATGTGTTTCTAAATGGCATTAACATGATGACACAATGTTCCTTCATGACAACATTCAGACCAATTGAATGTTAATTGACTTCCTTATCATGTACCACCACCATTAATCATTTGAATGGATTCAGGTACAGTAATGCCCTAAATAATCGACTCCTTAACCACAGCAGAATTATGGGTAACTTTTCAGGATTTAGTCAGAGATATGGCTTGTTGCCATTCACCGGAAAGCTCTCACTGAGAGCTTTCCGATGAATGGCAACAAGCCATATTTCCGACTAAATCCTGAAAAATTACCCATAAATCTGCTGTGGTTAATCTCTTCGCTGCTAAATGACGTTATGACGTCGTGTACTGGGCTGTTGACGTTAATGCCATTTTTCAGCGGAAAAATATAATGGGAATATTACATGAATCATAAATCTAATTCAGTTGAAAGGCTATTATCGTTCACAATCGTGGAACATCATACACTGTTCGAAAGTTCGAGATACAGTTATTCCGATGCACCAAACTCTGAGTTCACCTTATGAATAATGGCCAACAGCTAATGTGCTGAAGTAGGTCCATAGTACCTACGGACCATATAGCACACGACGAGCACTTTTAAGTCCGTAATAGTTACGGACGTCATAGCAGCAAAGAGGTTAAGGAGTCAATTATTTAGGGTATTATTGTATGTTCTCTCGTTACAAAAACCAAAATGGTACCGAATTAGTGCGACACTGATTTTGAATCATTTTTTGTGAAAATAAAATTTTGGATTATCACTCTTTTATAGAATTCATAAAACGGCAATATCTGTATTCAAGTATTGTAGTTAAACATATATTAACTATAATATTTGAATTCAGGATGTGCCTCACCTGGTAATATCTCAAAACTCTTTCAGGAATTGAACCCTGAGGACGGTGCTAGCTTACTGGCTCACCCACGTGAGAAGTTGGACAGTAGAGGGAGTCGTCTAACATCGAGTATTGGGAGCACTCGTTTCCAGAGTGCAGTCAAGCGGAGGGGTTTCGTACACAATGAATCAAGGAAACCTTCCATCCCAGATGCTCGCGGGGACACTGCTGCCATAAACGTTTCGCAGAGTTTGACGTCAAGTTGATACACTCATGTTCATGTTCAGGCATGAAGATATGTGCTGGACATTTGCAGAATGAGGTCCGCGGAGGGTGATGCTACCCTGCACAATGGTCTAGCATCACCAAAATTCATCCTCTGGGGACCTCATTCTGCATGGCCTCATCTGCTCTGTGAGACCTAGACACAGAGTTAAGTTCATAGATAGTGAATATTGTGATCTGCACCCATTAGTCACCTCGATTATGCAATGTGTCATCTGCCAATTTTGGGATATAGATTAATTAAACTAGAAAAATAAGAAAATAATTTGAAGAAGTTTCTAAAGTTATTAAAAAACTTTAAAGACAAAGAAAAGATGAGGCCTCAAGCAGAATGAGGTCCCAACAGGGTGAATTTAGTGATGCTATCCCGCTGTGCGGGGTAGCGTCACTAATTTAACCTTCTGGGGACCTCACTCTGCAAATGTGTGACACCATATTCTCAGACCTCTTCCAGTTCTGGAAGCTATATGTGATATTTTTTTGGAAATTTTTTATAAATGAATTTCAAATCCTGACTGCTAGTTTTCTCACTATTATGTCCGAATATGATCCCACTGATTGGCTGAAGGCATTTTTAGTCGACTTATGATTTGCCGAGGTATGTTTAGCGGGTAGGTGGCCCAAATCCTCTATAACTTAGCCGTTTATTGGTGGAATTTGTCAATTTTTGGTATGTGAGTTCATGGCCATTTGTCTATATTGTTTTAGATATTTTAAGGCCGTTAGCGCGATAATTTAACAAACGTCCACTGATCCATTCGTATTTGTTATACAGATCTTTTACAACAATATCAAAACCAGGTTTGTCCGATTATTTTTTCATGAGTAATAGCCATAAGGTTGTCATATTTATTTTTTTTTAGCAATTTTAAGGCCGTTATAGCACAATAACTTGAACAAGCACCAACTGATTCCATTCATATTTGGCATATGGAACTTTCACAAGAATATCTCTTCAATGTTCAACCCTTGTTCTACATTATGAGTTCCATCCTAAAATGACAATAAAATGGCAATACTATTGCCCAGGTAAACTAAGTTCATTGGGTTACTAAAATTTCATATTGTTTGGAATCTGATTATATTGGGGACCATCAAATTCAGATTGAGTACCTTTAAAGGCTCTATAACAGTTACAACTAAATTTTCAATAATGTTTTGAAGAGGGGCAAAGAATATGGTCGGGAGGAGATGATAATGTAGTATATGATTTATACTGGCCTTAGCATACAGTATTGTCTATAATTTTTTTAATAACTACAGTAATGCCTGAAGTATATGACCCTTTAACTACAGCAGAATTATGGGAAAATTAGCAGGATTTAGTCGGAAATATGGCTTGCTGCCATTCATCAGAAAGCTCTCTGTGAGAGCTTTCCGATGAATGGCAACAAGCCATATTTCCGTCTATTTCCTGAAAAATTTCCCATCATTCTGCTGTGGTTTAGGGGTCGATTATTTAGGACATTACTGTAAATTGTAATAAAATAACATGCCTGGTTGTAAGGTTATTATTGATTTGAAATGGCAATATTGTTGCAAAATTTCCCAGGTAAAATAAATTTTTGCCTGGGCCGAATTCTTCCACCTAGGAAAAATATTGCCTATGCATCTTTTCCTCAATATCCAGGGCTGGTGTCTCCAATTGTTTGGTATATTGTGATACATACACTGTGATGTGAACAGTGATTTATATTTTCTATATAATAGGTGTATCTGTATAAAAACAAATTGCATGTTGCTCCCAAATAATGTTGTACAACACATCACAACGTGTCAAGCTATACTCAAGTAATACTGAAAAAGTTCATAGTGACAGCAAGTTCAACAACTCTAGTAGCTATAGGTGGAGAAAACTAGTTTCAATGACTTAGAGAAAGAGTTATGTACCCTGTGTCTGCTCATTTATGATCGGCCAGCTAGGGGCCAGCAGTTAAATATTTAGATTTTTACAGACATGCAATTTTAAATTGCAAAGTAACGGCACCTCAAAAAATCTCAAGGGGACATTCCTGTCACAAAAAATTCAGTTTGTACATTTGTCTCATGTTCATGTTATATTATGTAAGCTATCTGTGATATTTTGTTTTTGTGTAACAAAGATTTTATAAATGAATTTCAAATCTCACTGCTCTTTTTATTCATTTATCGAATTACGTCCCACTGGAATTGAATTTACATTTGAATTTTGTTGTAACATTCCTTCTTCATTGGAATTCACTGAATTACTTTAACCCTTTATATACTAAATTAATTATCCAATTCAGTTATAAAAGTATACATTTGGATGGTCTTTTATTCATTTGGAGGGGTGTTTAGGTAATAAAAGCAGACAAAGGATAGAAAAACAGATAATTCAAGTGCATAATGAATCATATCAATTGGTGGGTAATGTTCAGATAATAAGTTCAACAATTAAATCAGAGAATACCTACAATTTTTGTTTGAATACCGAAATATCTCATGAGTGTCTGGGAAGAAATATCAAATTTTCACGAGCCGCAGACACGAATGAGATGTTTCAGGTATTCTTATTATTATATTGTCCTTTTCTGGGTGCCATAAAGTCCAGATTTAATCATGTGATACCCTACTGTCGCTTTCTCTCTTGTGAGATACATTATAGAGAATTTGTGTCTGATCTTAAGTCAGAAGTTTCTCTCATACCCTGAAATCATTCTTCCTCGCATAATCGGAGAGTGTGTGTGAACTTGAAGCAATTCCGTATGTATCATGTATGCCACTTTAATATATTTATATATCCATTCTACCTATGAATGATAAATGAGCTATTTTCAATTGAATTTTCTTCATAATGGTACTATATGAACTTGCGATGTGAAATGGTTTAATACAAATTCACATCTCCACTTTTGGAGTTACATGTAATAAAGTAATTATTGTTCAAATATCTCTTTACTTTGATTCACCATAAGTGATTAACCAACATTAATTAATTGCTTTCTTCTTGTCTTTCCTTGTACAGACAGTGCCTACTACAGGTTATACTATCATAGCCCAATAATTAATCTACTGAGGTGGGGCATTGGTCTTGTCGGTGGTTTGTAAGGGATTGGTGCGTAAATGATTTCAGTAGAATTTGACAATTTTTATAGCCATTTTGGGACAAACATTCTACAGATATGGTTTACGACTGCATTGTTTGTGTATATTTAAATCTATTACTAATTTGGTACTAATTGGTGCACCTATCGCAGAAAATCCAGCATTTTCAGTTACTGACAGCCATCTTGGATTAGGAAATTTCTCTAAAGCGGAATTTTCGTATCTTGTTATGCAAACCAGTCCGCACATCTTAAGACCAAAACAGCTTCTTTACCGAATTCTTCTGCGTCAAAACTGCCTGACGACCATACTATTAGCCAAAAATATACACCCATAGCATAAGATTTCTGCAATCAGTGTTTATGTTGGTCATACTTATGAAAACAATATCAAGTGCATGGAATGACTGTGTGTGTTGAGTTCGCAAGCTATTTTCCACAGCTCAAAATAAATTTCCTCCCTATTTTTCAACTATTTTTGGCCTTAAACAGAGATAATGTAAGTTTAACATCAGACTGCATTTAGACAGTATAGTTTGTTTCATGTTGTAAAATTACTAAATAACCCGTATACCGTATGTCAGTCTATGTAACTCCGAATATAACATTCATGAACACATTGCAAAAGCAATCATTGCCATGTCAAACTGAGCTAATCACATACATAAACCTGTAATAGGTAGTTGATAGGAAACAGACAGTAAGTGATGAAAGTCTAATATTGTGTAGGGTTTGCCAAAGGATTAAATCATGCAAAGAGTAAATTCCAAGATGGCTGCTGGCGGCCATGTCTTTCAACAAATTTTGGTCAAAATAGGAGGCTCCCATCTAGAGGTCGCCCCGAAGATCCATATGAAGTTTGGTGACGATTGGATGAGATATGTGACCTGCAGGGTGTGCCGAAGGATTTAGTCATACAAAGACTAAATTCCAAGATGGCTGCCGGTGGCCATGTTTTTTCATCGAAAATCATTCAAATTTGACAGCTCCATCTACAGGTGATCGCAATCGTGCCTGCGTGATTTTAAAATGATCCGGCCATAAATACGGGCTGTATGGTGTGCTGATGGATTCAATTTGAAATCCAACATGGCTGCTGGCATCGAAATGTGGAAAAAATCGATAGCTCTCATCTATAGGTCACCCTGAAGCTACGTATGAAGTTTGGTAAAGATCGGATAAGAGATGTGGCCTGTAGTGCGTGCCAAAGGAAATTGTTGATGGACACGGACGACAGAGACCAACCCATGGCCTTAGCTCAAACTTTACGTTGTAAAGTTGAGCTAAAAATGAGTGTAGCTGGGTGGGCTCTCAAAAATGGCCCAAGGTAAAAAATCATTCCCCCGCCAGAGGGAGCAATTTTTTTGGGCAAAATTTAAAACGTTATACTGACATGGTTAACTCTTTCTATACCAAACACTCATTGATGAGTAGTTTTCACAGGTAATGTTCAGATAATAAGTTCAACAAACGGCCATATGTCGTATGTTGAACTTATTATCTGAACATTTCCCACCAAAGAATATGAATACTTCTGCACTTGTATTATCGTTTTGTCATACTGTCATCTTCTTTTTCCTGAACACCCCTCCACACAAATAATAGACCATTCCTACTTTTATAACTGATGGGAGAATCCATTTAGTATTGAAAGGGTTAAAACCTGTGACAAAGAGATAAATTGATTCCCTAACCATTCATAATAATAGAAGTCAAGAGTTTTGTTTTCAATATTTATTCATAAAATCCATAAAAAAGATATACTAAAATAGATGTATTCACAAAACAAAACAATTGAAGGCATGGAAATGGAATTTGTCAGACACTCGGATATTAGTGAGGTCATGGGTGTGTCGTCATTTTCAGGGCTGGGAACCTATGTCACTAATATGAAATCTCGACACCGTCATTTCAGACATTCCAATAGCTGATATCTGGAACTCATACATCGGTTGAGCTAGATATTTGATGCAGGAGTTATTGTACACGATTGACAGGAGTTATGGTACTTATGATTGACAAGAGTTATGGTACTTGTGATTGACAGAAGTTATGGTACTTATGATTGACATGAGTTATGGTACTTACGATTGACAGGAGTTATGGTACTTATGAGATTGACAGGAGTTATGGTACTTATGAGATTGACAGGAGTTATGGTACTTATGATTGACAGGAGTTATGGTACTGACGATTGACAGGAGTTATGGTACTTACGATTGACAGGAGTTATGGTACTTATGATTGACAGGAGTTATGGTACTTACGATTGACAGGAGTTATGGTACTTACGATTGACAGGAGTTATGGTATTTACGATTGACGGGTTGTATGAATTTTACGAACATCTATTAAATGGTTGTGGTGTGTTTTATGTTCAAAATTGGGGCACAATCAAAACCAATTATCCTTGTAAATTTCAGTTATAAACATTATCTTTTAATGATTACTGATTTTTTAATGTGAACTTCCTACTAGATTATCCCATCAGTCAAACCTTTATATATGTTTTAATAGTTGAGGTGTGTTTTATGTTCAAAATTGGGACCAATTTTCCTTGTAAATTTCAGTTATAAATGAATTTTTAGCAATTACTGATGTTTAAATGTGCATTGTGAATTACCGCAGCTCATTTATCAGATTATCCCGTCATTTATATAAGTTTTAAACATATTTAAAATCAAAACCGCTTTGGGTTAGAGACTTTATTGGTGACGTAGGTTTCTTGCCCTGATTGAATTTACTATTGAAGTTGCAACAAAAGATTAAAAGAAATTTTCAAAGTTACAGTCAATTATATTTAAAGATGGTCTATCTCTTCCTGGCCACAATTACAACAACATAACAGATAATTTGAAGATTGATTTCAAGAATAAAATAGCTATTTATGAGAATAAAATACAGATAAACTGAAGACTGGGTATATTATTTGTCTATTTATAAGGCAGAATAAAGTGGTTTACTTCATCCTAAGATCGCAGTAAATCTAAAGTTGAAATATAATTTGCCATGATGGGAGGTGGCTAACAAAATGTCCTTCATATGCTTTTGGTATGCTCTGAACGTTTTAACATAGATTTCTGTTCGAAAAATTGCACATAACACTGTCCCGCTGATGTGATAGGAAATTCTAAATAAAATTTATATTAATTGCAACAACACTTTCTCAGGGAATGCCCCCCGTAGCAAAATTGAAGAAAAAAAATATAAAGAATTATTCTCAAGCAAAATTGAAGAAACAAATGTTTGTTCCCTTCTCATCATTAAATGTGTCAAGGCAAACAGGAAAATTTATATCTGTGGCTCCGAAGGTTCGAAAAGAAAAACTAAATGACAGTACACAAAATGCTGGAACTTGTTGACAGAAAATTCATTTATCTTTTTGAATATTCTTCATTGTTGGATGATTGTTACATGCTCTTTATTGTTCGATTTGTATTAAAGATGAGGCAAACATGTTATGTCTTATGCATATATCACATAAATTATCGATTTAATTGATAGATAAATTTCCAGACAGTTGTCCTCGATTCATATCTATTATTTTATATCCCGACATCTATAAAAAATTTCGGGGAAAAAATACACGTCCTCAATTCATATCTATTATTCTATACTCTGGAATCTATATAAAACTTTATGGGCGTCCTTGATTCATATCTAATATTTATACCTCGGAATGTATATAAAACTTTCTTGGAAGAGATAGACCATCTTTAATCAAGGAGTTTAGAAAGCTTTTGGAAGATACATTTATTATATGCTTGCCTATAAAATAGCGGGAAATTACTGAAACGTAAATCGTCGTATGTATCTCTTAGAAGCTACAGTGAAATACTGTTTTGTTATTTCACTGTAGCTTTTTGTTATTTCACTGTAGCTTGACGAATGACATCATCACTTGATAGCGGTTTGCTACCTATCAGCTGATCGGTGTCAGAAGTTTGGATCGACCAGGTGTTGCTTTCTGTGTATTGTTTAATTTGGTGTGCTATTAAAAGTGAGATTACTGTATAATTTAGCAACTTTAAGTATTATTAAGGTACATAATATAAAAAGAACACCTACAGTTTTCGTTTGAATACCTGAAACATCTCATTTGTATCTGGAAAGAAATATCAAATTTTCACGAAATTTTCTTTCCAGACACATGTAGGTATTCTCTATATTCTACTATGTAGAATTATGTTTTAAGTTTTATTAAAGTCTGCTAATAAAAAGTGGTTAACTTATGTTATATTTAAACAGTATGCAATTACATGTAATCGGAATTGACATGATCAATAATGAAGGTGTCATTGACACTGTTGCTCAACTTGGATTGGGGATAATATCATGTGTTACAGTCAATGGAAATGATCCAACCAAAGGTACGACCTGTGGCCCGTGCTAATAGTTTTACATTGTCTAATACTGAAAAACAATGTTCCCAATTGCAACCTCCATGAAATTTTTTCGTAATAATCAAGACAATTTTGCTGAATGACTCCAATGACTCATACCCATCTGCATGTCAATGTCAACATCCATGACAAATTTCATAATTATCAGACCAATATTACGGCCTGTAGCCCGTGCTTATTGATTTACATTGTTTAATACTGAGAACCAAGATGGCCGATGGCAACCATGTTTATGGCCAATTCACCCCAAAACAAATCGGTCTCATCAACATGTCAATGTCAACCAACAAGGCAAATTTCAGACGAATCTGAAGATCAGACGAACACAACGGCCTGTAGGTTATGCTAATGGGAATTGTTGATGAACGTACACACATGTATGTATGGACAATGGATACCAACCCATAGCAATAGCTCAAACTTGACTTTGTCAGGTTGAGCTAAAATTTATTAGATTAATAAGACTTAAATATAAAATTATTCGACAAATGCTTGCCATTTCGACATCATAATTTCCAGACAGGAGCCCAATCAGTTTTACTTTTGCTTTTAACATTCAACTGGAAAGGATGTTCCAGTATAAATTAGTATAACATAAAAAATATAACTGGATACTGGCCAACAGGATGGTAATTTGATACATGCCAGGGAAATATTCTATAGTGGGTAGTATTTTATTAACTTGAATTTTCTACTTTTTCAAGGCATAATTACCTAATTCAACAATATGCTTTGTAATTAATCAGCAAAATTTACCAGAAAATGTAGGAATTCAAACTTGGACAAGGTTCTGCATGTTGCGAAAGAGGGGGATAATTCCACAAAAAATAATTCAGACGGACTTCATAATCGCAGATGCAGATTCCCTTGGTACTAAATACTTGTTCAGTTTTTAAAAAAAATTACAGAAAAATATAGGAATATTAAAAGCTGGGACAAAATTATGCATTTTGAGAACATTTGTGTCAAGTTTAAAAAAAATTTAGAAATAAAAACTCGGACAAAATTGTGTCCACGGTTGCAAGGACAAGCTGATTCCAGTATACCCCCCCCCCCCCCCCCCCCTTATGCTTAAAAGTCTGTAAAATAATTGTCATCAACAAGTACATGAAAAATTTACTTGCTTTATTAATAACTTTGCAATAACGATATTTCGCATAATGAAACCGTTGTTATGTAATCATTACTGTTGCAGTGACATTATCGACAAGAGTACAAGAAGACACCAAAGTTAATCAAATGTTTACAGTTAACATTGGAAAGAACAAAGCATTTAAAAATATTCTGAAAATTAATATTTCAACCTCTACAAGTAGTAGGTTACAACTGTGATGTTTGTTGACAAATCACTGTAACAGTTTTGTTTACATAATAATGGTTTCAACACGTAAAATTTTGTTATTGGAGAACTATCGATAATGAAATACGAACAAAGTTTATCTATTTCTCCATGTTTTTCGTAGCGCTGACTTCA
This sequence comes from Siphonodentalium dalli, assembly GCA_032622095.1. Classification (NCBI taxonomy): domain Eukaryota; kingdom Metazoa; phylum Mollusca; class Scaphopoda; order Gadilida; family Siphonodentaliidae; genus Siphonodentalium; species Siphonodentalium dalli. Next base: position 156,962,847 of record CP136066.1, on the reverse strand, counting down.
ATATTTTGGGCATATTTAGCCAATGTGAGTGCCTTGGGTCCCATTAATCTTGTTTAGATGCCAAAGCTTACCAGATCAGCTCTCAAATAATGTTGTAAGACATAAGGGGGGGGGGTTCAATCGGACCATTGGTATATTTCAAGAAGTTCATATTATATATGTGTTATTTTAGATATGCCTTGGCAATATAAAATGTTTATATAACAAAATGACATAACATATAACACGAGAATAGTAAATAATTAACATATATGGCAGACATTTCATTCGCAGCAAATCCAAAGTCTGTTTTTCAAACAAGAAGCAGTCTAGAAAAAGTCTAAAGAAAAAGTTTTTTTTGCGTCTGATATCATACTAGATGCAATCGAGTTCTATTATAACTCTTCCATGACTGGAGTTTCCTGAAATTTTGCGAAAACCCTGTGTCAACACATTCTCTTATAAATGTGAGTATCCCATAGGAAGCCTTGCAAAAATAAGAAAAACATGTGAGAAACATTTTTGTGTCACACAACCTTTTAATAAAAAACAATCATGGATCACTGCATAATGGTCTATAAATAATAACATTTGTTGTTCCACGATCTTTGGTGTGTAGCTAAAAAGAAAAAATTGCTTTCTATTGTCAGAAACTTCGTTGACAGGTAGGTGTCTCAGACTCAGAAACCATACATTCATTTATTTGCGACTGATACAACTTCCACATCAAGGCACTCTCATAAAAATATATTTCATGTAAAAATAAAGGCCCACATTTATACATAATAGCATAGCACCAAATAACACAAGAACATTCATTACGAGTTGACTTTAACAGCAGAAGCAATAACAAATATATTTAAGATATGACAAAGATCAAACCGGCTAAAGCCTTGAAATAGTGTGTCTGACGTTTGTAGAATGAGGTCCCCAGAGGGTGAATTTAGTGACGCTATCCCGCACCAGCGAGCCAGTGCCACCAAATTCACCCTCTGGGGACCTCACTCTGGTTAGGCTTAAATGCTATGGAAGACTGAACAGAAGGGAAAAAGTAACAATATGTTAATTTTAGACTATAGATACTTCCCAGAAAATGAGCCTAACAAGAATGAGGTCCCCATAGGGTGAATTTGGTATAAATTCACCCTCTGGGGACCTCATTCTGCTTAGGCCTCATCTTCTGGGAAGTATCTAATAAAGATAAAATGCATAATCGAGGTGACTAATGAGTGAACATCGCCAACTTCAACTGGGGATATTCAATCTGATCGAAGGTGAATTTGGTGATGCTAGCCCACTGTAAATTCACCCTCTGGGGACCTCATTCTGCAAATGACATACACACTATTTGCAGGCTTGGTTTTGCATGCTACACACCTGTCTAAACCATGCCCATCAATATGTACTTGAGCCAAATGACTTTCATTAGCAATAGAAACGCATGTTACACATCAAGCCTGAGTTTACTGTGCCTGTCATTTTCAGAATGAGGTCCCCAGAGGGTGAATTTAGTGACGCTATCCCACATAGCGGGCTAGCATCACTAAATTCACCCACTGGGGACCTCATTCTCCTTCGGCTTCATTTTCTTTGCAAAGTTTCTTTATTATCCAATTTATATGGAAAATTCTTCACATAGAATCTATTTCTTTTTTGGTTTAGTTTCTCTATATCCCCAAATTGGCAGACAACACATTGTATAATCGAGGTTCCCAATGGGTGTACATCACAATATTCACCATTTGGGTACTTCAATCTGAGTCTATGGCTCCCATAACAGATGAGGCCATGCAGAATCAGGTCCCCAAATGGTGAATTTAGTGATGCTAGCCCACTATATGGGATAGCGTCACTAAATTCACCCTCTGGGGACCTCATTCTACAAATGACAGGCACACTAAACTCGGGCTTATTTCTGATCCATTTGCCAGCTGTCATCACATAAACAAGTTTAGGGTGAATCTCCAACATAATGCCACACTGTGTAGTATATAATAATAGGAGTATAATCTCCAATATAATGCCACACTATGGAGTATATAAGAATATGAGTTTAACCAGAATGAAAATATGTACAAATAAATAGATAAAACACAATGGAAATTTTAATCAAGAATCTTTTACCGAATGAGTTGCCGACGGTGCAAGGATATATTTCCCAAGAACCAAATGCTGGAGTGAAAGGTGAAATTTCGCCATCAACAATGAACTCGAAAAAATATTTGAGACTCTGATGCAAGTTATGTTTTTATTCCACACCCTTGTATCTGGTAACCCCAATACATAACTAGCATTAACACTTCCATGACTGGAGCTTCTTGAAATTTTGAGAAAACTGAGTGTCAATGCATTCTTTTATATATGTGAATCTTCCATAGGGAGTCTCGCATATATATAAGAGAATAATACAATGGCCAAACAATATTTACCTTGACCTTGTAAGCCAGTGCATTCTCTTAGATATGAGAGGCTCCCTATTTAATGGCAGAGATTACAATGATTCCATGTGTTTCACAATAGCAGGTATGCAATAAAACAAAGGCAACTCATGGTCGATGTTTGAAGATATCACATAGCTGCAATAAGCTAGTCTCAGGTTCTGTGGTTCTTCTTCAAACTTCGACTAAGTAAGGAATAATCTCGGTTTTATTATTAGATTAATATTCAAGGCATTCAGCAGCTTAAGATTTCTGGTTATATCAGGGTTATATGTCATTTATAGAAGCACCACCCCCACCAAGCTGTAAATACTGACATTTACAGAATGAGGTCCCCTGAGGTGAATTTAGTGATGCTACCCCGCACATCGGGCTAGCATCACTAAATTCACCCCAGGGGACCTCATTCTGCTTAGACCTCATCTTCTGGGAAGTATCTATAGTCTCAAATTAACATTGTTTTTAGTTACTTTTCGCCTTCTGTTCAGTTTCCATATCCTCTAATTTGCAGAAAATAAAATGCGTAATTGATGTGACTAATGGGTGAACATCACCAACTTCAACTGGGGAACTTCAATCTGATCCTTGGTCTCCCATAGCAATTGAGGCCTAAACAAAATGAGGTTCCCAGATGGTGACTTTGGAGATGCTAGCCCGCTCAAAATGGCTGGGGTTACACAAAATTTATATTGATTTCCATATCACAACCAAAAAGGAAGTAAAGACACCTTCAAGAAAAGATATTGTTTCATTTTCATGTTGACAAAATTGTTCAACCACCCTTATCACCCATGTTTGACTCACAGTCAACACTAAATAATCCAACAAGTCGATTATCATAAGTATATTCTAATTAACATAATAATAAAGTTCCGGATTGGCATCAATATCATTGCGCTAAACTCTTATACCACTGCACGTGCTGATAATACATGTGTGTCTTACTAAAAAATATGAGACCGGATTTAGGGGCTAATTATGTGATAATATGTGCTTATGTCATTAAATAAAACTTATATTTTACGACTTGGGGCCCCTACACCCATTTTAAAAATTCATAGTTTAAATAAACTATTACTGTCAAAATATGCAAAAACATCGACTGCCATTTTGTTAAAAATGAAGTCTGAACTACGAAGAAATGTAAACAAACATTCGTTCATTCGTCCCGATCAAATCACTGACAAACAAACGAGAGTGATTTCGCCAACAAGAGTTACTTTGTTTAGTTTACAGTAATGTCCTTAATTGATTGTTTCCTTAACCCTTTCGGTGCCAGGAGCTGATCTTATCGGCCCTAATTTACTGTCTGTAAAATCGGCCCTAAAAAAATAAAAAAAATAAAAAACATTTTTATTTTTTTTATTTTTTAAAAATTATTAAAATTGTAAAAGAAATTGTAAAAAATAATAACAAATGATGAAAAATTGTTAGGCCAATGCATTCTCTTATATATGCGAGACGACCTATGGTCGACTCGCATATATAAGAGAATGCATTGGCACAGGGTATATGGGTTGATACAAAAATCGGACCTAGCACTCAAAGGGTTAAGCCATTATGTATTTTACTATACTGTACCTAAGTTGGCAAATGGAAAAGCATTATAGTCCATCAGCCAGTCCTCCATTATGACTTGTTACTGTCTGGAGGGCTAGGTGTAATTTATACTGTCCCTGTCAGATGTGTCATCTAGTCAGACACCCACATAATTATTGGTAATATTTCAGGATATAGTTGAAATATGGCTTGTTGCCATTCATCAGAAAGCTCTCACTGAGAGCTTTCTGATGAATGGCAACAAGCCATATTTCCGACTAAATCCTGAAATATTACCCATAATTCTGCTGTGGTTAAGGAGTCGATTAATTAGGGCATTACTGTATCTGTATGAACGGCATTGTGCGTTGGCAATTTTGATACAAAATTTATTGAAATACCTGCATTGAGCAAGTTTGTTCGCTGTTCACTGCAACAGAGTGTATCGAATCACTTCAAGAAAACTTTTGAGTTTCATCACTCTAATTTTCAAATGAAATTGCAGACTATATAACAAACAAAAAACAGATAATAGGACGGAACATTGAACTCCTATTACCCGCATGCTAGTTTTTAGACATTTTGTGAGCACCAATTTCTAACAGTATCATTTAGTGGACCATAAGTTTATTTATATAGAAGTAAAAAAATTTGAACACTGCAATAAAGAAAATGGTTTCAATATATGGCAAATAGTAACAGACAACATATTTTTACTTCGAGCTACACCAGGGATGAAGCGCTATACAAATGCTATATATTATTATTATTATGATTTTGACAATTTTGATAAATAGTCCTCATCGTTTCAGTATAGGTGTGTTTTAAGAGTCCCTCTCTTCAAAAAATATATATTAGACAATAATATGTTATAAAAATCTTGAAAACCACCATGAGCAAATTAAAAAAATGACCAGTTCAGGAAAAAACTAGCATTTTTAGCATATTCGCCTAGTATCGACGAATAATAGGAGCAGAATTCATTCTAGACAGAAATGCAGGCTTCAGGTACTTCCTCAGGTAGACGATACTGAGCGGTTGCTTAGATACAAGCTCCTCAAACGGCATCTTGTCTGCTGCTGACTTAGCAGGTCCAAAGTCCATCTGTAGTGAATAAAGAGATTTTGATATGATAACAATCCTATAACTGATTTATTGGACAGCCAATGTTTCAGCAGAAAAATATCACTGGGATATTTATTGATCTATTATCCCTTTCATGATGGGAGCTGCGCTGGTGCAGCATTAAAGATAATGTGCCAGTGCATCCTCTTATATATGCGAGTCTCCCAAAGGGAAGTAACAATTGATGACTCACTGTATAATGCGTTATATAAATAGATTGATTTATACTATTTATAACAGCTGCTGAGATGCAAACATATCCAAGTGATTTGAAATCAGACATTCTACCAACCAGGCCACCTATTCTCCCTTCCCATGCTTCATATTCATTTCCAAACCTTATTATGGAATATTATCATAAAACAGAGAGTAGATAGCTACATACCTGCATGATGTATGTCACCATAGCATGCAGGCGTCGACTTTTATGGACTGGCTCGATAATCCAACCACTGCATAACACCTGAAGATAAAACGAAAATGATAAGGCCAAAAAAAAAAATTTGGTTCTCAGGCCCCACCGCATTGAATAAAAAGGGCCGCATTAGGCCTTTTTATTGCAATGCCTGATGTTATGACAAAAAAACTTACGAAAAAATATTTTTTTATTTTATCAACATGTCCATAGCAGATATGTGTTGAATATTAGTGCGCATTGAGCTCTAACATGTAATGTGTTAAAAAGTTACTTGCAGGCTTACAACACGAAGTAGATGACTACAATTAAGAAAATGATTAGCTGATCCTCATGCTCTTCTTACAATTAGTCATTGTGAACAACTTACACTAATTGTAACTTTATACAATTGAAAGGCACAGGACTAAATTCAAGATCACATATTAGAATGGGGAGGTATCAGTTTTTAGACAACAATAACAGTAGTTAATGTCAGGGGCATTATATATTGTTAGGTAATCCCAGTCACACACTGGTAGTACAATGTCATTTTTATATAAGACTAAATGAGTTTATATGCATATTAACAGTTCCCTCTACTTTTCTGGTTATTACTAGGCAGAGGAAGGTATCTTTGTCCATGCTTACTATGCGCAGAAAAAAATTAAAAATAAAAATAAAACCCTCCCTCCCTCATTGATTTGAAAAAAAAATTGCCCGACAACCAAAAAACTTTTTTTTTTGGCCTAAATAAGTGATATTATTCATTACATGTACAAGGGAATATTTATTATACTTCAAAATGCAGGGGTAAAAAATATAGTTTATAAACACAATGAGGGTCTTCTGAGATCAGAATACTAAACTTGGAAACCTATTGAGTGATAATAACCGATTAACCCTTTCTATAAAAGCATCATTGACAAATAGTTATCCCGTAGGAAATGTTCAGATAATAACTTAGGTCATTTGTTGCACTTATTTTCAAAACATTTCCCTCAATAAATAGGACTCCTTCTGTACTTTTATTTATCTGTTGTCTGCTCATATTACCTGTACAACCCTACAAACCAATAATAGACCATTCTGATGTACACTTTTTAAATTACTGGGATAATCCATTTAGTATAGAAAATGCTAAAATATTGTATAAATTGAAATATATTATGGTATGGAAATTATTTGTCAAAGCCTATAATAATTATAATTATAAGTTAAAGATCAAACTGAAAAATCCAATAATTTTGACTATTATCACAAGTGCAGAATGATTCCTATTCATTCATAGACTATGTCCGCTGTGCACTAAAAGACATATTGGAGACGAACTGCACTACTTATTAGAATGTGAATGTTTATGTGAGGCCAGACATCGCCTCTTGCCTAGCAAATATACCAGCATAGAACATGCAACTATTGATATTTTAGATGACATTCTGAATATGGAAGATGTGGCTTGTCTGCGCAGACTATATTCATTCATCCGACTGATAAATCTTAAGTTAAATGATATTGACTAATATGCAGTTTGTTGTTGTGATTGCTGTTGTTGAATATAATGATGCAAATGGTACTGGCGATTGTGACGACGAGTAGACGAAGACGTAACGTGATGACAAAGACGGTGATACTGATGACGACTGCCATGATGTTGATAATGATGACGATGAGGGAAGTTCGTGTATATATTGTACATATGCTGCAACATTCTCATCTTTTGTATATATCTTCTATTTGTATCTCAATATCTATTTGATAAGAGAATAAACGTATTACTGATGGGGGGAAATGTTCAACAGTCTATGGCAGGTTGTCGAACTTATTATCCGAAACATTTCCTAAGGGATAACTCCTCATCAATGAGTATTATGCAAAGAGTTATACTATTATTCTCCGAGTAAAGAAATCCAATTAATGATGAACAATTGATGTCCAAGCCAGCAAATAGTGTGTCTGTCATTAACAAAATGAGGTCCCCAGAGGGTGAATTTAGTGATGCTATCCCACAAGACGGGTTAGCATCACCAAATTCACCCTCTGGGAACCTCTTCTACTTAAGAATCAACTTCTATGGGATACCAAGGAACCGATCGAAGTTCCCCAGTTGAAGTTGGTGATGTTCACCCATTAGTCACCTCGATTATGCAAATTCATCTTCTGCAACGAGAGGCCGATCATGAGCAGCAGATGTTTAACCCATCCCTTGGCAATAGTAAATTTATATGATCGAAATCATAATCTAGAATTTTGATGTGGAATTATAAGTATACTCTTATGTACTAAAGTAGTACACACAAATGTACATAATAACACATCTTATTTGAATTTATGGATCAAAAGAGAAGGGTTAATATAACATATATAAAGCCTGTCACCACTATCATAGAGAAAGCAGTTCTATTTATGTTGTTGCAAATGGCCATTAATAATGGAAAGTTTAAAGACAGATTATGTACTTGTTTCGGGTGCATGAAACTGGTAAGTTAGTATTCAGGCACTATGACAACTGGAGGAATGTAACTTTCTACTAACATCGCCGAAAATCTCAAGCAAATCGACCGTACCACTCCATAGAAAACATCGTCTGAACTACGCTCAGTTGTAAATATTTACTACTCGATTCGGGACGCATCTATCGGCGATAAACTAACATCGAGAGTCATCGAGAGTCACTGCATTTAATTCATGTATAAGAATTATGGTGTGTGTTTGGATATACTATTTGTAAAAATTACTACTTTGAACAAGATTATTCTCCATTTCTATTTGATCACCATACCCGATTGTTTCACATTACTTTAAAAGACATGGAATTGATAAAAGGGGTTAAATCTCCTATCTTGGCTCTGTTTGATTCATTTAAAGTCTAAGCATCGAAACCGACATACAGACTACAGTTGAGTCCATTATTCTAGTTAAATAAATTCACCTGGCTAAGTGGTGGAAGTGCTAACAGAGCAACCTTAGACGAAAAATAGTATCCATTCCATGCTCTGTGGAACCTTTGTTTATTCAATTGTCAGATAAGATAAAATCTGACATATCATTTGGTAATTAATTGTGGGTATTGTTCTCAAAGCAAGAAGAAAGTATAACTTTGACAAGGATTTGTGGTGGGGGTAGGAGGATGGAGAATGGTAGGGAAGAGAAGGTGAGGCTATGGGAGCATAGGTGGGTATAAGTTGGAATCTCCCCCACCCCCCCCCCCCCCATCTCCCGTGGGAGGGTAATTAAATTTTTTTTAAAGACTTTAAAGATAATTTAGTTTTTTTTAAATAATTTCAAGTTCAATCTAAACAAAATTCAGATTTTTATTTTTTATTTTCGAAAAAGGGCCATAACTCCTTTTAAATAAATCGGATCAAACCCATATTCCAACTCGATCTGTATTTTTGGCTGAGAAACCCATACACAAAATTTGGACGACCGACAAGTGATCAATCCAGACCTCGACACTATGTGTACCATACTATATTTTGAATACACATTAAAATGGGGGATTAGAAACTTCCCAGAAGGGAAATAGTAACTGAAAACATTGTTAATTTGAAACTATAGATACTTCCCAGAAGATGAAGCCTAAGCAGAATGAGGTCACCAGAGAGTGAATTTGGTGATTCTAGCCCACTGTGTGGGATAGCATCACTAAATTCACCCTCTGGGGACCTAATTCTGCAAATGACAGACAAACTATCTGCAAACTTGTTAATGTCTGTTGAATTTACATGTGCAGTTGACACCTTCCACCAAAGTTAGTGCTTGTTTTTAGATGTGTTTAATTTACCTGTGCGGTTGTGACGCCTTCCACCAATGTTAGTGCCTGTTGTTTTACGGATCTCATGGACAGAATATACTTTTCTCCTTCTACTCGTTCGCTGTGCAGGACAGAATAGCTGCATGCTTCCTTTTTGAATAACTGCTGGATCTCATGATAGTATTTCACTGAAAAAGTGTTGAAATAACTTTAAACTTTCTCTTTAACCCTTCCGTGACGGGAGCCTTGCTTGTGCAGCATTAATGATCCTGAACCAGTATATGCAAATCTCCCATAGGTAGACATAATCTGAAGGTTTTAAGGCGATTGTATCAAATAAATCTTATATTAACCCTTTGAGTGCCATGTCGATTTTTGTATCAACCCATATACCCTGTGCCAATGCATTCTCTTATATATGCGAGTCGACCATACATGTAGGTCGCTTCGCATATATAAGAGAATGCATTGGCCTTTTTTTAGTTTTTTTTTTTACAATTTTAATAATTTATTCTTATATTCTTTAACAGACTTATTTTGTAGGTTTAGGGCCAATGAGATCTGACCCTGGCACTCAAAGGGTTAATGCATATTAAATAGTCTTAGATAATCATTAATTTTAATGTATTAGTCACTTCACGAGTGCCTTGAGTTCATGCCCGTCAATTAATTTGATCAAGTCTTGTACATGGAAATTTGTAACTTAGTTTATGGCTGGAGTCATAAAGTAAATTTATATCAAATTATTAAATTTAATTTTAAGATAATCTGTTAACCTGAACGTATACAGTACAGAAGACATCTTCGACTCAAATTTATTTTATTTTTTATATATTATCGATATATATATTATTGAAAGTGACATACAGTCTCACTTTAACCGTCCATGACTGGAGCTTCCTGAAATTCTGCAAAAACCCTGTGCAAATGCATTCTCTTATATATGCGAGTCTCCCAAAGGGAGCCTCACATATATAAGAGAATACATTGGCCTAATAATATTTACCTTGACCTTGTAAGCCATGCATTCTCTTATATATGCGAGGATCCCTATGGGAAACTCACATATATAAGTGAATACACTGGCACAGAATCTTTAATACTGCACCAGCTTAGCTCCCGTCATGAAACAGTTAAGTCACCTATATTACTATTTATTTGACCTTGGGACCAAACAATATGTTTTGAGTCCAGGATGTCACCCTTCAAAGCTCTACTTATTTTAACCCTTTCAATACTGAATGGATTATCCCATTCAGTTATAAAATCATACACTGGAACAGTCTAATACTCATTCGGAGGGATGTTCAGGTAATAACACAGATAATACAAGTGCAGAATGATTCATATTCATTGGTGAGAAATGGTCAGATAATAAGTTCAACAAATGTTGAACTTATTATCTGAACATTTCCTAAGATTCAATCCACCAATCTACACTCCCCCACTAGACTGCCCCTCTACAACCATCCCTTCCTCAGGCGAGAATAATGTTGTAAATTGTCAGTGTTTTTACAGACAAAGCTCACCATGATTGCCTAACAGTAACTATGTCCCTACAATGTAAAATAAGTTTGTAGCGTAGATGGCTAATTCAACACAAATTGCCGCCTATTAACAAGAGTAAAAAATTAAATTAAAGCAATTATTACTGAAAAGCATAGGCTTTTATGGTTTATGAATTCACTTGGGGTGACATGAAAGTTGAAATTTCAGTGTAAACAGATATGTTTTGTTTCAGCAGAAGTGTATTACACTAGCTGAAACAGGCTCCCTTCGGGGGCCTTTATTCAGCATCAGAGGGATGTGTGGCCCTGCACAAAGGGGCCTGTAGCTCCTTTTTGAATTGGCAGCCTGCAGCCCATGTGTGCGCTTCATGCACATGACAGACAGATCCTATTTTTTTATTTATAGAGACTATATTTATTATGATATGTCAATATATCCTCATGCTATAAGTTCATATTGGACATAAATATTGACATTAGTTCATATTCTGGAATAAGGCCATAGTGTACTTATATCTGTTATTCCATTGGATGGCATGGGCCACAATGAAAACACATTTAAAGAGCCTGAAAACACCTCCAGATAAATAATAGACGATTCCAATGTATACTTTTATAACTGAGTGGGAGAATCCATTTGGTATAGAAGAGTTAATAATGATTTTATGATTATTTCACCCCAAAATTAACAGACTTTTCTTGGAGCTCTATGTGGACCATATACCTCTACCTTGAATACACATTCAAATGTCCGTGCACATTGGCAAACATTGAATGCAAGGACATAGGAATATACAACCAATTGTAGTAGAAAAACTGAAAAATTTATAATTTCTTACCAATCTTCAGGTTCTGTGTAATTTCATCTGTGATGTCAACTTTCTGTAACATGAAAAGCAAAATATTTTTTATCATAAGCATATTAGGTAGAATGTACAATGTTTAACCCTTTACCCAACAAACCGGCCAAAACCGGCCAAATAAAGCTTCAACAGCCTAAAATATCTCCGGTCTGTCTCAATAGAACCATACAAATATGGATATCATTGGAATCGGCTCCTTGACCACATTGTGATAGTTACAGTTATGCCCTGTGCCAATGCATTCTCTTATATATGCGAGTCGACCATAGGTCGCCTCGCATATATAAGAGAATGCATTGGCCTAAAAAAAATCTTTTTTTAACACTTTTTACCATTTTTTCTTACATTCTTTAACAATTTTATAATTTTTAATGTGTTAAGCCAATGCATTCTCTTATATATGCGAGGCGACCTATGGTCGACTCGCATATATAAGAGAATGCATTGGCACAGGGCCCTTCTGTTGGGTAAAGGGTTAACCATTTCATCAAAGATGTTCTGTCTCATCCTAACAAGTGTTACATATTTTCCTGGGTATAAGGTAATAAATATGAATAGAAGAACCCTGTTTGTAAATTTTTCTATCAATAAATAATTATTTTATTTCAAATTTTCTGGTATAATAAATACATGTGCAATCAATTTGGGACATTTTACGGCTCGTGGTGCATAGCAAGTATCAGGAGAACTCTATCTGAGATCGCCAGTCGGTCTGTTCTAAAATAGTAACAAAAAAATGTCCTGATTGATTATCAAATTATATAGGAAAATATCAATATAAAATCAATATTAATTTATAGAAGCATTGTCTTCGACTCACATTTATGATGTTATACCCCAGAAACAATATAAAACATGTTTAGAAAGAGATAGACCATCTTTAACCATTTCATTAAAGCATAAAGTATAATAAATATACATTGGAATAATCTACTGTTTGGGGAGGTGTTTTGATAGGAGATCAAAATTAGTTTCTTAAAACCAAACAAGAGCACGCAGTCGTGGCGTGGCATAATACACCCGTTTCTGGAGTAGAGTGGGGCATGCATGTAGACAGAACCCATATTTGAACTTGATCTGTATACCAAATTTGGTTCAGTTCACTTGATTCAATCTAAAGTTATCATCTGGAAACCGCATATCAGGTAAAATCTATGTCGAAAAAGTGGCATAACTCAGTCAAAATCATGTGGACGAAACCCATATTCGAACTTGATCTGTATTTTGGGGTGGTAAACTAATATACAAATTTGGTTCAGTTCACATGATTCAATCTAAAGTTATCATCCGGAAACCAAAAACGGACGGACAACCCATTTACATAATACAACCGTTTTTTCAAACGGGCGTATAAAAAGCATTAAAATTAACAATTTGTAACAAAAATATATTAAAGGATTATACCGGTGTAGTTTTTCTCAGTCAATATCGACGCCCGCTAATCCACTGAGAATGTGGCCAACAAGATATTTGAGATAGGCTGCCCATAACTGAAGTTATGTTGATACATGCCATTGAACATTCCATTATGGATAATGCAGTCTAAATAGTAAATCTTCATTCATGTGACATCACACGAGGGTCTACTATGTCATGAAAGGGTTAATACATAACACAGTTACATCAGTACCTTCAAGGTATCATCATATGTGAAACGTGTCCGTGGACTCCTGATGGCATCCCAGACTAACTTGGGTGCTGCATGTATCACACCTTTGCCAAGATAACTGAAAGAAAGTTATTTGTTCAAAAGTAATTGCTTGAATTTCTCTATGAATATTATGTATCAGAATCTAGATCTGTGATCTGTAACACTCTATTAACTCTTTAGCGTTCAGAACGCACTGTTGCCTACAATGTAGAACAAATGGGAACGGCTTATCGCCTAGCCACCAGAGCACCCGAGAATGCCGGCATCTTGCATTTTTTTCCGTCATAGTTTACAAAAATTTCCATTCTTATCAGTGTTCTTATTGGATGTAATAATCAAAATATGTGTTATATTATTAATATTTATGTTCTTATGGGGTTTAATGCTACATTTTGACAACTTTAAGCAACATTTCGTAAAAGAGTTGCGTTGGATGGGATGGTGAAATTATCACCTGTCTGTGTTGGGTGTGGGCAGTGACATTGAACATATGCTTACATGTATTGAGTAAAGGGTTAACTCTTTTAGTGTCAAAAGTGCCAAGATCGGCATTATAAATTATGATGACAGGATTTGGATTTTCTGTCTGAGCACAGGCAAAATTGTTTGTGACTATCATGTGTCAGTGCTGTGTTGAAATTTAAATCTTCTAAAAGTAGGCCTATGCCAGGTCAGATAATAATCCCTGCCTTAGAACTCTAGCAGGAATATTTTATGACTTAACAGGTTGGCTGCGCCACTAAAAGAGTTTAAACTGCTGCCAGGGACATGGTGACATGGGGGGGGGGTGTCTCAATAGTATTTTAAATAGTTTGAAAATTTCATGCAGGCCTGACATATAGTCAGTTGGAAATTTCACACACAAATAGATTGAAATTGTGCTCATTGTTTGATTTTCCAGCTAGTAGTTGGTGTGTTTTTTTTAGACCTAACATTCCATATTCCTACTTTCAGGCAAATTTTTGGACTGAAGTGGCCAACAGTTGGAAACTTGGGGGAGGTGAGGGTGCACATATTATTGCCCTCCCCCAAGTTGGGAAATTGGTCTGGTTCAAGTGGGGTGTGCAGCAGGGACCAGCCTAGAGGGCGACTTGGGAGACATCTTCTCCCTAAAATGTGTCACTTCTCTCTCATATACGAGTTTGCATATTTCAAAACAGCATATTTGAAGTGTATTTACTGATTATAATGATTTACTTACTCATTATAACAGTAATATAATGGTGTTCTTAATCATTGTAATGGTATTATAAATGGGCTCTTGTGTTGCATAATATTTATTGGATCATAGAAAGGCGATGTTAGAGAGTAAATTGAACTCCAGCCTTCTCCCTGGTGACAGTCCATTTCTCCCTAATAATCTAATTGAGAGAAGTGACTTCTCACAATTTCAATCCTCTAGGCTGGTTCCTGGTGTGCAGTTGTACATTTCAAGTTGGACACCACTAATGGAGAACCTCTAGCCATATTCCTGACTGTGCTGCCCCACCCCCAAGTTGATAATTCACAATTGGATCTCAGATAGATGATTTTCTATGGTTTGCAAAGGACTGATCACGTTAATTTCCACAATAGAACACCTGGTGTGTTGTCTGTTTCAGCCATAAGACATCAAGTGGATGTAAATTTCATGTTAAAACTCCTCCTATGTAGCATTCATAAATTGACAGCTGCCAGATGATGTGAATTTAGGTGTGAGCCAGAGTGTGATCATCTGAAGAGATGTTCAGGAAATAGAAGCAGATGACAAAGGCAAATTGTTAATACAAATTTTGAAAGGATCCAAAAACATTGGTGGGAAATGTTTAAAAGGTCGTTTATTGAACTTATTATATGAACATCTCCTTGAACAACTTGTCAATGAGTGTTCAGTATAGAAAGGGTTAACCCTCAAATGACTGGAGCTTCCTGAAATTTTGTGAAAACCCTGTGCCAGTGCATTCTCTTACATATGCAAGTCTCCCATAGGGAGCAGCCGATATATAAGAGAATACATTGGCCTGACAATATTTGCCTTGATAATGTAAGCCAATGCATACTCTTATACAAGTGAGGCTCCCGTTGGGAGACTCACATATAAGAAAATTAACTGTTGCAGGATCTTTAATGCTGCACCAGCGCAGCTCCCGTCATGAAAGAGTTAATCACCTAAGATTTTTAGTGGGACGAAAACTAAATTTCATTGGATTCTGTCTGGAAATATATATGGATAAATGAATATGTGTCGACACTCTTTGTGACATGTCATGCAATGTCACAGTTTGCCATAGCTTCAGTGATCAAAATGATTTAAGACCCATTAGCTCATGGCCATCTGTTAAATGTATTACCTTAACAATTCCCAAGGGAACTACTCATCAATGAGTATTTAGGAATGTAGTAAAGAAAGCGTTAATTCAGGACAGAAACATTTGTGACATTTTATTTTATTATTAACATAGCCCACCTTTGTACTGTGCTGCCATCTGTTGGCAATTTTCTCATTATCACGACATCACTCTCAAGGCCACAGAACCTGAAATTAGAACAGGAAAACTACAGGTTGGATGTTAATACGAGGAGGGAATTTTTTAGGGTGAAAATTCCAAAAAGAGTTTGCAAATACTAGTATAACTATATGAGAAATATGTTTGAACATCTTTTTGAATGGAAATTCAATGAAAATTTAGTGATATCCAAGTCAAAATAACAGACTGCTTGGCCACACATCACTTAAAAGGTGTTTTGTTTCTGTGTAAGCCTTGAAATAGTGTGTCTGTCATTTGCAGAATGAGGTTCCCAGAGGGTGAATTTAGTGATGCTACCCCGCATAGTGGGCTAGCATCACCAAATTCACCCTCTGGGAACCTCATTCTGCTGAGGTGTAAGCAGAATGAGGTCCCCAGAGGGTGAATTTGGTGATGCTAGCCCACTATGCGGGGTAGCATTACTAAATTCACCCTCTGGGGACCTCATTCTGCAAATGACAGGCACACTATTTCAAGGCTTGTTTCTGTGAATTACTTTTTAGAAATGATGAACTCATTTGAAAATTATTGGATGATTTAAATCTCGATTCCGACTTGAAATGTACATTTTATTAACAAACCTCCAGTAAATGGTTGCTTTTATTACATGTAGCTAAACATCCCTACAAAAGAATGAATGTGAATCACCTAACAGAGAATATTCTGTTATCAAAGGTTTAATGTCTCAGATATAAAACTTTAAAGAGATATTATGTACTTATTCGACCTTCAAATAACACCATAAAAATCAAGTGAAGGACTGCCATCTGGTGCATATCCATAAAGATGAATAACTAGAACGGAACAACATCCATGGCTGAGAAATCTGTGTGGATGGACAAAAAAAAACATGATTTCCAGATAAAAAAGGACAACAGAATGGAAAATGGAAGCCATGTGATTTGCAGATATTGGGAAAGCAGCCATGATGGCAAACCTCCACACCAAATTTTCTTCAGACCCGATAATCCATGGCTGAGATATATGCACATATTGACGGACAGATGGATAGTCAGACAGACAGTATACCCACCCACCAATTGTTCTTCCGAAAATTAGGGGTGTAAAAATTTATGTATCAGTACAATTAATATCTATAGGATATGGGGGTTTAAGCTACTTTAATGCATTGTACAGAACAATGTGTGGGTAGCACTAGAAAGCTGAAATATTCAATAATATAAACTCACATCCATCCACCGGTAACTTTAGCCTGCTCCTCGATGGATGACTTCAGGTCGATGTTTGAAACGCAAGTTATCTGAAAACGAATATTTTTGATATTTTTCCTGTAATTGTTCACCATAGATCTCTTTTCATTATATTCTCTTATAACTGGCTAGACATCAAAATAAAACTAAAATGGCTGTAAAATCCATGTACATGTAGTGTTTTGCCAGCAAACACTAAACACTCCTCACCCCATTCTTTACTAAATGGATTCTCCCATCCAGTTATAAAGCATATTGTGATGGTCATTTTGAGTGGTATTCAGGAAAATTGGCCGACAATAGACTGATGAAAAAGATAATACAAGCGCAGAAGGATTCTTATTCATTGGTAGGAAATGTTCAGATAATAAATTCAACAAACAACATATGACCATTTGTTCAACTATTATTTGAACATTTCCTGAGGGAACTACCATACTCATCAATGATCATAAATAGTATAGAAAGTGTTAATTACTTAATTAATAAGTTGAATTTCTTTTATTTTTCAGATCTACGCAATGACTCTTCAGTTTCTATTATAATGGTAAAATGTCATCAATTTTCAACAACTTAGTTAAAAATTTACCTACAGTAATGCTCTAATTAATCGGCTTCGTAACCACAGCAGAATTATGGGTAACTTTTCAGGATTTAGTCGGAAATATGGCTTGTTGCCATTCATCGGAAAGCTCTCGGCGAAAAGTTACCCATAATTCTGCTGTGGTTAAGAAGTCGATTAATTAGAGCATTACTGTACACGCATCTGTATTCCTACAATAAGCTATAAACATTAATGATTTGCAATTCATACACAGTAAAACCTCCACATACCAAACACCATTCGGACCAACCTTTTTGTTCGGTTTCGTGAGTGAGCATATTCGGCAAAAAGGCCCAGAATAGCACAGTAATGGCTAACCCAAGTGCCTTATTTCCATTGTGGTCCCGTGCATCTGATGACTCGATATTGACAAGATAATTTTTGCCATTTACCCACTGATTTACATGTAACAGAAGGGTTCTTTAATTTGTGTCAAATGAGACCATGCATCATTGCATAACATTATTGGACATGGGACAGCCATTAGGGTTAGCTCCCGATCCAACAGTATGCCTAGCACAGTGTCATCCCTGGACATATTATGAGAAATTTATCCAGTATGTTCGTCGATGTGTCTGAGATTCTTTTGCTACTGAAATAATTTTCAGAGCATTGACCATGGCATCGTTGGTCGATTCATGATATTCATGGTACCAGGAATGCAGATGATGACACAAAGTCCGAGCGGATTCGAATCCCCGACCGCGTCGAAGGTGTCGCTCAGATGTGTTTGGTTTATAGAAAATTGAGCCATCACTAAACATGATGTCGTCATTATCAAGAGTGATCAAAACATCAATTCCATTATTAACTCTTTCGGTGCCAAGCCTATTTTCATGGTTCAGTGCCAGAGGAAATTATAAATTAGCAGATTTTCCGAAAAATGTGACTTATTATTACATTACTTGATGCAACTTTACTAATCTACACAACAATACAAAATATTTATACAAAACTAATAATGTAAATTAATAGACAAAATATAAAACAAGACTATATAATGGGTCTCGTCGGTCTATTTTACATAACTAGTTCAATTCATTTGATATATAATAAGTGTTACTTGATATATACTTAAGATGGATAAGCTTGGTGAATGCAGTCAACTGCGTAATTATGTGTCAGGTGACATGTACTTTTGGGGGGTTTATACCTGTGTTAGGCAGGACCTGGCTGTATATCATCAAATTTGTGTTTGGTTACACTTTCCCCATGTTTACTGGTCATTTATTCAACAAAACATCCTTATATTTAACACAGTTTATTGAAGAAAATCAAGAACCTGTTTATTATTTAGACAATCGGAAATGCCGATGTTGAAACCCGAGTACCGATTGTCATCCGATGGGCCACACAATCGGCTGATTCCGATTGTCATTTCCGAACATCGGCTCATCACTAGCCGATTTGATAATTTATATTAAGTATTTCACTTTGGAGATCGGTTTCAGCATTAATATTATTAACCTGCATTTCTTCTTACTTTTTCTATACCCTAATTTTCAGAAGATAAAATGCATAATTGATTGAACTAATGGGTGAACATCATCAACTTCAGCTGGGGAATTTCAATCTCATCCTAATCTCCCATAGCAGTTGAGGCATAAGATGAATGAGGTTCCCAAAGGGTGAATTTGGTGACACTAGCCAATCTTACGGGAGTCACTAGATTCGCCCTCTGGGGACCTCATTTTGCAAATGACAGGCATACTATTTCCAGGATTTGTTACCTCAGTAAATTAACTGATCAATATAAGCTCAAACTGCCAATGATTTAATCAACTCTGCAAATGTTTTGTTGATTGTTAGCTAAAGGTGAGAAGCAATTATTATGTCTGATTAGAAACCTGTTGTTATTACCTACCCTGAACAAAAGATACCTAAATAGCCCAGTAATTTAGACAATGGTATGAAAAGACTCATCCAATGTGCGTGCAAATTTGGTTTCCAGAGGTGAAATGCGAGTGTTCGGTCGCTTATAGACTCAATATGGCATTCGGTATTCAGAATGGAGAGGTTTCGAATTACAGAGGTAATCCTTAAAGGCACGAATGGCCTTCCTTATAGCTTATAATTTAAAAATAACAGTTACCAAATTATAAAAATTTCCTCAAGGATATACTAATAGTATAGTATAATGTTAGACTACAATGCGATATTATCCACAAAACACACTGTGAGCTGAGTGTTTATATACAGCTTGTAAATATTGAGCGATAAGCAAAACACTCGACACCATGGCGATTTTTTTTAGGAGAGTAATTCATGTGACCCATTCAACACCGAAATCTTGAGAAGTGAGAATAAGCAAACGCTGTACAGGTATGTTGTAAACAACTTGTGACATTTCTAACCAAAGTTTATCAGTGGGGTCTCCCCAGTTTTGAGTCTTTTGCTTATCACATACTCTTTACGTACTGTTTGTTTACATAACACAGAGTACTGACATGACAATAACATGCAATTTATGTGATATTTATGGTATAAGAACAAAGTTTGTCTATAATATAATATTCTTTCTGTTTAAGGCAGTTTTAATGAATGTGACTACTTTAACAGAAATATCCACCATCAACGCTTACCATATCTTTAATAAGAATGCACTTCAAGGTGCACTTGGGTAAATTTGGTGACAAAGTAGTTTGTTTGGTTTGGAGAAGGATTCAGTTTATGGAGGGTCCGGTTTGGAGAGGTTTTACTGTGTTTGAAACGAGACAGAAAACTTACTTGAGCAAGAAGGTCAGCTGCACAATGATTAGCTTGTGTCTGGTACTTAACAACTTCACTATCTGTAAGAGATGAAAGTGAGACTATAGATAGAATTCTACTTCACCCAATTAATAGAACCCTTTCTTTATTAAATGGATTCTCCCACTAAATCAATTTAATAAAAAGAACACATAAGGGTTTTGGTTGAATACCCGGATTATCTCATGCATTGCTACAAGAAAATACCGTACATAATTTTCACTCGTGGCTTCCAGTCGCTTGTGGAAATCTGTATTTCCTTGAAGCCACTCATGAGGCCACTATTAAAAATATTTGTGTTTGTCCACTCCCGACCCTAGATTTTATAAGTGGGTAGGTAGGTAGGTAAATATTTTTATTTTTTTTCATTAGACCTGATATTTATACCATGTTATAATTTCCCATATAATAATACATATCACAAATATCATGATTCGGCATGCTTTATTTGACTAGTTATGTTGCTGAAAATTGTCATTAGGACTTTATCTTGGACTCCTCTTTGGGATCTCCTTGTGAATTTCTGCACAATTCTTGCACACTGGCAGCACCACCTTGTATCTCTTTAATATGTCAGGGTCCCTTGTGCAGTTAGGCCCACAGCAGTGGCGCAGCAGATGTCCAGACTCTCTAGCGAAGAACAAAATGCAAATTCAACATGAGCTTCACAAGATTGTTGTTCAATTCACATGTATATCAAGGGTCGGGGCACACATGCCAGGAACGATGCATGTATCCCGGATTTTCAGTCGGAAGATAGGGGCAGTTATAGTTAGGCGTGTGGGGTTGCCGGACAGTGTCTCTCAGATTTTATTCATTGAACACAGGGTCTTACAACTTACATCCAGAGTGGTGTCATCTGAGTTGTCTCCAGTCACCAGCGTGGGAGCATGCCTGCTGCAGCCGTGAAACCTTCAAAACATTCTCAATTCAATCTATATACAAGCCTGAATTGAACAAGAACTGGGTAGGCGTCGCGGTGGAATTGGTTGGGACAGGGTGGGGGAGGAATAAAAAGTCGACACCCCATGGCATATTTGTGACCTATTCTCAAAGAAAGGTTGGAGTAATAATAGCACAATTTCCATCAATAAATTTTTAATTTATTAATTTAATAATAATATATTTACCATTAAGATTCATGTTTTCCTTTTGGAAGAAACTTGGGCAGAACCTTTCTTTTGATGTTCTCAAAAGCATATCGAAAGCATTGGTGTGCTGATTCTTCCTGTTTTGTGCTGTTTCACTTTCAGGCACTCTCTTAGTCAGTGTAAATTTCACAAATTTGAGTGTTTTTTCTAAGTCCCAAGCAATCTGAATGGGTTCTTTACACTCTGGAGTAAAGATATCTAGATCCCTGAAACTTCAACTCAATTCCACTTCCACACTGGAACTTAGTGGAAGGCTCACATTCCGCATCGCTGGACACTTCGTTCAATAAATCTCCCATGATAATGATTATATTGACTCGAGGGGTTAATGATACTTAATCTGCATAATTTTGTTTTGAACTAAAACGCAAGTTTGCACGGGCTGTTTGGTCTTAGAAAATAATTTTCTTTTTATTACCGACACACAAAGTGTCACAAGTTTCTGAGAAACTTTCTCTTATTCGAGAGCGGCTATGTTGTCTCCGATCTCAGACGCATTGTCTATTTTGGGAACATTTTCTGTGGTCCCCATCGTGGCGTCTGCAAACAACCTTGACATCCGCGATCATTCGCTCATTTCGGCCGATTCCATAACGTAATCAACTCGATTATGCACACGGAGTAGTTCCGATGAGCCGCTACCGGAAGTAGAAAAAGTATAGAGTAATATATTCCGGACAGCAAAGGGTTGCCACTAAGAGGAAACGGGTTAGCCGATTTTGACTAACAAAAAAAATATAAACAATTTTAGTGAAGGGGGGGGGGGGGGGGGGGGAGGGGTAAAAATGAGTCGGTCGGGAGTGGACAAACAAACCTAATTTTAATTTCGGCTGAGATATTCAACCAAAACCCGTAGGTATTCTCTATTTATTTAATTTTTTTTGGTAATATTGGGGAATTTTTTTATTTATTTTTTTACAATATGGGGAAAAAGGTTGTATTCCAGGGGTTTGTATACCAGACTATTGCCTACCTTCTTTCCTTTGTATAGAGTTTGATTTATCATCATTGTCACCATTTTTTTTATTATTATCACCATCACTTTTATTACTGCTGGACGAAGAATCACTCAGTTCAACAAAACAATCATCCGTATCCTCCTCTGGATCCTCCTCCGGATCCTCTTGTATATCACCTGGAATATTTGGCTTCATTGGCGTACTCGCCTTAGGCACAACCAAAGATGAATCACTTAGTCCTCGGGTAAAATTCTTTTGTTTGTCCAAAAGGTTATTTTTTGCGGAATTATTTTGGTCCTCCACATCGTCACGATATGTAAGAATCGACGAAACATAATTTTCTATTCTGAGTATGTCTGATTTGGAGATATTTTTCTCCAGAAATGACTTAAACCTTGAGAAAATTGGAGGCTCATATGAGCGCTTGTCATTCGGTGACTCTGATGATGATGATTTAGGATCAACATATGATGGATGTGGCAATTTGATGTTTACTATAGGAACACATTGGGTTTTTCTGTGAGCGAAGTAATCACACAATGACCCCGCCACGGAAGCAGTCTCTTCAGCTATTTTCTTGATATCTTTGTGTGGATTATGAGTAATGATTGAAAGCAAACTGTAGTCTGCCGCTGTAATAAGAAAAAAAACAAGAGTCAGTTATATAGCTAATAAACAGACACATGATCAGTGACCTCACTGCGACCTTTCGGTTAAAGGAATTAGTCTGTCAAAAAAATATTTTTTTAATCATCATAATACTAATAATATATGTCTAACAGACCCATTTCGCCAAGAAAATTCAAAATCAAGCAGATAGTATTTTTATTATTATGATATTTAAAAAATCGCGGAAATATCCGAAGTCATTCACGTGAGAGCGATCACATGACCACAACGCGGTCACATGACCGATCATCTGCATCAACGCTTACCGATGACAGAGGTGGGTGGAGCTTGAAATAATTCCGCCAATCGCGTAACGAGTTGATAAATTACGCTGGTTAATTACCTAAGCCTTTACGTTAAATAGCGATTACGGAATAAAACTGTTTGAATGTGCTGAATTATGAACTGGATTTGCTAGAATGTTGGATTATATAACGAATAATGATGGCTAAAATGCACTTTGAGGCGATAAAAGTTGTTTGAAATGAGATTAATTTATGCAGAAATGCAATGAGCGAGCGGAATATCGTGCGAAACAAATTTAACTGTTTCTGAAAGAATACAAGTTAGGCCATATGCCGGTACTTCATTCTTCGTTGTATGGTACCAATTTCGGAGGATAGTTTACACACTAGTGTCATCCCATTGTGCGCTATATGCGTACAATTTTAAATACAAATGGGGTGCGATTAAAAAGGTGGTGGTTATTGTACTAGTACATGTATCATGATGGCTTATATTCGTCATAATGATGTTCCTGTCTGTTTCTTCACACGAAACATTTTGTGTGGAGAAGTGCACGACTGTGAACAGCTTGCTAAAATCCTTCCAGTCAAGATCGATAAGTGAGTAAACAAAACAATTCACTCGAATACACAACAGACTGTTGAAACTACAAAAATTATTAGTTAGGCTGCAGTTTGGCATAATGACATTTTTTTAATTGAAGGCTAGCCTGGCATTGTTTTTCAGTTTGTGTTTGTTGTTCGTTTTATTATAGGTTTTGATGGCACATATTGACTTTCTAGAGAGGATTTTTTTGAATTGTTAGCATAGCAAAACTCCAATGATTGCCTCTAATAAAGAGCGTCCATGTTTTCGTCGCGGTGTAGACAATAAAGAGCGTTCTCAATTATGAACGTGCTTTATTTCGATATGTCATGGGTGATTTTGTATGTGGTATTGTGACAATTAAATATAAAGAGCGTCCATGCTTCCGTCTCCCAAAAGCGGTAGACAATAAAGAGCGTTCTAAATTACGCACTGTGTTGTCTTTTTGGAGGTACTAAATAATGGATCGCTAGCCCGCCCACAACTGAACACACTACATCTACTAGGCATCTTGGAATATGTGGCGATGACAGATACTCGGGATATTTATATCGAAAGTAAAACAACAAACAAACACAAAACAAAAGCGCCTAAATAGAGTTAACATTATTCAGCCCAGTGTTTATATAAATTTGGGCGCTTCTTATATAAGTATGACCAGAGAGATAATGTTCTTTCTATTCACTTTGTGGCATTTTAGAGTGCAAACAAGTTCGCGAATGACACTGATGAATAGTCGCTGAGTGATTACAAATCACCGAGTGAATACGCGAGACAATCAAAGCACTAATACTGCCATCTATTCACCAAAACAGACACGTGCCGGCATGTTATTAATGGCTACAAAAACAACAACCATTCTAGGCGCTATTAATTACTGTATTCACAGAATTATTGTCTTCTATTCCAGATAAACGACCAAAGCGTAACGTAATCTGTACACCACACGCGCACATACGACTCCGCATTTTAGTATCGGCTAACTTACGATTACGTCATCGTAGTCTGCATAATAAACTCCGGCTCCGAATCTGTGTTTTTAATTTGCTCCCCACAAGTACGTCACTCGTAGTTTAGTCACGGAAATCTCCGGATACCGGTGGTGGTATTATTTATTTATTTTACGGGTTATTTATTATGCGATCGGAATGGGACTTGGATCATTTTAATCACAACAGGGAGGGCTTTCCGATTGCGTTTTGTAGTTTCTAGACCGAATAAATCCTTTAAGCATAATGTTCAAAACACATACTTATGCTATTTCATACCAAAATAATAAAATTTTATAAGGGTCTGATAGATCCTCCCTTTGTGAATATAAAGGAATATACCATGTAGTTTTTGAAAATGTTATTTTGTTGGTATCAGTTGTCGTAGTTTAGCAACTTATGACTTATTCGTGGGTTTGTAAATCTGTAGGTCTGCCACCACTAATTGTTACCAACAAACTCCCAATAATAACAATCAAGTCCAAGAAACAGCAGTATAGCCATCTCGGTAGGCCGTAATTACGAAATTACGCAATATTATTAACCCTTCCAAGAATGGAGCATCCTAAAATTTTGCGAAAACCCGGGTAGCAATGCTCTTATATATGCGAGTCTCCCATAGGGAGCCTCGCATATATAAGAGAAAGCATTGGTGTAACAATATTTACCATGACATTGTTAGACAGCACATTCTCTACTATAAGTGAGGCTCCCTATGGGAGACTCGCATATACATGTAGAAGAGAATGCACTGGCACAGGATATTTAATGCTGCACCAGCACAGCTTCCGTTATGAAAGGGTTAAAGCCATTTGCAGTACCTTCAACAGGCTGAGCAACGAAGAACGTCCATTCTTGAGAGGCCTCGTTGAAGTGAAACATCCAGCAGCAACCATTTTCTTCCCTATGCCAATATCTGTATAAATAAAAAGGTGTAAATAACACTGTAGTTCAAACTGTCATTGAGGTAACCTTTGTCTCGTTACATTTTATTTCGTTAAACAAGCAGAGCTCTGCTAATATAATATTATGAAATAAAATGCATCTAGTTCCCCACAATTATGTTTGGTTAGTATGCATAGCTATATAGTGAACATGATGAAACATGTAAATGAAAGTGTCAACGACACTCTAGCTCAACTTGGAAAGGGAATAATTTCAAGTGTTACAGTCAATGGTGTGATTAGGAATGCGGAAAGTTGAAATGTCTAAGTAAAACTAGATTATCAACATGAAGAGATACATGTATATATAAAATAAAATCCAAGATGGCTGCTGGCAGCTATGTTTTCCACTGAATATCAAAAACATTTGATAGGTCCCATCTAGTAGATCAATATCAAGATCAATATGAAGCTTGGTGATGATCGGATGAGGGAAGTGGACAGTAGGGTGTGCCAAAGTATTTAGTCATGCAAAGAGTAAATCCAAGATGGCTACCGGCAGCCATGTTTTATGGCCGAATGTCAATATTAACATCCACGACAATTTTCATGATGATCAGTGACAGCCATGATAAAATTTCATAATGATCCGACCAAAGCTATGACTTGAAGCCTGTGCCAAAGGATTTAGCTATGCAAAGAGTAAAATTCAAGATTGCTGCCAGCGGCTATGTTTTATGGCAGAATGACCCCTCATTTCCCATATACATGTCAATGTCAACAGCCATGACAAATTTCATGATGATCCGACCAAAGGTATGACCTATAACCCATGCCAAAGGATTTAGTCATGCAAAGAGTAAAATCTGAGATGGTTGCCAGCGGCGACCCCAAAATGAGTCGTTCCCATTTACATGTCGATATTAACATCCACGACAAATTTCATCATGATCAGACGAACACTCGAACCTGCAGCCCATGCTAATGGATTGAATTTTGAAATCTATGATGGCCACTGGCGGCCAATGGCTTTTTGCAGAATGATGCAATATGACTCGTTCCAATCTACATGTCAATGTCAACAGCCATGAGAAATTTCATAGCGATCTGACCAAAGATACAACTTGTAGCCCGTGCCAAAGGATTTAGTCATGCAAAGAGTAAAATCCAAGATGGCTGCCGGCGGTCATCTATTATGGCCGAATGACCCCAAAGTTACTAATTCCTATATACATGTCAATATCAACATCCAAGACAAATTTCATGATGATCAGATGAACAGTCCGGCCAGTAGCCCATGCTCATGAATTTTGACGAATGACCCGAAAATGATTCGTTCTCATCCACATGACAATGCCAACAACCATGACAAATATCATAATGATCCGACCAAATGTACGACTTGTAGACCGTGCCAAAGGATCTAGTAGTCATGCCAAGTGTAAAATCCAAGATTGCTGCCAGCGACTATGTTTTATGGCAGAATGACCCCAAAATGACTCGTTCCCATCTACATGTCAATGCCAACAGCCATGACAATTTCATAATAATCCGACCAAATGTACGACGTGTAGCCCGTGCTAAAGGATTTAGTCGTGCAAAGAGTAAATCCTAGATGTCTGCCAGCGGCCATGTTTTTTGGCCGAATGACCCCAAACTGACTCGTTCCCATCTACATGTCAATATTAACATCCATGACAAATTTCATGATCAGATGAACAGTACGACCTGTAGTCAATGAATATGGCGATGCTAGCCCACTGTGCAGGATAGCGTCACTAAATTCACCTTCTGGGGACCTCATTCTGCAAATGTCAGACACACTAAGTTCAGGCTTGAATTTCTTACTTTCAGATCATAAAAGTGTACCCTCCCGTATCTTCAGTCATGTGCATTCAATGCAAATGTGACAGGAATGCAATATTTATTGCATGTACATGCAAAGCTTCCAATATTTAACAAAATACTGTTACATGTATAAACCAATTGATTGAAACACACTACGATACGACAATCTAAGTTTCTGTTACAAGACAGAGATATGTACGCGAGAATCAGAGATGATTCTCATGTTTCACTTTGTAGTCCTCGAAATTGGCCACAGCAATAAGCAGTGCCGTGGAAAATGTTATTTCAACATGTGCAATCTATAATGCCACATCATTAAATTTGGAGTGGGACATTTTTCCTAATTTCGAGGGCTGACTTTGCGAGAACAATTGGCAAGAACAGATTCTGATGAAATTTAAGCCTTGAAACTTTTTGCACTATTTACACAGCTTGGCATAAATTACTGTCTGAATTGTTTTGACTACTTCTAAATGGAGTCTAAGCAACAAACAGTTTGCACTCCCTTGGTATAAATCGCTCTCTGAATAATTTTGCGTTCTTCTAGATAGTGTCAAACTACAAAGACAGTGTCAAAGCTACAAACCTTTTGTACTCCCTTGGCATAAATTGCTGTCTGAATACAGGAAACAAATCATGTAGCATAGTCTTTTGTTGAAACAAATGTTCTGGTTCCTCCCGTACAGCATCTGTCTCCACTGGGAGAACGCTGAATGTTTTATTTTTATTGGAGTCCTCAGGATTTGTCGGTTTGTATATCACTTTGATTGATGATATACCTGGCTTCCAGTCACATGTTTTAGAGGTATCCTTTAAGGTATTGAGCACCATCTGAAATTAGAAATCAACAATAAATTGAAGCAGGCCCTCAAAATATGGTGCTGGACATCTGTAGAATGAGGTTCCCAGCAGGTGAATTTAGTTATTCTACCACACAGAGGGCTAGCGTCACCAAATTCATCCTCTGGGGACCTCATTCTACATGGCCTCATCTGGTATGGGAGACCTAGACTCAGATCTAAGTTCCCAGATGGTGAACATGGTGATGTGCACCCATTGGGCACCTTGGTATGCATTGGTTTTTCTGCCAATTTGGGGATACAGAGATACTAAACTAAAAAAATAAACTTTCTAAAGAGTTTCTAAAGAAATTAAAAAACTTGTTAATTTGTTGACAAAGATACTTTCCAGAGAAGGTGAGGCCTAAAGCAGGACGAGGACTCTCTCAGAGAGTGAATTAGTGAATACCAAAAGATTCATTAGTGTTAATCCTCATTACTGTTTTATTACATTGTTTGATAGTGCACTGTCATGAGTGCATTTTGTTATCCATTAAGCTGTATCACCTAATTAATTAGCAGATGATCATACTATAAAATTGATTCTCATGTCGCTCCCGTAACAAAAGCAATTTGGGTTTTTTAATTTGAATTCCGATTTTGGGGTAAAACAAAGTTTGACCAAAACTGAAATTTGTTTGGCCATTTTCGAAAAAAAATTGGCCAATGGCCAATTTGACCTATGATAGCATGAACCCTGTTAGTGACGCTAGACCATTTTGCGGGATAGCATCACTAAATTCACCCTCTGGGGACCTCATTCTGCAAATGTCTGGCACAATATTTTGAGGCCTGAGCTGAAGTTTTCACTGTCGCCACATATCGGTGTTTAGGGTACCAAGCTTTGGAAATTTGTGTTTTACTAGTAGGTTCACAACTTAACCATTATATGGTTTTATTTTATTATTGGTCAATTACATGTATGCCATGTCTAGAGATATACAATATAACATACCGGTACGTATGATGAAAATTTATATCTGTATTATGATTCTGCCAGTTACATGTATGTACAGATATTGTCAAAATAAGTGGCCCCTTTAAAGACATATTACATGCTTATCTCAGTTAATCAAACTGATAAGTGATAAATATAAGAAGATTTGTATAATATAGGCACAAAAAATATTTACTCCTAAATTCGGGACAAATTTTCGCCGATAAATTTGGCTGTATATGTTTTGATACCATCTGTAAATAATCATGCACCAAGTTAATGCGCTCGATACGCAAAAGGACAGTTATTTCTGAAGTGTGTAATAGTATTATTACTTGCTTGAATTAGAAGATGTTGTGAAATATTTCAATGCAAAAAAATACATTTGTGAAGGTTGGATTAAAGTGAATTGGGTTTAATTTAGTTCTACCCTGGATGAGCATGGGAGCCTCCTATATATAAGAGAATGCACAAGATATTTAATGCTGCACCATAGCAGCCCATCATAAAAGAGTTAAACAAACCTGAGAGGAAGCATGGACACATATTGCTGAGGCGATGACAGAGAGAGCTGAGAAATCTTCTGCCTTGGTGATTAGCTGATGAAACCACACCCTGTGGTTATGTAGGAATGTCACTAACTTCCACCCCTTTGATGATCCAACAGGAAACACCTGAAATTTACATGTTGTTACAGTACGGTAATTCAGAGTTCCAGACCTCCAGTTACAACAAATAAAATATCTTATTTAATACCGTTTTCTGTTTTGTCCTGATGAAAAAACATTTGAAAACCAAATATGACATATAAACTGGACCTATAAATACTAAATAATATCATTTTGTTATTGAAAAATAATTAAATCATTTTTGGTGGCCAAATTCCAATATCCAATAAAACAGCGTCTCATCATATCATAATTTGTTTTTATTATTGTACCCTCAAACTTGAGCCATGTGATGAGGTTTTGTGATGGAGACAGCTGGACAACCGAGGAGGTATTATTTATTTTTCGGC
The DNA here is from genome assembly GCA_032622095.1 of Siphonodentalium dalli. Taxonomy (NCBI): domain Eukaryota; kingdom Metazoa; phylum Mollusca; class Scaphopoda; order Gadilida; family Siphonodentaliidae; genus Siphonodentalium; species Siphonodentalium dalli. The sequence continues at coordinate 156,932,398 of CP136066.1, read as the reverse complement.
TTATTTATTACATGATAAGTATGGGACTTGGGTCATTGTGTTCATAATAGGGGTGCTTTCCAATAGTGTATTGTTGTATTCATCAGGATAGCCATCCTTTAATAATCTGCAATCGATGCAAGAAAATCACTGATCTTGCCCCATCTACTTCCAATGATGCCTCAATAATTGTCGTTTTTGCATCTAACTGATATCAATATGGTAGCTATAGTATCAATGGAGGTCACAGATTAGCATTGGGCTTACCCAATACAAGGGTGTGGAATGAATACAGAATACAACTAGCATCAGAATCTCAACTCTTTTATGTCCAGAACTAGTTGCGGATGACAGAGCCCTGCTCTTGTGAAATAAATCCTTGGGCCATCTGCAACTTATTTGATAAAAGATTCTTGATTAAGATGGGTGTTGTGTCATGTCTATATATATACCGGTACCTTTGCTCTACACAGCAGATCCAAGACATCTTCTACAGAACAGGCTTCAGTAGTCTGAAAAGAATATGGTACCATTAACATAAAATTCAAATTACAATAAAAAATTATTATTATACAATTAACATGATTTTTTTTAGGGTGTTATGGTTTATTATTACCACTTAACAGGGCATTCTCTAGTATAATACAAAATTAATTAGTCATGTGACAATTTGTTTGACAACAAACAGACGAAACATAGTTTGAATTGTTTACATTTTGTGTGATTGTTCGAAATAAATGCCTCAATATAAAGTGAACTAGATGAGGAGTCCTTAAATTCTCTTGAAAACAGTTCAAAACCAGCATCGACAACAAAATCAACCCAGACTGCTAAGTTCATGTTCACTGCTTTGTGACAAAAATCAGAATTAAAACCCAATTATTAAAAGAGTTATTATTTCAGTTGACATATTGCTACTTACTCACTCATCTATGTTCCAGTTGGGTTTCATTTCAGAGAGTGGTAATAATAGTAATAACATGATTTTGTTGGGCGTTAGGTTTATTATTAAATGGCCCTCCAGAAATGATTAACAGCCCTCGGGCCATTAACGGCCCTCAACTTCATCTCGGGCCTTTAATGAACCCCTCAGGCTGTTAGTCATTTCTGTTGGGCCGTTAATAAACCATAACGCCCTCCAAAATCAAGTTATTGGTATATTAACGACCCAACAGAAATGATTAACAGCCCAAGGGCCTATTACTAGTAGGCTGTTAATCATTCCTAGAGGGCCGTTAATAAACCAAAGCACCTGACAAAATCATGTTATTACAATTAATACCACTCCGTCCTCGTGAGATAATGTGATCGGCGACTTAACCGGAAGCAGTCGGCGGGCATTGTTAATGAAACCAAAGCTTCATTAACGTCCGCCGAACGCTTCCGGTCAACCTCGCCTCAAAAATATGGAATCTTATAAGAGAAGGTCCCAACTCAAAATTGCATGCTCTACCATGACTTTTTGGTGCCGATATCACAATAAACATTGAATTAATTACCCAGGAGAAATTCTATAATTGTAAGAGACACGAATCAAAGTAACTCACAAGGTCACTTAAATCGTGAAATTTCCAGTTGGGACCTTCACCTACAGTGAATTACATTATTAAGGAACACCTACACATGTAACTAAGAAATATATTCCTTGCGTTATTTTGTCAATTTTATAAGGTTCCCTGTCAAAACTTCAAAAAGTTCCAAGGTTTTGTACTGGTGGAATATGATCTCTAAGAGCTTTAGCTAGAGTAGAGATTCATGGCATGATCTAAGTGTCGGCGCATACGATCCCAGGTGTCCCCGATTAATCAGGCTGCAGGATAATTCGGGCACAAATGGGACAGTGTGCTCCTAACAATCGATCCGATTTAATCAGACGAATCAAACTGAGTTTGATTTCATTAGGAGAATCTGGCATGTGACGATGGCAACGTGCATGGTTTGCTAGTCACATGACCGATCGTCAAAGACCAAAACCTCATTCAAAATGTCGGAATAGTTAGCGGTGACCGCTATTCAAAATTAAAGTCAAGAGTTTTGGTCCCATCAACAAGGAACAACGGCTGGTAGACCTGTGGACAAAAAATGAGTGCCTGTATAATAATCCCAACAAGTGGGCGGCAGCTGTGGAAAGGTTTATTTCGCAAATTTACAATATATATATAATAGCTTGTGACCTCAATATATTATTAATATTATTTAATTTATTATTAATAAATATTATTATTTGTCTTCAGAAATACATATTAATATAAACCACCATGACTAGCTATATAGTACTCTTGGGTGCCAAATAAACGTGCTGGCACGCTTATTAATTTTGGAAGAATATGCTGGCCATCACTATTATTTGGTCATGATATATATAGTGAAAATGCCAGCACTATTAATAATTTTAGGGGTAAATGTAAGCCAGCACGTTTATTCAGCCATCACGTTTATTTGGCACCTGAGAGTAACTGGCTAGATAGGCTGACCACACCAGTTGGCTATAGGCCTATAGACTAAAGTGACCACAGCATGATAATATGACCGGAGTGAAAATCCGACTCATGTGTGCTGACCACCCGATTTTATCGGTCTTGATTTATCCAGTGCTCAGCCTGATTTAACCAGGACCGTGTGTGCCGACACTAAGCGAAATTCAGCTATTGAGCTAGCTAGGTTAGCTGAATACAGCTAATTGTAGCTGTATTCTCACATTTGCTAGATCATGCCATGAATCTCTACTAATGCTAACGCCCGTATGGGCATTAGCATTAGATTAGTAGAGATTCATGGCATGATCTACACATTTGCCAGACCTGATTAGCCTAAAACACAAATTTGCTTTTTTTTTGTCTAAACTTATAAAGAAGCCACATGGCGGTTTGAGCTCCAAAATACAAAAAATATTATTCGCTATTGAATTTTTCCCCATATCGAAATAGGTCGATAAATATCTTAACTACCTTTCTACAAGCATTCTGTATTTTCTGTAACCCAAAAAGACGCATTGGAGCAGGGTTTCCGCCAGGGAGAAATAAATGAGTCCGTATTGGAGAAACACATAACGCGACGGGACGACCATGGTTCTTCCTGTCGGGGTGAAAATTTTGTTATTTGACACTTAGTAGCCATTTCCTTGCACCTGAGTGTCCCACAAAGCAATCCAAAGCTACATATATTATGCAAGTCGATCATATCTGTGGGTGCATTAATTCTGTTGATGGTATACAAATAATTAATCATGTAATTACGTACGTATAAGACTGCCGTCTGATTGAATACTCTATAAATAACGAGCTACGAGTTAGTGTTTACACATTTATAAAATACAATAAGATATAATGAATATAAACACTAAAAAGCATCTACGCATTGACCAATAATACCATGCAAGGAGAATTGAATAAATTATTTTTTAGAATTTCAATTAGCGTCCGTGGAAATTAAACTGACAGGATTATGTACATGTATTCTGTCAATCGTAAAACTCTTTGTGCGCTGTGACGTCATACTGCAGGGTTTGTCTGGAGTATATTTTTATAGCGGCGAAATACGAATGGTAGCGAAGTCTTTCACTCGGAACGCGTAGCTTGTTCAATAGTCTGTATAGGCCAACAACTGACGATCGACCGCAGCTATAGAACAGTGTTTTAGCAAACGTTTTATAAAATATAATTGAGTTTCGGCTGGAAATGTGAACATGTGCGTCGTTGATTGTGCTTGGGGACCCAGACGGGACAACGAAACTATTATTGACTGTACTTTGACTTTATCTCCATATTGGGGGGGGGAGGGTATGTGTTTGTGTTTATCCTCCATGCGTGTAATATGGCTCAAATGAATGGTGTTGTCACTATGAATTCGCGCTATAAAGACAGGACAGGTTCCGTATTATTGTGAAATAAATCACTTTGGGATTTTGTTGAGTATGCATGGCAATATACGCATAATAATCAACACACGTAGAGAATCACATGTTTTTTTCAGGAACTTCACTGACATCGAACTCAAAACAAATGTTAATACAGCAATAAGATAAATGATCAACATTGAGTAGTTTCATCCACGAAAATCCCGTGCATAAAAATGTCCCGACTCAGCAATTGGGTGTTCTTTGATCCAATTATGTAATTGTACGATAGGACGGAGTCTGAGTAGTTTCATCCATGGAATCCCGTGCACAAAAACATCCGTACTCAACAGTCCGGCATTCTTTGATGTTACCGCGACATGTATTACGCTGTATCTAATGTCGCTATTTGACCCGCTTTTTCATCAGTATTCTGTTTAACTCTTTCGCTGCCACCCCGCCACACGGACATACTCCCCAGTGCCAAGCATTCTGGGTGTAAATACAAGTATTTTATGTATAGGCCTATGTGGGTAATGCAATGACTATCGGGTAATTATCGGTGTATTTAGTTGAAACTTCACATGTGGGTATATATGACAATGACCTATCACCTGCCCCGACGTGGAGACCCATTCAAGGTCAAAGCCTTTGGGTCACGGGCCATTGGCAGCCATCTTGGATTTGCTTTAATTTATGTTTTTCGGTAATTTTTTTCAATTCATATATGATTAAATGTTAGTTTTTTGTTCTATTGTTCTATCCCATTAATTAATGCTTCACCAGTTAATCATATTCAGGCTACTATTCCGTATTTTTCACCGACCTCATTCCGACAGAATTTTTGGACGCTAGACTGATCAGCAGAAAGGAGGCCGCCAAGTCAATTATGATGTTTATTTTCCACTCATATATCGCATCCCATGCACCAAAAGTTAATTTGTCAATGGTATATTCTGGCTCGGACTGTACTCATAGAACTTCAGGAGTAGCATGACTTTGACTGACCTTTCTTCTAAATTGTCAGCGCACACCAGCACTCTACATAAAATAAATGAACCCCCGTTGTAATGTAACAAAACAATATAATTACGACCCGTAAACCAGGTGCACCCCCGAACTCGCATAAATGCGTATTTGGCAGCGACTGGGTAACTCGCATTTATGCGAGCTTGGCATCGAAAGAGTTAACCCCCAAACTCCCGTTGCAGCCAAATTTTTTTACGATAAATTGCTACTATCATTTGGTACATGCATGAATCAAACAGATCATCTGCGAGGGGAATGGGTCCGTGTGACGGACCCGCAGCCGGCCTGGCGGAAACCCTGCATTGGAGTAATGAAAAATGCAACTGTGAACAAGGTGTTTGGGTCCCAAACAAAAAACAGCCATAATTTGCAGGACATGGAACAGAAAAGAGTTCTATTCCTGATATGGTAGCAATAAAGAGCGTTTGTCTGACTCGGGGGTGGTCCAACAAATTAGACTATTCGGATTAATACATATTTTAATATTTGGACATTTACGATTGTATTAATCCTTCTAGTCTAATAAAAGAGCTGAAAGCAAAGTTAGCACACATTTTGAAGCAGGTCAACATCAGTGACCACCGATATGACCCCATCAAAATACCATTTTCTCTTAAATTATCTACAAATACATTAGTCTTACCTGTAGCGGAGATAGTATTCTTTGTGTTCACACATAGATTGTGATATAAAAGTTGTCAGAATTACAGATTTGTTAGTTTAATCCCGAATTGGAAAAGATATCACCATTTTCAAATACAAATAAATTATGTTAATTTCGCGTGTTTTCCCAGATTTCTGATCTATTACGCATGCGCGTGCTTTCGTTTTCGTATGTGTTCGCTAGCGTAGACGGGTTTGAATATTTCTGTCGGTTGAGTTGTTATAAAATTATATGGATTAATAGTGACACAAATTTATGCTAGTTAGTTCAGTCATGATATTTAACATTCCAACAAAAGGTATGTGTTTTTTATTTGTAGTTTTATTTGTGTCATTGGACGTGTACAGTGTAAGTTAAAGGGGCATGCCCTTGCCACATAACTCTTGCGGCTTCGTTGCGTTCAAAGTTTTCACGTGTTCCATTAGACTGAAGGATTAAAAGATCCATAAACGTCCAAATATTAAAATTCATATTAATCCGAAAGTCTAATTTGTTGGACTAACTTGGGGGGGGGGGGGGGGGGGGGGTGGCGTCGAAAATTGAAAACGGCTGGCATATATTATAAATATTTTGTGTATGTATATATCGACCTATATCTATCCATTCCTCCAAATTACATAGACAAAATTTGGAGGTCAGAATGAACCATATCCGTTTAACTTTCTATTCACATAAACATTGATTTATTTAAGAAATTTAGTTAAAAAACTAAGTCAGCCAATTCGGCCAATGGTTTGTTTACCTTTTGTGTGTAGTCTATCCTCCATTTGTGTACGTTCAAATATTTCACAAAAAGTGAAATAAAAATACACAATATAAGCGTAAAAATGGCGAGAAGCAACAGGTATATTGTCATCGCGTCAAATTCGGATAACGGTCATCGCATTGTGTTGGTAATTATCATCAATCAAAGGATGAAAACAGATCCGAAGAAGCGAGAAACCACCGTTAACCCCCGAAAAATAGGATATCACGTGACCCAGCACATGGCTTTGTTTATTCCGGTTTAATTAACAGAGACCATAATAAAACGTTGACGACAAAAGGTATCCGTTAATTCTATGGATATTAATTAGCGGTAATTAATAATGACGATGGGTCCAGTGTATGCAAGACATTATGTGAAATTATGGTCGACCTGATGGACAGCACGTGGCCGACTATTTATCTAGACTCTTCATTTTTGAGCTGAATTGGTCATTGTTGTATTGAACGGGCAGGCCGGTAATTTACGTTCAAGTTAACATTTATTTTTAATTACTAAATTAATATTATCCATGTTCAAACATCGTACATACAGGATCCTAACTATATAATATATATCGGATAAACTCTCTGCATGCTAACTATTGAACAAAGTTTGTTAATATTAATGGATGTTCATACAGCTGGTTCAGATGACAAAATGTGTTATCTCCGAGTCTGCTAGGCCAAATTCACAGTTCATTAGGAATGATCGGACCGGTGCTTATAGGGATATATACGTATACTGTTAAGGGTGGACACACACATGTATGTAATATCTGTATGTAAAATACATGTATTTTACATGGTCACACCAATCATTGATAGCATTAATCGCCTGCGCGCGATCGTTCCATTTCAACAGGCGAGACCGGTGAGTGGTTATAAGCCAAAATCAAACTAACTGTTATCAAGAGATTTCAGGCCAGTCATAAACATGTCTTTTTTCATGGGTGCCGAAATTAATAAATCCTGTCTGATACATGTTGCTGTTTTTCACGAGTTTTAGTTCATTTCGAAAAGTGGATTTGAGTCTGTCGATTTTATACTTGATTTGTTTCTCGTCATTTCTTGGAAACAGGGTCATCCAAAATAAAAATAAATGTGTAGACTTTTGAAGCTATTTTAGGACGATTGTGATACATGAGTGTTTAATGCCCCACACACTGACTCCCAATTTGATCTCGTCCAGCAGAACCCAAGCGGCTTTCTGGCTCCACATTTTGGAAGTGCTATATTAATACACATGGCAATCAACTAACTCATACATGGTGAATTCCATGTTATAAAGTGATTTAGCCTAATCGGACAACGCCGAATCGAGTCAGGATAAGGATATTTGTTCCTCGACTATGCATGGCCTCAGTTCAAATTTTAATAATCCGAAATGGTGCTCTCATGCATTGAATACAGGCATTGGAACATTAAGACAGACAATACCAGTTTGTTGAGATTGCTCGGATAATTTGAGGGCGAGCTCATGTGATAACTTTCAATTGGGATTTATTTGCATATATCCATTACAGCGCCAAGAACATTAATGCAGGTACAACGTTGAAAGAAAAAAGAGTCACCCCCCCCCCATTTTAATCCAGAATTTACAGAGCAGTATATGTTTCTCAGGCCAAAGGATGAACAAGTTCCTAACTGTCACCATTTTAGCCTGTACAGGCTTGAATTATCACATTTTGGACTATAATCCATGATTGGGGGAGGGGGCTGGTTCTCGAAAGTTTCGAATAACTAAGGGATTTAGTTGAATGCATATCGGCCGGGATTATCTGGGCAAGAATGTACAACATAATGTTTTACTTAAATATTCCATAGTTGTAAATTGTGTGTATATAACACAAGAGAGGAAAGGTGACGTAGTTGTGGACTCGTATCTGGACAACCCTTTTCCCGAATGAAGCCACACATGCAGCAACACCACCCTGTATACCTTCAAATTTAAAGCTGTAATAATATGTTCATAATTATATGAATAGCATCAATTGCTGCATATGAGATTAATCACTCGTAGCAAACAGGCACGGCAGATATGACTGTCAACTACAATATTTACAAATCAGGAGTGGCTTCGTGGCTTCAGGGGGGTAGGCCTCATGTTGCTGCATCCCCCCCCCCTCCGGTCGATGAAATATGTAATGGTCAGTCCGGTAGCTTCCGGTATAATATAGCCCCTGCATTGTGGAAATCCTGGGACCATCACTGGTATACAACCAAGAGAAGACTGACAATGATTTAAACAGAACGTCCAACATTTGGGTTATCGCGCGAACAATTATTTTAAGCGGCCTGACGACTTCGTCCAGCCAACGACACTCTACACGTTCAGAGCGTTACTCGCTGTGGTCAAACATAGCCGCAATGATTGGGTTATCAGCAGACACATATTACATGGTCTGTATGATCCATGTAAAACGCCAAATACACGATATTTACAGAGATTACATGCATGTGTGTATCCACCCTATGAAGGGACTCGATCAATTTTTGAGAAATGATATATTTCTGTTAAAACAGGGAAAATCATGTTCTGTCATCTGAAAATGATTTGGCCTATATTACATAAAATTCAATCCGGTGTTCTGCTTAATAAGTACGTTGCCAGATAAGTCAGTATCTAAAAATAGAACGGCTTAAGCATAGGCCCCGGTGCGCACATGTGCTATGGACGAGCTCTGATTGGCTCTGCACATAAAGGTAAAGGTCATACTTCGTGTCGGGATAATACATTTTGCCAAATTTTTATTTTGCTGTCACTCAAGATTCTGTGTTCTTTGAGAATCAGGTGTCTTGCGGATACCAAAGGTCCAAACTCTAATTGACGCGGGCAAATTTCACTGACTTTCATTTCAACCTGAATAGAAGATAGATCTAAGAAGATTTACAAGACTTTCGTCCTCTTATAACTAGTTGAAACTTTCCTATGAAACAATAAGGACAAACAGTATAAAAACTCATTCTTTGTCAAAACAATCATTGAATGGAACCACCTGGAGGCTGGAGGACACGGCCAGCGCATATGATTTAACATCAACAACAACATTAACAGCGTAAGTCGTCCAACGGTGAACCTACAGCCAAATCAAGGCTCCTACACCCGCCCGACCAACATACAGATGCAGATCGAACTTGAAACAAGATAATCACAAAGTGAGTATTTACTGTATTATATATTATAATATAAGTGTTTTCCACGTAAAAACATTCAATTAATTGTATTCAATATAATTCATTGTCATTGAGTGATTGACGCGAAATTAGGTTACTTAGTACAACTGACCTCCTCGATCGAGACAATCATTATGATTAAACGCTGAAATGCATAAAACTAAAAGGCCATGCGTTGAAATTATTCAGATTCAGGGGTCATTGATATTGTTGCCACATTTTGGTGTGTTGGCTGGTTGGAAACGGGCCAGCTCGTCCCACTCCCAGATCTACTCGTGGCCATATACTATAGCGACGAGGTCGCCGAGTCACTATGTGGCCATGGAAACGACGATTAGCTTTCTTGAGTAAATTCTCCCAGCCTGCAAAGGTATCTGTGTCAACGGCGTCACGGGTGCATTGTATCGCAACTACCGTACCGTAACGGTGCATATATTTATTATCGCCAATTCGTTATCGCTAATTTTATCAGGGAATTTCATAGGAAATGGTAGATCATAAGAGTGATACCATGCAATATTTCTCCTAGGCAAAAACAGCATTCTCTTTAATAGGCTTTTTTTTTTAATTGTCCAAAACAAGCTCGAATTGTTCAATTATGTTACTGAATGTGTTAGATCTTGTTACTGTTAGAAATCAATTGTCATCTAAATAATTTGATCATTACTGATATTTAAAAACTTCAACTATATGTAACCATATTTGTTTTTATTTCAAAATACTTTCTGAGTATTAATTATATAATAATATAAGCCAACACACAACAACAACATAAATGGTACTGTTTTGAAAGTTCATGTTTCTTGCAATAGGAAATTTGTATGGGCCAATTCCTTTGAATTCTGGGCATATAATATTGATATTGGTAATTACGTGGAGTGGACCCTTCTGTATCTGTTCATGACTCGTATTGACTGACTTAGGTTTTCTCCGCACGGACTCCAATTCTGTAACACATGTGTTGGGAATATGTGTTTTGGGTACCCAGTACTAGTACATTACCAGTCGATTTGCAAAATCCTACCTGTCAAAAAGTTTGTTGTGAGCAAACCCGCCCTGTCGCCCAGCTTGAAATCACAACTGGCTATTATCTACGGGTCAGGCAAAGAATTCACAAAAAAAAAAAATGCTGAAATGAGTTTTATGGCTTTTCATTTCATAATGAGGGATGTGAATACCATCCAGAGAAGAAGAATCATTCCAACCGGATGAAAATTATTAATTGGCTTCTTTATCTATAAATTTGTATAAAACATTACTTTTACTGATAGGCGAGTCTGATCAAAGAGAAACTATTTCACAACATACCTATATTTTAACATTGTTGATATACATGTATATATAGAGGATCTACATCGGCTCCTATAAGACATGCAATAATGTTTCACGTAACTGCCCTCATAAAGAAATAGTCCAAGATAAATAAAGACTCTTTGTCGTATTTAATGGCGTATATTTAATGACATAATTTTTCAAACTTCTTCATTCATTTATAGCTTGTGGGAAAAATATTGGAAGCCAAAGTATTTTGAGACGTAGTGTACGGAATGTAAACAGACGACAGACCGATTTCAAGAGTGACCTGGCACTATTTCCTATTATTAAACGAACGTTTAATATCACAATTTATAGAATGGGTTTATTGAATGGAATAAGGGTAGGACCATGTAATAAATATATTTTATAACATTTTTTCGTACATTTTTGTTTACTGTTACATGTATTTGACAAAACTTGCTGCATAAAAAATTCTGAGCAATCCTTCTGTTTGGTTTCAGACCAAGTCAATATGATACAAGTCGCTACAATCCAGTTTGGGAACACGAACGAACATACTGACATCCAGGGGATACAGAGGCAACCTATTGAAAGCATGAGGGACATTTTCAAGTGATGGGTGAGTATTTGTAGAGGCAGCTAGATATTTCTCCAGTGTTCGCGCTGGACCGAAAAATATTTTAGCCAAATGAAAATTTTATTAGCCAAATGAGAAAAACTTTAGCCAAATGTTTTTTGGCCAAATTAAATCCTCATTTTCTGGGCGGTTCACAATTAATGACTAAAATATTCGCTTTAAACTTTATTTGTTATTCAGTATAAAAACATAATTAAAACAACACAAAAACAACTTTAAAAACAATATTATACGAACATATGTATGTATTACATGAATATCACACAAGCAGATCAATTCTTAAAACATTACTATAGAATATGGCGGGATTTCACATCGCAAAAGCCCGCATAAATTCGCTAAGCTAATTAATTGTAATAACTCTGTCGTTGACACTTTTATGACGAGAAGCCAGTTTATTAAACGGGATGCAGATTACGCAACCATTGATTAAGAACTGCTCTTCTGAACAAAGCATTTAGGTATTTTATCTTACAGACGGCTTAATCAGTTACATAACCAGTATACAGCTTAAGCGTTTTGACGATTAGGCTGGTTAAATGTCATCGACAGCGTATTAACATAAGTACGAAATACTTTCGTCACATAACTTCGATCTATTCAGCGCTTTTATTAATTAGCTTTACGACTCCATGCTTTCCGTCTCCATTTGGGGTTAAAAAAAGTTTAGCCAAATGAAATTTTCATTAGCCAAATTCGAATAATATTAGCCATTGGCTAATTTGGCTACCGACAGCGCGAACACTGTTTCTCTCTAAATCACAGATATGAAAATGGAATAAGGGTAGGACCATGTAATAAATATATTATATAACATTTTTTCGTACATTATAGTTTACTGTTACATGTATGTGATAAAACTTGCTGCATCAAAAATTCTGAGCAATTCTTCTGTTTGGTTTCAGACCAAGTCAATATGATACTAGTCGCTACAATCCAGTTTGGGAACATAAACGAACATACTGACATCCAGGGGATACAGAGCCACTTGTTTTATGATTGACAGGTACAAAATCTATTCTAGCCATGGTTATCCGATCTGAATGTAATTTGGTATGGAGGTTTGCCATCACAAATACTTTCAAAAGAGTGCCCATTTGCGTTATTTGTGTTTTTATTTTGTCTGATTAATCGACCTTCATAAAATTTTCTCGATTTTTTGTCTGTCAGGCTTTGAACCAATTTCAACAAACAAAGTTTTGGTATTCACTCGTGCAGGTGTTATTCAGTCATCACGGGTCGGATTAAGACATCTTTCAAAATAAGCCAGATAAGAAAATTAATAAACCTCATTAGAAAGATACCTTGGTGGGGGTATTACATGTATATATTATATATATATATTATATATTATACCAAGCTCTTTCCTAAGTAAAATAAAATAGAAAAATTGGCCATGCAAGCGGGGGGGGGGGGGGGGGGGGGGGGGGGGGGGGGTCGCAAAACAAATTCAGGCACTTATGGCATTTTTTCCCTTTCGATCATTTTTTGTACCCACCCACCCCCACTGCCAAATTTCTTTCCGTTTTCGGCAGTTTTTTCGGACCATTTTTTTACACCCACCCCCCCTTTTAACACTAAAACAGAGATTTGCGGGGGGAAATTCACTGTAAACAGCTGTATATGAATTTCTGTGCATACTATTTATCATGGATGTTAACATGGGCATGTAAATAGGAATGAGTCATTTTGAGGTCATTCGGCAAAAAAAACATGGCTGCCAGTGGCCATCTTGGATTTCAAAATTTGCAACAAAATACAACACGATAACTGCCTGCAGTCAGTTTACCAGTTAGAATTACATTATTTCTCTCATTCAAAGTGGTTTTGAAGCCCAACTCATTGCCAAAACACTAAAAAACAGCAGGACATTTTTTTTTTCAGTTGCGGAAAAAATTGCTTGTTGGTGGCTTTGACCATCCACCCACTCCGGCATATGTGCCGGAAAAAAAAATTTCACCCCCCCCCCTATGCAAGTACTTGTCCCATGTATCTACTATCTAGCTACTAACTATAGCAAGGGCGATTTTTATCTCACAGATTTTTTGCTAATGGGCAGGTGGTGGGTGGTCATTTTCAGATGAGTGATTTAACATCATAACTTGAACAAATATCAACTGATTTGTTGATATTTGATATATGAAACTTGCTCATTAATGCTCAACAATGTCTTGATCGAGTTTGAAAACCGGTCAGGTATGTGAAGCACAGCCCTTAATTAGTTAATTTTTAATAGTGCCATAACTTGAAAAAAATTAATCAACTGATTTTGTTATATTCGGTATATGAGACTCGATTAATAATGTCTTGTTCGAATTCAAAGTCTACTAATATGGTTTATAAGCATTCTTTCTCTATTTCTATAGATTACATGTATCTCATCCTGTTTTTTTGAAGATATCCTACAAGCTATCCAACAGTGAACAGAATTTAGATCCTACTCAGGCTACTGGTAACTCTTAAGAAGAATTAGGATAGATGAAACAGTAACTATTAAGGTTATGGATCTACCACAGGTAACTTGAATTTTTAGCTGCATTAATTTTAGACTTATTTTAGTTCAACTGAGAAATTGTTATGACTGCTTGTCCAGGCAACATAACTTGAAAGAATTGTGTGGTATAGCATGATACAAGGTGATTTCAACTGATTTGGGACCAATACCAACACGAACCGATGGGTGGTATTGGTCCTGTTGAGTCTTGTATCATGCTATAACACACAACCCAAGACACTGTAACATTTTTACCATGTTGACAATTCTAACCAATTGGGAAAAAATGCTCCATCTGTGAGTTTGCATGCCAAAAGTTACATTTTGAACGAATCTGATAACATTACTCTCACATGCCTTTAGAATAATCATGATGGCCCAATGATGAATTTTGTTTACATGATTCCAAATGATAACAACCAAGATCAGAATAATAATTGAGGTCTGTTGGATTGGGAAGAAGATGTTAAAGCTTTCAGAGGGGTAGTTGTGGAAAATGTTTTCTGTATAATTCCAAGTGATGTCCACCAAGATGACTTGGATAAGAAAAAAAATCTATATTTTTTTGCCAACTCTTTCCATGATGGGAGGTGGAAGTGGGTTGAGATATTTATACCTGAGTATCCCCTCTCCACCATGAATGAGCATAAGAAAAACAAGTTTAAGTTTGTTACAAACCTATGTAACACATCCATTTATTGATGAATTGTGACAATTTTTGGTACATGACTTTAATCTCACATTTGACAGAAAGTCAGGCCAGCCCCGTCTTTTAACCAGAGTTATCCCACTTATTTATATGTAATTTTATGTCCATTAGTGTGGTAACTTTATAACAAATGTCAGCTAATTAAATTCATATTTGGTTTATCGATCTTTCACAACAATAGCAAGTTTGCGATACCCATCCGACGGGTACGGGTAAATCGGTGAACATCGTCACAGTCTTTTGTGTACTTTCAATGCAGCTAATAAAGCAATGGCGATTTGGAACGGGTAGATGTGTCCTGTTGACCGGTAACCTTTCACTACGATTTTCTCACTCAAAGGTTCACGAATTACATGAAATTCCAGTCAGCTATGCGTTAACCTATTTATTGCAAGATGTCATGAGCAAACATCATTGATAAAGTTGTAATTTTAAGCCAGGTTTTATGTTCAAATTCTCGAGGCGGCTTCTAGCACTTAGATAAATACGGAAGGTCGATCATTTCACTGACAACTTTTTTCACGCTTTAATGACAGGTTGTCGTTAATAGAGTGAGTAGATAGCGCTATAGACACAGTCTCGACCCATTGCAGGGACGTGACTATATATGGTCTCTGCGTAAGGAGGGGTGTCCACCTTCGAATTTCCAACTACACCCCATGAACCATATCAAATTCACAAGTGGGGGGGGGGATAATCCACTGGGTCGACCATTCAGTACAAGAAAATGTGTAGATCTGAGCCTGAAAAATCCTAATATCTAGTGGTCTAACGCCATGCAAATTCACCCAGATTTGTTTTTTCTTAAATTAATTATCAGTTTCTGACTGACCACTGGGGAGGGACCAGGACACACCGGATCGACCATGCTTCGGCCAGGTTAGTCCAAGTCTTCTCGTACTAAAACCGGCTAAGATATTGGGATGGAGGTGCCGGTCTTTAGTCCGAGTTCCAGGCCCATGCATTCTTATGACACGACTTAAGCGTTAGTGACCCGCTCAAATAAAACCACAATTATATGAAATAAAATATCACAATTGCGACAATAAACGGATATTTTCCGCAGAAGACATGCTATTTTATCTGAAACCCACATCAGTTGTGAATTTAAAACGGTAATTTAATGCGAAAAGAGACATTTACCTCAATGTTTACAATTTTTTAAAAGTATGCAAACTCGGTTGACCTCGCGAACTGTGTTCGGCATTTTCCATTGAAAATATTCCGTAGATTTTGGACAACAACGCAAATTACGATGAATTCTCCATTGTAATCGTAATTATGTGTGTCAATAAATCAAATAATAAATAGATTAATTAAACATTGGAGATATAAATGTAATACACTAAATAAATGAACCTTAAGTTTGAAAAGTCCCACTAAAACGGAAGAACTATATTTCGAAACTGTGTGATTCGGTTCTCCGATTATTTTATCAACACAGATGTCAAAATGCACATCACACGCATGGCAACTTGGCAAGTCAGACACAAGAGTTCTAATTTGCTCCAATTTTGACAAGTTGCTTGCGAAAATTGTCAACAAAACTACCGTTCTGATCCTCCATTATGTCATTAAGTTTTTAGTGCGGGAATTGTTCTGAAACCACATAGAAAACTGGACTTTCGGGCGATCGGTTTTCGCCATTTTTGTTCGGAAAACCCGCGCTATATATAGAAACGGAAAGTAGAATTCCCAGAACAAACAGCGGATTATGCCGAACTTATTCGGACCACTTCGGCTTTCGGTTAAAACGTAAACAAACAGAGAAACAAATCGATGTTTGTGTCAATCAACCGGAATATTCTATGTGTAATTTAACATTAAAGTTAGATTATTATACACCATTATGACCATAAGATGTAAGCCTTTCCGATGTATATAGCATCATGTATTAATTTGCTAGGTAAATCGAGTAAAATACACCACAAATTCCCGCCACAGATCGTGGGCGTAATCCAATTGTTGAAAATGTTATCAAGATGAGTGAAAGAAAAGCACCAACCCCTTCCAACTGCCGCCGCGTCCTTGATGACAGCAACTGATTATCCTGAGGCCCGCCCATCTAATATAAATACAAATTTCCAACAATCAATAACGGTAAGTATAACATCGGCCAATAAAGTGAATGCGAATAACAATCTATCTATATTATAATATCTGTTTTGTTGCAGTTGGCTCACCATACATTACCAGTCTATGTGATGAATTCTACCCGTAAAACAGTTTGCGATTACAAAACGTGTACCGGTACGGGTAGCTACCCGTACCCGTACCGGTTTGAAATCGCAAACTCGCTAGTGTCTTGATTGAGTTAAACAACCAGTTTTGTCCTTGTCCAATTTGTTTTACCTGAGTTACAGCCCTTAGTTTATCTCTTTTGAGCAATTTTGGGGAAATTTATGTCTGATGCACGATAACTTGAACAAACTTCAACTGATTCCATTCGTATTGGGTGTATGGATCTTTTACAACAATATCCTGAACGAGTTCGAAAACCAAATTTGTCCGACATTTTTTACCTGCGTTATGGCCCCTAGATTGTCTATTTTAGCAATTTTATGACTGTTAGCACGGAAATTTCAACTGTATCCATTCATATTGAGTGTATGGATCTTTCACAGCAATATCATGATTGAGTTCGAAAACCAGGTTTGTCCGATTATTTTTACGGCCCTAGTTTGTTTATTGTCAGCAAGTTTATGACCATTTGCGTGATAACTTGAAGAAACTTTCAACTGATTCCATTCATATTGGGTATATGGACCTTTCACAACTATAATCAATATCTCGGTTGAGTTCAAAAACTGGGTTTGTCCAATTTTTTTACCTGAGTTATGGCCCTTAATTCTGAGTTATGATTCTGAAGGGGAAAAAAAACCCGGATTGGAGCCATCTTTGATGAGCAACCCTAGTTTTGTCATCCTTGGGTGGGAGTATTTATACAGTTAAACTTCGTTAAGTCAAATTGCAAGGGACCGTTGGATTACTTCGAGTTATCCGAGTGTTCGACTTAACTGTTTTGACCATTTGGTGACCACAAATTCCAACCAGTTGAATTCATATCGATCCGATATGGCCCATGATTGCTGCATCAGTGTCATGGCATCGAGAACATTCAAATTGAGTTCAGCCTTCTTGTCAATAGCATTTCTTCGTTTGGAACATTGTTTTCGTTTTGGGAAGACATGACTGAATGAAATTATTCTCTGTATCAGGCCGTTTAAATATGGTTTTCATTTCGCCTGTCAACACTACTAATCCTCACAGGGGAAATTGACCCCCACACCTCGTTAATATGTTAAATAAACAATGCATTAGGATAAATAAAGACTCCAGGAAACTTCACAGCTTTTTAGGGTAATGAATAGAAGCACACTGAGTTATAATCACATGGCGATGCGTCGCCGACGGCGCTTCGACTTAACCATAGTAATTAGTGTTATAATCTGGCTGGTGGAACTAAATTTCGTTTCGACTTAAGCGGAATTTCGACTTATCCACCTTCGACTTAACCGTAATTATTCTAATGGCTTTGCTCACAAGCTCAGCCGGGACCAGGCGATGGCTTCGACTTAAGTGGGGTATTCGAGTTACCGACGTTCGAATTAACAAAGTTTAACTGTACTTAATGGTATGCCTGGAATCTCGCTGATTTTGTTTGTTATTATCACAGGTTGAAAAACTTTTTCTCTTGTTGTTAGTTGAAAAGTTGCAAAAATAAACAAATTACTGTTTTATCACGGCTGCCTGGATATCTTCATCACACATCATCCTGCCTAACTGGGAATTATATCATACTAGCTGGTGGACCCGACTTCGTCCGGGCTGTTTCCCCTCTGCTTTCTGGCGAATGCGCGATTTGACCTTGAATTGATCATTTTGAAGGTCAAGGTCAGGTCAGGTCGGGGTCACGATTCAACCCATCCAAAACATTCCCCGGACAAAAGTAACCGTATGTACCAAATTTCGTCAAAATACCGTCAAAATTCGCAATTTGATCTTGAATTGAGCATTTTGAAGGTCAGGTCGGTGTCATGATTTGACCCGTCCAAAACACTCCTCGAACAAAAGTACCCCTAGGTCTCAAATTCATCAAAATTTGTCTGTTTTACCCAATTTGACCTTGAATTGAACTTTGAAGGTCAAGATCAGGTCGGGGTCACGATTTGACCCGTTCAAAAGACTCCCCGGACAAAGGTACCTATAGGTATCAAATTTCGTCTAAATCCGTCCCGATTTGACCTTGAATTGACATTTTTGAAGGTCAAGGTCAGGTCAGGGTCACGATTTGACCCATCCAAAATATTCCCCGGACAAAAGTAACCCTAGGTATCAAATTTCGTCAAAATCCGTCAGGCAGTTTTCCCGGCCATAGCTAACAAACAAACAGACAGAAGTCCCAAAATATATATTAGATCTTGTATCTTTTCACACATAAACATGAACTCAGTGATTTTTTCTTCTCAATGTAATAGATACAGAAACATTTTTTGGGTTGGTGCAGAAATATACCACTTATATATATAGGCATTTCTTTGACACAAGGAATCTAATGCTGTGGACTAGAGTTGTCGAAGAGCACAACAATTGGTAACAAATTTATTGACGCTGACATCAACCACATGTATATTAAGAATTTAAGAGGATATCTCGTGATTTGAGTGCACAAAAACAATTATCTCATTGAGGAAAGTAGACAAATGTTTATTTTCCTGAGTGAAAATGTTTGGTATCAAAAACAGTAAAGTTTAATCAATTGTTTTTGTTTTTATTTATTTGTTCAACAGTAATTATTTAAATAGAGATTAATGTGAAGGCACATACATGAAGCTAACATGATGGATCTTTGAAATTGTGTTGTACATCTATTTGATTTCCTAACTCTCTACACAAGCACTATACTCTATAGGATATCTCATTTTTATACTCGCAATGGTCCGCTTCATAAGTTATTTGCA
Source organism: Siphonodentalium dalli (assembly GCA_032622095.1). Taxonomy (NCBI): domain Eukaryota; kingdom Metazoa; phylum Mollusca; class Scaphopoda; order Gadilida; family Siphonodentaliidae; genus Siphonodentalium; species Siphonodentalium dalli. The sequence goes on along the minus strand of CP136066.1, from coordinate 156,912,891 downwards.
ACAGTTAATTTACTGGACTGGATTGAATTTCTGAATCAAAGAGTGTCCACAATATAAACATGCTTCTTTAATGACCCAAGACTTTGTGGTGATCTATAATTCACTCATGTTATTCTTACAACAACTTCTTCTCAAATTTCATTGTGCCGAATGGGTTCATATTTGGTACAAAGGGTCTTTGGGGGACTGTTATTCAGATTTGTTCAAATGAGGTCACTGGGTCGAATGTGGGCGGAGCCAGTGACATAACTAAAAAACAAAAAAATTGTTAAATTTAGAATATTTGGAATTTTCACCTTACTCAGTTTAACAAACAAAAAATAAGCATGTTATAAAATTTGAAAAAAAGTGACACCATTATAACATCTGCAGAGTTATGAAACTTTAATCTTCTGAAATTACAGAAATATTCCATTACCCATCCCCCTCCCACATGGCCCAGACCCACCCCCACCCAGCAGTGGCCTACACCCAACCAACATCCCTTCCAACGGATATCATTTCCAGCTTCCAACATTAATACCTGTTCTATTAAAGTTGCAGATATCTCTTTGTGGATAGACAGAGAGAAACACAGGTCATTAATCTAGATTAGAAAAAAATGTCGCTGACAGCTTGTATAAACATACTGCTAGCAATTTAAACAAACTGCCTGAATTTAGTGTGTCTGACATTTGCAGGTCAGAGAATCATTAATAAGAGGCACAATCTATCATGTATTGTTCAACAGGGCAAATAGGATGTCTGTCATTTGCAGAATGAGGTCCCCAGAGGGTGAATTTAGTGATGCTATCCCACACAGCAGGCTATCATCACCAAATTCACCCTCTGGAGATTGCAGAAGATAAAATTCATAATTGAGGTGTCCAATGGGTGAACATAAACTTCAACTGAGGAACTTCAATCTTATCCTAGGTCTGCCATAGCAGTTGAGGGCTTAGCAGAATGAGGTCCCCAGAGGGTGAATTAAGTGATGCTAGCCCACTGTGCAGCATAGCGTCACTAAAGTCACCCTCTGGGGGGACCTCATTCCGTAGATGACAGACACACTATCACACTATTTCAAGGCTTGATTGTATAATACATTGTGTTGCTTGAGGCCATGCAGATACAATGTAGGAATAGGCACACTATTTGCAGGCTTGCTCCTTTGGTGATTGTGGTTCAGATTTGTTCAACCAGGGTCACCAGGTCAAGTGGGTGCAAGGCCAGCTACCATACTCTTTCTCTACATAGTAATTCATGATGTGTCTTCTATGCAAGAATCGAACGGCCTATTTTGCTTATATTTGGTATGAAATTACCTTGGGTGACAGATTTGTGAAAATGGGATCACAAAGTCAAATAAGGGCAGAGCCAGAGACTTAACTATTTCACTACATAGTAATTCTTAAAATATGTTTGCAAGAATTAGTTGGCTTAATTAGCATGGAATGTTCTTCCTTGACTGCAATTCAGATTTTTTTTTAATGGGGTCACTTGGTCAAATAGGGGCCAAACGAAGGACAGTTTCACTCTTAATATGCTTCCTTCACAAGGACCATCAGGTCTATTTTACTGATATTTATGATATGTATGAAGGGTTCTTTGGTGTCTGGGATTCAAATTTATTTAGATGGGGTCACCAGGTTAAATAGGGTGGGACCAGGGACGTAACTGTATTAAATTTATCTTACATATAGTATGGAGGATCCTTTAGTGACTGAGATTCAGATTTGTTAACATGAGGTCAACCTGTTAAGGAATGACAGGCTATGGGGAGTTAACACTTTTGTGTCTAATAAAATCATTGAAATACCAAATTCATAAAAAACATCTACCTTGAAACCACCTGACTGATTAATCTGACATACATGTATTGTGTCTTGGGTCCATGGATAATTGGGCTTCAAACATGTCTAAATGGTTTTGGAAAAAGGCACTGGTGAGATTGGAAATTTCCAACAATTGAGAAAGTTTGAGGTGTCAGTTTTGAAATTCCAACCTACGACTTGGGAGTCTGTAGCCCGGTCAAAGGGGACTTGTTGAGCTGGAAGAGCGGGTGATCAGTAGTGTACAGTTGGTAATTTCAAGGTGGATTTTCACCAATCTACATATGTGAAGTCTCTCTAGCCACATATCTTGTTTAGAGCTATTTCTTTTAAAGTGATTATGAAAAGTTCTGACTGTTGTAGTCTCCAGCGTCCCAGTCTTATCAGTCTTTGCAGTCTGGTGAGCGACCCCACAGTCATTGACTGTCTTGTTATGTTTTATCCTACTATTTTAACATTTAAATTTGAGTATGAACTACCTGTAGAATTTAGTTCCTGATAACATTCACTTAATTCAAATAAATCGTCTGAGGAATGTCAGTGTTATACATTTTATATGTCTTCCAACACATGTACACATGTGGTGCACATATTAAATGTCAACACATGAATCTCATATCAGGTTTGCTCAAATTGGGTTGGTTATTCAAGAAGGGGAAGTCCTTGCAGATTTAATACTCTGCCTTCAAATTAATTGAATCAAGAATATGTATGTACATGTATGTCACTGTGAACACTTTAATTTCTAAGCTGAGTGTATGATTCTAACTATTTATTTTGAAGTAAATTTGACAAGTACTGACTGTTGTAGTCTTCATAGTGCCAGTCTTCTCAGTTTTCATATTGAATTGTAAATTGGGCAATGTTGTCAGGCACTTATTTGATAAGTGTTCTGAATAAATATTTATGCATGCCATTACACAATAAAAATTCATGTTATTTTATTATGTGGCTGAAACTGGCTCCATATTTAGTGTCGGATCGGCCTGCAGCCCATTTGTGCACTAAGTGCATACATAGAGGATCTCTAATGAGTCGCAATTTTATATGAAATTTATTAACCGAGCTAAAACTCGACTCAAATAAAAAATTTGTGGACAAGGTTCATAAATTTTGTAAATAAATTGGATGAATTCGAGATCCATTCTATCACATAATTGCATTTTAGCAAGGAAAACGATCTGGAAATGCCTGGGGTTAAATTTGTTTTTTTATTTCTTTACCACAACCAAAGAAACCTTCAAGAAAAAATATAGTTCCATTTTGAATGCGTCTTTTCTTGCTGACAAAATTGTTCAACCACCATTATCACCAATGTTTATCTCACAGTCAACACTAAATAACACAACACAAATTGAATATCATAATTATATTATAATTAACATAATAATAAAGTTCTGGCATTGATATCGACATCATTGAACGGAGCTCTTATGTCACTGCGCATGGGAATTATACATGTGTGTCTTACTAAAAAATATGAGATCGGATTTAGGGGCTACTGTGTGATAAATTTTGATCTTAGACACACTCTTTCTCTGGGAGCCTTTATTCAACCGCAGCCTCTTTGTGCACTTTTAGCACAATTTGTTCGTTTAATCATTTTGATTTAAAAAAAAAAAATATTTAAAAGTTGAAAAAAATATTGAATTTATAATTATTTTTTATGTTGAAGTCAAAACACATTTTAAAAAAAAATTAAGTTTATTTATTTTTTTAAATCAAAATTTCGATAAAATAACGGCATTACAACATCCGATGGGGTACCCCCGGGTTACCACAACAAATCTGGTTGAATCGATCATAGGGGTCTGGGAGAAAAGTCATTAACAGCCAGAGAGATCCTACTCTTTTTATATATATATATATTACTAGAAGGTGACCCGACTTCGTCCGGGCTTTGTCCTTGAATTGTCCATTTAGAAGGTCAAGTGGGGTCACGATTTGACCAGTCCAAAACACTGCCCGGACAAAAGTACCCGACAAACGTGCCCGTCGAAATCCATCCGGTTTTACCCGATTTGACATTGAATTGATCATTTTGGGATTTGACAGAGATGTCCACATTGAATGTGCAACTGCACACCTTGAACCATACCAAATATCCAAGTCTATGAAATTCCTTTGCACCCCATCGCACTTGGGTTGGAAATTTCCAACTATTTCAAGCTTTACCGCTGTTGTAAATTTCAGTGAAAGTAGGAAAATGTTAAACTTTTGGCCTAAAACAACAAATTGCACTGAATCATGCCAAATTCAACGCAACTTTGATTTAATATTTTGACAAAACACGCTGACGTCATGATAATACAAATATTTAAAATAAAAGAAAACATAAATAATAATTAGAAGTAGAATAGCATTGGTGTCTTCGAATCCATGCCTGATCGACAGTGCAAGGGTCTTTTGTGTGGCAGCAACTTTTGATATGACAAAAATAGCGATTACACTCAGGTGGTTGAATGCAATATTGACACTTTTTCTTCTCTGAACTGATTTTATCCTCTGGACTAGCTGAAGTTGATGGGGGGGGGGGGGGTAAACTATTACTATTAATTGTTAGTTGTGAGAAAATGATGCAATTTTATATTTCAGGTTCTGACATTTCACGTGGTAAGGATTGAGGCCCATTTCAGAGGCAGGAGGGGATGTGTGGCATAACTTCTAAAATAACAAAATGAAAATCAGCCAACACCAGCTTCACCAGCTCCAATGAAGATTTTTCTCAGTTTCTATATAAGACTGTGACATTGGTCAAGACAGATAAATGGTTGCAAAGACACAGTTAAAGAAAAAAATGAGAACAAAACTTTCTCAAGAGAAGACACCACCTAAGGCTGTGTAAAAGACAAAGTTATTATTCATCCTTCTCCTATACCCCACTTCAATGCAAAGGATTTGCAAAGTTTGGTGCGAGATATAGAAATTAGTTCTGTCGGTCTTGTGCATATGTCTGTTAGGAAATATTTTGCTCTATTTTGTTTAGGTGCAATTTTTAGCTCAACTTGCCAAAGTAAAATGTAAGCTATTGCCATGGGATGGCGTTTGTCTGAGCATGTATCCGTCCATCTGTCAACAATTTCCCTACAGGTCACAGCTCTCATCCGATCATCACCAACTTCATAAGGATCTTTGGAGTGACCTCTACATGGGAGCCATGAATGTTTCCCGAAATTCGTTTAAAACAGCCATTTTGGATTTCAAATTTGAATTCATCGGCACACCTTTTAGTCGGTATTTATTGGAAAAATGTTTTGAAAATTTACAGCCATGTTTAGGGTCACCTCTGGGTGGTGGCTATCAAAATTGAATGAATTTTTATGAAAAACATAGCTGCTGGCAGCCATCTTAGATTTTACTCTTTGCATGACTAAATTCCTTGGTGCCCTACAGTAGGCTAGAGATCACATCCATAATCCATTCGTCACCAAAATTCATATGAACCACTAGATAAAGAGTCATTAAATTTAGTTGAAAAACATGGCCACCAGTGGCCATTTTGGATTTTATTCTTTGCATAATCTTTCGCCATTTCCTACAGGCCACATCCCTCATTGTCACTAGATGGGAGCCATCAAATTTTTGTAAAACAAACATACGGCCATCTTGGATTTCACAAATTAATTCATCGGCACACCCTGCAGCGGACGTTTATTGGAGAAATGTTCAAAAAATTTACAGGCATTTCACGATCACTTCTGGATGGCAGCTCTTGAATTTGAACAATATTCAAAGAACTGCCGGCAGCCATCTTGGATTTTACTCTTTGCATCACTAAATACATTGTCACGCCCTTGACTGACAACATTATTTTTTTTCTCATTGATCCCAAACTTCATAAGGTGCTTCGGGTTGACCTCTGGTGAACGCTACTTAAAAATAACAACTTTCCGCATTCCTTATATCTCCATTGGCTGTAATGTATGAATTATCACCTCTCCAGGTTGAGCTACAGTGTCATTGACACTTTCATTATTAAAGATACATAATACGATTCAATGGTCCCCATATCATCCAGTACAACAACAATGGAATTTCACAAAAAGCTGATTTGGTTATCCAAATTAGTATATCCCCATTTGCGTAGGTCCCATAAATGGGCGGAAAAAAAAAATTTGAAGGGAGGAATGGGTGTATGTATATCTTAATTGAGACATATTTTAAACGAAAATTGATACAATAATCGATAAAAGTGGCTTGTTCTATCAAAAATATGTGCCAAGGTTGATAAACATTTGCTGTGTATACCTTACTTGTATTTAAATTTGTGCAGCACTATTGTTTTGCTCAGTTTTAAATGGGCGAATTTAAAATGGACACAAATATTTTTTGTAAATATCTTGGATCTGATGACAGTTTAAGTGGATTAATCATTCCCGAAGATACATGTATATCTTAAACACCATCAAGACAGATTTACATAGTGTAAAACATAACTGCGTCATCAATTTGTTGTGAAGATGTGTGTTTATATGCTCGAAATAATTATTCGGACACTGAAATAGTTATAGACATCATTGAAATGAACTAGAAAGAAGTAAAACCACAACCGTGTATATGCTACTTGTCTGCAGGTTGTGTTGACATAACTAATTCAGGCTATTTGGTCAGGGAAGGTGTCACTCCATGGTTGTAGGTCGTGCTTTCGCGAACCATCAGTCTGGATCATGTGTACTTCTTAACAATCACATGTATTTGAACATCATCAATGTTACCATGTTTTGTCACTTCACATATGGGTAATTGTGTTGATGTTGGTTGCTTGTATGAAACTATTGGCATACATGCAGACCTATATTTGTCCATTCAGTCTAACATTGAGTAATGTGTGTAATACATCAACATAGCCATTTTGTCTGCCATGTGGTTTGATGTAAACTCAGGATTCCTTCTAGTTTCTGCTCAGTTTTAAATTTGCACATCGATGGGTGTGCAAAAATTAGTACTGCACGAAATTTAAATACGAGTAAGGTAGGCATATATTTCACTGTATGCCCATAGCGAATGTTTATCATCATATTGGTCTGCACCAGTGACATCGGAGGATATTATTGATAGAACAAGCCACTATTATCATGTCGTTATTCATTTTAAATCAGTCTCAATTGACTGTTCCCCTTGAAATCTCTCTTTTTCGCCATTTTAGGGCACCTCTGCAAATGGGGACCTATTGCAAATAGTCACAATGTATGGTAGTGTTATTAGGTGTTAATATTGATATGATATTGTCACTTGCCATAGTATATATAAGTTTTATCATGCCTCGACTTGTAACTTCACAATCTTTGGAAACTCTGTCTCTTTGATGCTGTAATATATAAGCAATGGGGCACAAATTCCCAAAATTATGAAACTATGAAGAACTTTAGGATATCGGACGTTTTCCTAAAACCAATTCAAACTTCTCAAAATAAAATTTATATTTTGCTTACAAACAAGACAAATGTTAAAACATTGACAATGGGCAATTCGCAGTAAGAACATATTATATTATTTGATTACTGATGTGGAAGCTATAATTATTTCAAGCTGCGTGATACATACTGTTCATGCATCATTTTCATATGTGTAAACATATTTTATTTTAAAAAAGTGGGGTATACTGTTTTGCACCTGTCTAGCCGTCCGTCAGACGTGCGTACGTACGTCTGATGTCTTTTCATATCATAACTTGAACAGAAGCTTGGATCTCAATGAAATTTGGTAGGACATTAAATTGAGGGCTCCTTTCGTCTTTTATAGTACGCATCACAAAAACAAAATCTCCAATGTCATTTTTCCCCTCATAGTTCAAATGCATCGCCCGTGGCATCACATGACCAGAACATTAATAATTCACAGCTGATACTCTAGACCAAGTCTTCTCGGTCCACAACATCGGATATCGGTTGGGATGATGCTGTTTTAGGACTAAGTCCCCTCCTGTTACTCTTCTATAATGGACTTTCTTTCAAAATATGTACTATATTTACATGTGAAGCCCAGACATTCACATGAACCCCTGAATGTGATAAATAATCTGACAGAATAATCTTGATAGAAAAGGTAAAGTGATGATATGATCGTTTCATGTATTGTTTAAATACATTTTCTGATAGCGAGACAAATCAAAATTCTCTGGAAAACAAAGCTTTGTTTACTTATCAATTTTGTTGCTCTGACATTTAATGGACCTCTGATATAATTATGCATGTTTGATACTTTTGTATCATCATGCTTGGGAAAGGCTGCCATCTATGTTCATATACACAAAGCATCCATTTGACCTCGTCTGAAGACATATAAGCAAGATAACTCCCACACACAATTATGGATGTAAAGTTTGTTGTAGAAGAGTAATGGGAGGGGACTCTTCCAAAACAGCATCAACCCAACAGATGTCCCAAGCTGTTGTGGACTGAGAAGACTTGGTCTAGTGAAACTCAAGCTATTATTGGACCGATTTGGTTCTGTGTGGGTTAAAAATACTCAGCAGATTTTATGAAAATAAATACTTTCAGCTTTTTAGCTCACCTGAAACGAAGTTTCCGGTGGAGCTATAATCATCAATCCTTGTCCGTCCGTCCATCAAGAATCATCTTCTCCTCCAGAACCGTAAGACATAATGGGTTCATATTTGGTGTGGATGTTCCCTATGTGAATCACATTCAGGTTTGTTCAAATGAGGTCACCCGTTCAAATAGTTGCGAAGCTAGGACCATAACTCTTTTCCACCATAGTAATTTTTAAAATGACTACTTCTCAAATTTCATTGGGGCGAATGGGTTCATATTTGGTACAATTGGTCCTTGGGGGACTGTGATTCAGATTAGTTCAAATGAGGTCACTGGGTCAAATGTTGACGGAGCCAGTGACATAACTCAAAAAACAAAACAAATTTTAATTCAGTTTTTTTTTAATTTTCACCTTGCTCAATTTAACAAACAGAATTTTTTTTTAAACATGTTATAAAATTTGAAAATGGTGACACCATTATAACATCTGCAGAGTTATGAAACTTTAATCTTTAATGAAATTATATTCGGTATGGATGGGCCTTGGGTGACCGGGTTCAGATTTGTTCAAATAGGGTAATTTTTAGCTCAACTTACTTTGTAAGTTTGAGCTATTGCCATGAGTTGGCATCCGTCGTCTGTGTGTCTGTCAACAATTTCCTTTGGCGCGGGCTACAGGTCGTACCTTTGGTCTGATCTTTATGAAATTTGTCATGAATGTTGACATTGACATGTAGATGGGAACGAGTCATTTTGGGGTCATTCGGCCAAAAAACATGGCCGCTGGTGGCCATCTTGAATTTCAAAATTAAATCCATTGGCGCGTTCTACAGGTAGTCCTGTTCGTCTGATCATCATGAAATTTGTCATGGATGTTAATATTGACATGTAGATGGGAACGAGTCATTTTGGGGTCGTTCTGTCAAACAACATGGCCGCCAGCAGCCATTTTGGATTTTACTCTTCGCATGACTGAATCCTTGGGCGTGGGCTGCAGATCGTAGCTTTAGTCGGATCTTCATGAAATTTGTCATAGATGTCAACAATGACATGTAGACGGGAACGAGTTATTTTGGGGCCATTTGGCCAAAAAACATGGCCGCTGGTGGCCATCTTGGATTTTACTCTTTGCATGACTAAATCCTTTGGCACAGCTAGGTTAGACATTTCAATTAGCACCTTTCCTATTCCTCCATTTACTGTCAACCATTAAAATATTCCCCTACCTAAGTTGAGCTACAGTGTCACTGACACTTATATTATGTTTACCCATACCATAGTATGGTAAACATAGTGTCGTTGTCCGGATTGACCACACGTCGTTAGTCCGTCGTCTGTTTGTAGACACTTTACGCATGGTGCGATAACTGAAATATTTTCTATCTGATCAGAACCAAATTTTGTATATGAATTTCTCAGCACCAAATACAGATCAAGTTCGAATATGGGTTTGATCCGATTTTTTTAATGGAATTTTAGCCCTTTTTCGACTTAGAATTCATGCATGCTGCCACAACTCAAAACAAAATTATCTGACCGTCACCAAATCTGGTATGCGAGTTTCTTAGCCCAAAAATACATATCAAGTTTGAATATGGGTTTGATCCGATATTATTTAATGGCGGGCATTATGACCCTTTGATTATTTTATTCATCTCTAAAATATACCAAAGATACACAGTTTGCACTGTCCAAGTAGAATCTAATAAATCAGGTTTACAATGCCATGAAGTTGTCTTCTCACGTTGAGCAACAGAGATAGTATCAAGTGACAATGACTCTCTCTTGCATTGAGTTAATGGACCTATCCGTAGGTACCGCCCCAATTTCAATTATAGCCAATGAGCCGATAGCTTAAACCCGGAAGCGACATAGGACTGCCTAGTGATATGAATTGCACCACAAGCCAGTCCCTAACTACAGTTGTAAGCTATAGGGAATTTACGAACACGGGAGCAAAATATGTCTTAAAAAGCTACAATGGTGTTGATATGTGCATGTGGAACATGTCCGATTGACGAACGATATTTATACATGTTTTAGTTCGGTTTCCTATATAAAAAAAAGTAACTATGACATCTCTTTAGGCTGGATTAAACAATGCCACCGACCACACTCGGATCCTAGTGTTATTTAAATTTCAATATTTATATATAACAGATTTCAGACTAAAATGTGGAAATAGTAGTCCCGATCGGTGATGCATTATGAATATTATTTGTGCCGCGAGTATGTGTTTTATGTGAAGTGTTTTTCGTTATAAATGTATACATTTGTTGCTGTTATAACATCGTGGTAATATTGAGTTCGACTGTCTGCTATTCGCACTAACCTGTAGGAGCTCGTGCGAACGTCGATCTTACTGAATCCATTTGAGAATCTAAAGCTTCCTCCGACAATGTACGTGTAAATGAGAATCAACAGATGTTTTCCAAGAGAATTACACGAAATTTCACACATTGCACGTGCTTCACAGTGTATACACGCAACCTTCACCGAACAAGTTCACTTTGTGCCATTTGTTGCCTCGACATGGCAACATGCAACAGACTCCATGATAGTCGGCATTTTCTTTAATGTACATTATTTACGGGAAAATAGGATGTGCAATTTTAAAAGGCCATTATTTGATAATCCTTTGCATCCGGCCTGATGGCACCAGGGTTCATTCAGGACGCTCGTGTATGGTAATCTGATATCGTTATATTTATTTCGACAAAAGAGGGATTATAGATTAATTACCACATGTACACCTACGTTTGGTTTATTGCATCAAGGTGTGAACCATTAGCATAGCTTCGATAGTAAATTTGATATTTGATATTGAAGTTTCATAATGGCTTCATTTACACCGTTTGATTCAAGGTATGCCTAAACATCTATCTTTGTTGTTTATCGGAAGTGACCTAACAATCACACCTGTTTTTTTTTTTTTAAACTGGTTCTATTTTTGTTTATATCTAATGACAGTCACTTTTTCATGTTGCATATATACACACAAAGGTATCTTGAAAATCGTGATATTCAGAAGGGACCTATATTATCGTGTTACATGGCGTTTAACAACACAGTCCTTTCTCATCGGAAGCTATTTTAGCACTGAAGAGATAGCGGAATTGAGATGGCTTGTGGTGCGTAGTAACAGTAACCATGCAGTCTACAGGTGGGCGGGACGTACGGATAGGTCCATTAACTGCTAGCAGATGTGTTGGCCATATGATGAGATATCATAGATGGAATGTTTATGCTTTAATATTTTATATGCATGGTTATTTAAATTTCATCTTAACCCTTTACCCAGCAGAACGGCCCTGTGCCAATGCATTCTCTTATATATGCGAATCGACAGAATGCATTGGCTTAACACATATTAAAAATGATAAAATTGTCAAAGAATGTAGAAAAATATTATAAAAAATGTTACAAAATGTAAGAAAAAATTAAAAAATTGTTAAAGAATGTAAGAAAAAATGGTAAAAAAGATTTTTTTTAGGCCAATGCATTCTCTTATATATATGCGAGGCGACCTATGGTCAACTCGCATATATAAGAGAATGCATTGGCACAGGGCATAACTAACCATCACAATGTGGTCAATGAACCGGTTCCAATGATATCCATATTTGTATGGTTTTATTGAGACGGACCGAAGATATTTTAGGATGTTGAAGCTTTATTTGGGCGTTTTTGGCCGGTTTGTTGGTTAAAGGGTTAAAGGCATAATCTGGTTTTATGGTTTAATAGCATTACTATTGGAGGTTAATAATGTGATTGTGTTTAGTAGATTTGTTGGTTGCATGGGAAGACAACTTGAGAGCTCTGTATCAGTCTATGAGAACAAAATAATTATTCAAAACACTTTTAGAACTGTAGGTCTAGTTTGTTTTATTTATATATTAATGGAAAGCTTTTTCGACATTGATTACAAATGTGAATAGAAATATTAAAGAGGCACAACAGGTTTGAACTTTGATACATTTTTCTTGTACTCTGCATGAGATAAAACTTTTTATGTGTACCTATACCATAGTATGGTACACATAGTGTCAATGTCCGGATTGACAACTCGTCGTTCATCCATCCATCTGTACATCCATATGTCTGTCCGTCCGTAGACACTTTAGGCATAATGCGATAACTCTTAACATTTTCTATTTTTTACAGTTTTGGCTGGTTATGGCCCTTTTTTACTTATAATTTACACATGCTGCCATAACTCAAAAACAATTTCATCTGATTGACACCAAATTTGGTATGTGAGATTATCAAGTTCGAATTTGGGTTTGATCCGATTTATTTTAAAGGAGTTATGACCCCTTTTTTTTTGTTAAAAATTTTAATTTAAATTTTTTTTTTAGATTGAATTTCCTTGCTCAATTTAACATGCAAAAAATATTTAAAAACTTTTATATTAAATAATAAAAAAAATATTTAATTAAAAAAAAAAAATTCATTGACACTAATTTGTTGTAGTTGTATACCATTAATTAGGTGTGATGTCCTTTTTTGAAGATATGAAGATTTTATTGCAATAGTTGCATGTAATATAATGATAGCAATAAATTGCCATGTGAACATCCAATATCCAGAGTATATGAGAGTACCTTTAATAGATGTCATTCCAAGCGAAATCTGTTATTAATTGAGTGGTGACATATGTTACAAAGCTCTAGGGGGTGGTTGTATGCAGGTAAAGACAAACAACCTGCTGGCTGGATAATTGTTTATCCTATCTGTCAAATTTATTAATGGCTAAACCATTGGATCTCACAGTGAGAGGTCATTGTGTGAATAGGGACAGAGTTATGAGATTTAAATCAACTCCTCCCCCACCCCAAATACTTTAACCCCTTCTTAAGACAAATTATTTGAGCTTTTGTTTTTACGTTTAAGTACTGATATATGTATTACTGTGATCATATCTTAGACCAATTATCAGTTATAGCTAATCGCTATCGCTAAGGTATGGGTTAAACATCTGTCGATCGTGATTGGCCTCTCGTTAGGAAATGAGGTCCCCAGAGAGTGAATACGTTGTGCTATTCCACCTTGGGGAATAGTGTCATTAAATTCACCTTTTGTGGACCTCATTCTGCAGAGGTCAGACACTCTAAATACAGACTTGGCTGTCCCAATATTATTTTGTTAACCACCACTCATCCAGGTGAAATCATACCCTATTGGATAGTGGGGGTATATTTATATTACTAGATGAAGGGATCTCATAGATGGGGATTCACATTTGTTCTAATAGGGGCAGAGATAAGAGATTTAACTCTCCTCTATCCTGTTTGGTACTGGTATAATAATATTGATTTCTAGGAAGCCTGGGTGGGGGGCAATGTTGGAGGCAACGGGGAAGGAGTGTAGAGCGGTGGAGTTTTGACCCCCTATTTGATCAAAATTTAAACAGTTGAAAATTTCATGCCTGGTATAACATTAGTTGTAGATTAGATGTTCACATAAAAAATAGGTTAGAATTGTTCTCATAGTTTGGTTTGTTTTTCCCTCATGTATGTTTTTAAACCAACAGTCCATATGTTCCTACTTCAGGTTAAACTGTTGGACCAAATTGGCCACAAATTTTAACTTTATTTGGTTTGTAATTTTCAAACGTTTGAGAGCTTGAAGTACTGGTACCAGTTGTAAAATTCAATCTAAGAGGGATGTGCAAAAGGATTTTTGTGAACTTAGTACTGTGGTATGGTTGTTTTCTTTAAAAGGTAAGAGATTGGAGATTTGTCAGTGGTGTGCAATTAGAAATTTCATTTGACGAGCCTTGCTCATCTGAGAATCTCCAGCTATATCCCTGTTTAGAACTACTTGTCTTAAGTGATATTGTCACGTGCTGACCCTTGTAGTCTTCAGAGTCTCAGTCTTTTCAGTCTTTAAAGTCTGGTGAGCGACCCACAGTCATTGACTGTCTTGTTTATGGGAATAAACAATAAAAAAGCTATATAAATAAAGAAATGAATGCAGTGGGTTTATGCGTGTGTGTTATTGAGAGATACTGCACATAGGTTGTTGTGACACATTTAGTGTCAACCGCTTTACACAATGTCCCCAAACGACCACAGCGCCGTGTCCCCCAATAACACACGCACACCCACTACATTCATTTCTTAAATACAATATTTTGTGCAACTCTCATTTTATCTTTGAAGCTCCATACTTTAATATATACATGTATGTACTACTATAGAGCACATATTAGATATTGTTGTTATGGACTTTTCCCGAAATTGAATAAATAGTTTGACAGTATTTCTCTTTCTCTCTCTCTCCATTGTCCTGGATATATGGCCTCTGAAAACAAGTTGGGGAGAAGACCTTCCAACATTTCATGGATGCATGAGATGAAAATAATATTGCCTCTATCGATGAGATGAAACGACATTTTTATATCTTATCCTTTTAAGATATACCAACATGTATAACCAGTGTTATAAATGAAATAACCATTGCAAGATGTTTATCAATTACAGATACAGTGCATGCGGTTCTGCATTACATTCAGTCAATAATGAATATATTTACAGGCAATTGTGGGCAATATATGTGGGCAATTGCATCTTTCAATAAGTCATTTCTAAAGTGTTTCCATTTGTATTATCCCCCAGCTGTGTCACTAAATTACCCGCTTTTATAGAGCCTATAGACAAGAATTCTACTGTCAATATTTGGAGATATTTCATCCCAATATCTATAAATTCAAATCAATGTTAGTCAGCAATCTTGAAGCAGTGAAGAAACCACACCTGATGTTACCCACAGATTACAATATTTTAGTCGCGCACTTCCATTTCAAATCAAAGTGGTTTGTTCAAAAAGATTCCCTACAGTATCTCCTCTGATGGGCCAACAGAAGCTTGAAGTTTGCAAAGAATCTTTCCATTTTTTAAACAGTTTAGTTTAAATATTCATCTGATGCCCTGTAGTACTTGTGGAGTTTCAATGTATTGAAGGAACAATAATTTAGATATGTGCCTTGAATGGCAAGCGTTTGTATCAATTGTGTGTTGAAAGACAAGCCTGTGTTAGGATCTCCAATAATTGGATAGATGTCTGCATACAGTAATATATTTGAAGCTTTGAAGTACATTTATGACAAATTTGTGGGATACCTTTACTAAATGGTAGATCAATGATGCACTTCACAATAAGGTGATATGGAGGTGATTTTAAAATATGAAAATGGAGCCATCAGACAGTGATCAAGTACCTGCTTGGTGAGGAAACTTGCACTAGAGGAGGGGTGCTGTCAGCGCGGGACCTAATCATTCCACCATACAAAAAATAAGTCCATCATATCTCTATCAATTACTAGATAGGGTACCTGGCATTGCTCAGGTAAAGAATGAACACATTATTAGTGCCCCCTCCAGTCATTTAAATTATTTATTAGTCACCTGAGATAAGCATCACATATATATTGCATGAAACTCTGGATAAAGTTACCTCTACTTTTAAGTTGATAATAAACACTCTTTATTGCTAATTACTAGTACTTCTTTAAGTCATCTGATGTCAACGGCACCTATCCCATGACACGCCCAATTTCATATTATCTCTGTGTACCAATTTTCCCATATATCTTCTGAGATGATAAATGCTTTTAATTGATAAGCTATGTTAACATATTTTACAAACCCCCCCTTTATGTCATCTGATGTCCATGGGATCCCATGTGTACCAATTTTACTACATATCGTTTAAAGGTACTCAATCCGTAAAGAGGGTCCCCATCTCAACAGATTCCAACAACAACAATCCGATCAGAGGGACCTATATTACTATTTCTTTGGCTTTGTGGGTAAAAAATATTTGATTCGAGTCGAGGAGCCCATCAAACAAAGCTCAGAGTTATTAGATATTGATTTTTGAAATACGTTATGTTCTCGAGATGAGTACTAATAACTGCCGTAATCTGCTCTGGATGTGTACTCCAAATCTATTCAAACAGACAAGGATGGATAACTCTAAAATCAAGTGGTAATTTTAACGCAATTTTGACTGAATTCTGGGCCAGATAGTATTCCCGATAATGAAAAATAATAGATTTCTAAAATCGATATCTAACAAATCTGAGCTTTGATGGGTGACTTCCTCGACTCGAATCAAATATTTTGACCCCCGAAGCCATTGAAATAGTAATTGAGAGGAGTTTTATCGGACTGAGTACCTTTAAGCTGATAAGAATTGCTCATCTCTATAATATAATCTATAAGTTCCCCTTTAAGTTTGCACGGGTCAATTTACCCCTGTATACCAATTTCCAGCGACCAGAGTCTAACCATTTTGTGTATATGATTCATTTTTTAAATTAGAATTGTTTATGCCCCTTTAAGTCGTCTGAATCAGATGTTAACAACACCTATCTCGTGACAATATTCGTGTCAATTGACCCATGCGAAGCAATCTTTATTACAAAATTATTGTCCTTTTAAGACATCTGATGTCAATGGCACCAATCCCATGACACTCCACGGGTCAATTGACCCATGTGTACATTTTTTAGCACCAATGGTCCAGCCAAACAGTTTTTATTAATATATGTCAGAGTTCTAAATTGAGTTAGATAATTTTACTAAAGAAAACTGAAACTTTGTACCCAAAGTAGCAGTCTCCAATTTCAAGGTGCTTATCTCTGACATAGGCCTAAACATGCGCTCAGGTGATAATCTTATATCTATATTTGCGAATGTCTGTCTGTCTGTCTGTCTGTCTGTGTTCTATAGAAATTCACAGGGGACCATCTAGATGATGCCAAAGGGGTCTACTAGGAGTAGTTTTTTACGAGAAAGATAATGGTCGTGGTTAGAATTTTCTAAAGTGACGCCGTTGTTGTCAGGGGCAGAAAAGGGGTAGGGGCAGAGAAAAAAAATTGTCGCCGATTGCCACCAAACTTATATATAATCATCCCCATAATATGAGGAATCTAATGGCGTGGTTCAAATATGGCAAAAGTCGCGCCAGGGGTGCCCGGAAGGGGGGGGGGGTAGATTTTTTTTCTGTCGCCGATTGCCACGAAACTTACATATAATCATCCCAATGATATGAAGAATCCAAAGGTGTGGTTTAAATATGTCAAAAGTGGCGTCGTTTGAGTCAGGGATGAACGGAAGGGGAGAGGGGCACCAAAATTGATCAAGCTAGTTTTAGCGCCGATTTCCACCAAATTGATATATATTCTTCTTCATGATACAAGGAATCTAATTGTGCGATTTAACAACGCCAAATTGTTGTTTTTGGATGAGAGATTGGGAGGGGTGGGAACTAAATTTGATAATAAGTCGCCGATTGCCACCACACTTATACAAAATCATCCCCATGGTATGAGGAGTCTAATGGTGTGGCTTTTATCTGTCAAATGTGGCCCCATTCGAGTCAGGGTTGCATTGAAAGGGACAGGGGCACCAAAATTTATGCACAATATTTTTAGCGCCAATTTCCACCAAATTGATACACGTTCTTATCCATGATACGAGGAATCTAATCGTGATCTAAAGAGCCATAGTGGTGCTGTTTGTGTGAGAGATGGAGATGGGAGGGATTGGCACCAAATTTGATAAAAAAATTGTTTAGTCGCCGATTATCACCAAACTTATAAACAATCATCTCCATGATATCAGGAGTGTAATCGTGTGGTTTAAGGATGTCACAAGTGGGGCCATTCGAGTCAGTGGTGTATAGAGATGAGAGGGACACAAAAACTTATATCTATATGTTTAGTGCCGATTTCCACCAGATTGATACATATTCTTCTCCGTGATACGAGGAATCTTATCGTGTGGTTTAGATACACCAAATTGGTGCCATATGGGTGAGAGATATGGGGACCTTAAATTTGATACGAATTTGTATACTCGCCAATTTTCACCAATTTCTTATATATGCATATCTAATCTCTAATGAGTCTTAGTGTGTGCAGCTTGAGTCCGAAATAGGAACGGGAGGGTCACCAAAACTGATACAAAATATTTTTAGTACCAATTACCATCAAATTCAGACACGTTCTTCTCAAATTATACAAGAATTAAAATCGTGCTGTCTGTCTGTCTTTTTTGTCTGTCTGTGTGCGTTCTATATATAACTTCACGCGGTACAATCGAGATGGCACCAAGGCGTTCTAAGAGGGGTAACTTTTTACAAGGAAGATAATGGTGCGGGTTAAAATTTTCTAAAATGACGCTGTTGGTGGGAGGGGAAATTAAAAAAATATGGTGAAATATAGTTTTGTCGCTGATTTCCACCAAACGAATATATAATCACCTTCGCAATATGGCGTTGTTCGAGTCAGCGTTGCATCAACAATTGATTTAATAAACCAAATTCCACCAAATTCATACACGTTTTTCTCTAATGATATACCATGAATTAAACCACATTTGCTGTCGTTTGCGTCACGGATGGCGAGCGGATATGCACTATCATTGATAAGATTGCTATTCGCCGATATCCACATATAAGTTATATACAGTCACCAGGCCATCTCCATATCATTTTAAGTAGTTGTGCGTTCACATTTAACAATCCCGACATATGGTGACCCACATAAGTCACTTGAACAATTATATCTTCTTAACAGTCATATTTATATGGGAATGGCAATTAAGGCATTCACACAATGAGCTAGCTAGCAAAAAGAGATAACTAGAAGAAGCATTAAAAGTATATTTATCATTCTATTGAAAAGATACATATATTCGTGCAAACTGAGAGACCTCGAACCGTCAGAGGATTGCATATATATAATAACAAAATTTAGTCTGTTCCATTCAATGCAGTTTCCACAAAAAGTTACAATTTGTCAAGAGATATGGAAGGCCTGTTCAAAAATAGTGGTCACAGTGTGCAGTCAAATATAGTTTCTTCTGATATACAAGAAAATGCAGTTAGTAGCACAAGACTTTTCAGGATCCTACCAATACTGACATCTGACAAGGGTTTAGAACAGACTCATCGACTGACATAAACAACTCAAACTCTCGCTCTGTGCCTGGCACATGTAGCTGATATATGTGCGCAGCAACATTTCGTTTAAACTAAGAATATTTAGCCAATACATAGCACCATGAACAGAGGAGCACCTGGAAATTTCTTTGAAACATCTGTATCTTCATGGAGATATGATAGCCAGGTGTCCTTGAGATCATAGTCCAACTCACTAGATTGATTGATACATCTCAATATGTAAAACCCAATTATCATCTTTTATCGAACTAATGTGTTTATGATGTTCATGTATCATATTACAATGTCGACGAAAATGTTCTAATGGGCTACAAAATTTTAGTATACCTAGTTCTCTGTGGAAATGTATAAAAACTAACCAAACATAAAACTATCTTATTCTAAAATACGGATAGAATCGGAATAATTTGCTAGTATTGAAATAATAAAGGTGATCGGCTTTGCCCGGGCGATCCGCTTTGCCCGGGTCTCCCCTAGGTGTAGGCATGCTACCGAACATGGTTTGAGTTACTTTTTTTTCGCACGATGTCGCCTCGGTTGCTCTTTATTGGAGATTCGATCGATGGTTTACACTATAGCTGCCAAGAATGCAAATATAGTACACTATATATTGATATAATGTGTGCTCTCATCTATAACTACGAGCAGCATCAGTATATAACCACCAACTCAAAGTTTGTGATTATGTTTTGGTTGATTTAGTTAAATTCGCATGTTTCCGTGGTCTGACCGTGGATTGTAGTATAATATACTACAGAGCGCGCGGTATTAAACCCTGGAGGATCTTTAATTCAAGCGTACTTGACCAATCCATTGTTACGAATTTGTTAAATCATTTTAGTAACGTATTCAAAACTTGGTGTGATTCTTCCCGTGTATCAATGCACATTCATTGTGATGCATGTATAGCCACCGAAGGGGTTATCGTGATAATATAGCCTATAGCCTATACGACCATTCAAAGAAAGTAATATAGCCAAAAATACAGTAGTTATCAACAATGGTGTGTGTGGGGGGTGGGGGCGGGGGTAATAACATTTGTTTTCTCATTCAATGCTAAATTCTCAGAAGCATTTAATTATTTTGCCATAATTAGCAATCGGTGGGCCATATTTATTAATCGACATCATAAGTTAGGGTAGGTCTAGTCATTGCATAAATGTGAATTTATTCTTATCAACAGCGATGCCATATGTATAAAAAACACATTCCCTGTCCCCAATACGAAGAAATTTGCCCGGGGAGTTGATTTTAAACCTTTATTCGCGTAAAAACTTTCAAAAATCAGATCACGGAAGCATTTTTTCGATATCGTGTGCGTAATACGTGATACACTACATATTTATTGACTAGGCAACGCCAAACGACCATGTCGTAATTGCAGCGATATTTCTCCGAGGGCGGGGCTATACATCCACGTTACTATTATTAGAAATATTGACTTATCTGGCAGGACGTACTTATTAAGCAGAACACCGGTTCCACTTGTATTCGACATATCTTGAGTGAAACGAATTGCTATTTATAAAAGAAATTATTGTTGAATGGAATTGCTTAATTATAAGTAAAATTATGGAGAGGGCTATATCAGCTATATAATGATGGCTATATTCATCGCAGCCATTTGTTACACAAATTATAGTCTGGTTTCAGGGGATTACTTTTTCTGATTCATCCTACATATTATAACAGCTAGACTATATATATATCCGAACTGAAATTCACTCTGCAGGTAGATATATAGCGGAATGTTATATTGTTAGATCTGAGAAAATCTTTTGACACAGTGAAACATTCCATTCTACTCGCAAAATTGAAAGCTATCGGAATTGGTGAACATGGATTGCACGATACGATGGCTGAAGTCAAATTTGACTGATAGAGTACACAAAGTGAGAGCAGGTAATATGACATCAAACGAGGCAACAGTAAATTTCATGTGGGTATACTCACATAAATGTATTAATTACTCCTTTGAACGAAAGCTAATTATATATAGTGAGGATAATTACGGATATAGCATATAAGTGAATGGTTAATTGGCAAAAGACTTTCCCTTCACCTTGGAAAAACAGAGTCCAATTTTATTTGATCCAATTAAGCCTAAATTATCCAAAGCTCAAAATAAATTTTCAGTAATTTGTAATAATATTGAGAGAGAAAAACGCCAGTTAAATACCTCGGCTGCTCACTAAATAAAAAAATGACTGGAGAAGAAATGGATGATTACATAATGAAAAAATATATATACACTCCTGGTCAAGTGGTCCTGCTAATGTGCTATGATGCTAGTGGGTCCTGCTGAATTGCTATATAAATGGTACCGTTATTTATTTATTTTTTAATAAAATTGCCATATTCGCGGTGTTCAGATAATCTGAACGCGGTGTTCAGATAATCTGAACATATTCAGAAAAAAAGCCATTATGTATATCAAACATTCAGAAATATATGTTGTACTGGTTGTATTAGTTATTGAAAATCCACTATAATCAAGATGGTTATTCGTTTTACACACAAACATCATCACAGGCATATTAATTATTTAAAAAATAGATATGCCAATAATTCTGGCTTTTTCTCAAATCGCTCGGATTAGCCAAACACCGAGAAAATGACAACTTTAGAATAAGTAACGCTATTGTTTCTTAAAGACATCAGTTTGTCCTACCAGCATCATAGCAATACAACAGGACCCACCAGCATCATAGACCACTTAACCATGAATTGGTGGAATAATAAATATTATTTCAGTTTAAACCGGGGGGGGGGTCTGTAATGTTTGATGAAGAATCTATCAATGCACATTGACACGGGAACGCTCAGATTCAAATAGTTCTATTAAAATCAGTTATTCAACCTGATATAAATGCAGGTGTTTGAAGGCAAATTTCAGTATCATGCACGGTTACATGCGGATCGAACTACATAAAGTTTTCTTATCATGCATGCACATGTCGTTAAGCACTTTATATATATGTATGTTTCCGTTCATATTCTGGCACCATGATTATGGTTTCAACGACGAAATGCCTGCAAAACTTACCGTGCAAACGTGCCAGCGTGTGTACGTATCCTTAGGCTATATATCAGATGCTGATGTTCAAATTAAGTACAGTAATGCCCTAAATAATCGTCTCCTTAACCACAGCAGAATTATGGGTATTTTTGTAGGATTTAGTCGGAAATATGGCTTGTTGCCATTCATCAGAAAGCTCTCAATGTGGTTAAGGAGTCGATTATTTAGGGCATTACTGTAGCTGAAATGGTCACTGTCACTCCCTTTCGTTCAGTTGGGTACCCAGCTGTTTTTAATTTTCAGTTGGGTACCCAGCTTTTGTAAAATTTACATTTGGGTACCCAGCTTTATGAAATCTCACAAAGAGCTTGTTTTAATTAGTGATTACCCTCAGTTGATTGCGAAATGAACCTGGTAAATTTGTGAATTCTTGTTTACCTATGAATTATGATGTCTATTCGTCACGATGCTTGAAAATAATAGCGGAGAAGAATTGTATGCATAGGGCATAAGTACTGCAGATTGACTGCCCATACAGCTGGGTACCCAACTGTAAATTTTATAAAAGCTGGGTACCCAACTGAAAGTTTTAAAAAGCTGGGTACCCAACTGAACGAGAGGGGGTGACAATGACCATTTCAGCATTACTGTATGCTGCTCAATATTTACTAACTTCGATATATAGTTCTTGTTGTGTCAAGAATATTAATTCGGCGGTGGATCGCTTTGTCGGGCCAGTTGCTATCTTCTTGTGCCAATGTTTGACCAATGTCATGTTATGCCACGATGGAATAGTTTATGAAGTTCGGACCTCATGTCTCGGCGTCTGACGTGCAAAGAGCCGGTTGTTTATGCCCAGTAATGATTCGAAACACACATTATGTACTTAGCGACTGTGGTATTTTCAAGGACTCGCAAATGTATGATAATATGTGTTCAGTTTGATTAACGGGATGGGTGTGACTGGATATGGTATCCGTTGGGACCAAGCTGTCCAACTTCGATTTCCCAAATTGCACCCCCTTATAAATATATAGGCTTATAATAACCAGACCCAATTTACACAAATACACAAATCTGGGAAATCTCACACACAAAATAAGGTTTAGTCAAAATTGTTGGATTATCCAAGTTTGGTTAATGGTTGGTCAAATTCCAGAATAGTCGGATTCCTTATGTCGAAAAAAATGGTCGCGCGTTTTCGGAATGTTAAAAGCAATCTGAGAACGGCTTCTATACCACAAATGTGTCTATTTTCAGAATCTGCCTGTTTCCAGCTCGAAATAATCGTGGAAACAGGTTTTTGTGAGGTTTTTGTTTGTGTGCCCCTCTATTTTTCTTTATCCACCTGGTGATACAAAGACATGTTATTACGTACAACTAATTCAGTAAATTACTTGTTTTGTGCTTGGAATTTGAAAAAATAGGGATAGAAATTGCCATTAAAGGCATCATTCCATACCTTACTGTGAAATTTTATCATAAAATCACCCTACGAATTATATTTATGACTGCATTTTCACATTTATGTCACACATATTAAGATATTGTATATTCTTGAAGAAGCCGACAGAACAGACACATATACGTTAACAATGTGCAAGGATCTCTCTATTATATGCCACAAACATAACTCCGATACATCAATTTTTGGTAAAGATATCGCACTTTACCTAACCCTACCCCAACTCTCGCCGCTTTCACGACGTCTCCGGAACACGGAATCAGAAGCTCCGTTCGGCGTTCCATCATACCGTAAACTGAACTTCCTGTGTTGAGAGTTTGTATTCGGCAAAATTCAAAAGATATTCTACTAACTTCTACACTCGCTTAACTGGTAAGTACGATAAATTTATAGTGAGTATACGTGGTTGACGCCACATAGGTAGGTATATTGTCCACATGTAACCAATTAGTCGCCAGTAGAAATCTCTTTTCATGTTTTGAGGGTGGTGCATGCACACGCTATTCACGTTCATTTTGAGCTGCACTGTCTGCTTTGGGTTATAGTTTATGTGGTCCTTATGAAACAAGTTGATTTTGTTGATATCTCAGTATGCTACTAGTAATTATAGCTCAGATAAGTAGTTTTTGATTCAATTATTGTCACAGAATTGGGCTCAGGTGAACACGAACTCTGCTTGTCCAAAAAAGTACGGAAAGCCCAATCAACAATAAATTCAGCTTTGACACTTTGTTGATCGGACTATATTAATAAAATATTAGTTAATATGAGTGAATGAATGAATATATACATAAATAATTAACGGTACACAATCCGATTCGATGGTCCCCATATCATCAGATTACAACAACAACAACATTTCTTGAAATGCCACTTCAGTTATCAGAATCGGTTAATTGAAAAAAAAAATGCTAACCGTTGTCAACTATATATAACATTGCCCAGAATGTGTTATATATCAACGGAATTTGGTATCGAGAGTATGTCGGTCGGCATTCGTCGAATATTTGCCAGGCCGCCAAATATTTCAGGTGGTGAAATATAACAGATTTCAAAAATCGATAACTATTAACTCTGAGATTTGATGGGTGGGTTTCTCGACTCGAATCAAATATTTTACCCTACCCCCCCCCCCCCCGAAGCCACAAATAGTAATTTAGGAGTGTTAATTCGGATTGTGCATCTTTAATATCAATGTGGCTATGCCAATAATAACAAATGCGTGGTAAATAAGAGATATAGGGAGAGAAATGGACGAGCGAGTGACAATAAATTAATGAGTGAATGAATATATAAATGAATAAATAAACATATAGATACACAATTAATAAGTTCCATTTATTGTATTTTCCAGGTTGATGGATCTACCAATCCACGCAACGTTTTCTTCACCACAGTCTGGTAAACGAAAAGCTACTTCCAGCGACAAACATGTGTGTGTTATTTGTGACAAACACGACATCGACTGCGAGCCGACGGAGGACGGTGTATCAAAACTTATCGCATGCATAGATCAGAGGGCGGAGCTCTGCGACCCAGAGTATATAACCATCAAAAGACAGCTAATCGAAGCCAAAGCCAATGCGATTAAGATCGGTTACCACAGAAGATGTTATCAAAAAACTACAAATAAAGAACATATATCAAGACTTGAAAACAAAATAAGAAAAGATGCTCCGGCCAGACAATCTACATCTCCTGTATCATGTCAACGGGATATATCTGGTGACATCGGCCCAACGACACGGTCAACAGTTACACCGTTCGACAAAACATTGTACTTCTTCTGTCAACTCGATGTACAAAATGAAAAGATACACGAATGTTTAACTGTTGCTATGGGACAGAATATTCGAGATTGTATAGTTGGAAATCAAGTTCTCGAAATTCGAATGAACTCTTCGATTGATGAGACTGACGCTCGGGCAATAGACGTGACGTACCATTTGAAATGTTATGTTTCCGAGTGCAGATCAAAGATATCTCGCGAGAAAGAACACGATACTACCAGGGAATTGCGAATACAATCTGCTGAACATGAAGTTGTGTCAGTAATAGACTCATACATCAGCGATGGTAATGTGTTAGCTATGGGTGATTGTGACACTATCTATAGGGACACATTATCTGAATATGGTATCGATGTTTCCGAAATATGCAAGCGAAACAGGCCACACGTTAAGAGGTTTATTACAGAAAGCATTCCATATGCTACTGTATTGCATAAAGCTGGGACAAACCTTTCCACTGTCTCTTCGATGAAAATTGGTCCGGAAGTTATGCATTCTGCGACAACAAACACGAATACTGCCTTGTTGACTATTACAAAAGCTGCCGAAATTCTGAGCCAAAACATTCTTGAGTTTGATCATCCAATAGATGTTGCATGGTCAATCGTCCCCACTGTTGATGATGTACCACCCCTGATGTACATGTTCTGCAAGTTGCTTATAGCTGGCGGAAAGCAACAGTGTTTAACGGAGAACAGACAGCATACGATAAACGCGTCTGCTGTAACCTTGTCACTCAATATCTGCTATGCATATGCAACTAAAAGTGACAAACAAATTTCCCACAAACCAAAAGATCAATCAACTGGTTTTCGTTCACGCGACGACGAGAATATACAGGTATTGGCAACTCGGCTTGCAATACGGAAATATTGCCGCAGTAGTTTCATAGTTAACTTTCTTCACAAACTCAATGTTTCATTACCTAACACCCGTCTGTTGCAGATCGAAACTGGCATGGCAAACTCCATAATAAGGACATTATATCAGCACCCAAGTGGAATAACATTAATTGACTTTTTGGAAAAGAAACAGTTTGTGTACTTCCACGTGGACAATTGTGATTTTGCTATTGATACTAATGACGGTCAATGTAAGCTTCATGGGGCCCTTATTGTCTTAAAATTGTTTCAAGGGAAAGTCAAGGAGACTCGCACATATAATTTAGTTAACCTTGAAAATACTTCAAGAACATACACCATTGATCCAATACCATTCACTGAAATTCGGGATTGTGATAAGCCAAATGTAAAGAAAAACTTTAAAATTCCAAATGGCATTAACATTCCAGTTGAGTCTAATCATCAAAGAGTAGCACATATTCAAGACGATATTATTCCTTGGCAATTCACCAAAGGCGACACAAAACTTCAACATTCAATCCCAGCTTTGTCTGGGTATCAGTCACTAGTTCAGAATATCCCAGAATATGTTACAAACATAGCCCCGTTGCCGATATTGCCACAACTTGTTTCCGAAAGGAGCACTTTATACACTGCACTTAAGATCGCCCAAGGCATTTCCGTTGAGACAATAGGAGCGCGCAGGATGACAACAATAAGTCTCGATCTAGCGTTGTACGAAAAGTGCGTCCAGCTTAGCGAATCGTGTAGAGAGCTGCAATCGAAATACAATCTTCGACTTGGGGAGCTTCATGTCGTCAAAGCGCACCTGGCATGTCTAGGTAACGTTATTCTCGGTTCAGGATACGATTCAGTTTGGGCTGAATCGAATGTGTATGGTCCGACTACGACAAAATCCATTTTGACGGCAGGTCATATATCCAGAGCCATACAGGCGCACGAGGACAATCTTATAGCGTTGACTCAAATCATGGTCGAACAATTGTATAATGAGAACCCGGACGTTAAGGACGAAATTCATGCGTTGATGAGTGGCGTATCGTATAACGACTCAGTATATTTCAAGTCCGCCCATGACAAGTTAATAGATATTCCGTTGAACTTGAAGCGTTCATTCACAATCGAGGAGCCAACTTGAATAATATGTTTGCAATTAAGTATATGGAGATGATCAGCAGATGTCAGAACTACATATATGCAACAAGAAATCGCGACTGGCTTGGACACCTGCTGGAGACATAAGCTGAATTGTGCAAAGATTTGTTTTCGCAGGACCGCATTAAGTATATGCGCATGATGCCTTACTATATTAAGTCACAGTATCGACTCCAAGAAAAGGAAACATGGAAGGCTCTTTCAGATGGCGACTTTTGTGTAACTAAATCTTCTCTTCCGTACGTTTCAATCGGTGTTGATCACGCCGGAGAACAAGAAAACAATGAAAATCAATGGTGGCATAACTGGTATTGCGAACAACTTAAACGCGAGAAATCGGTATTGCATCACAGCACGAGTCATATCTAGGGTGGTTAGGGAATGGCAGGACAAATTTCATGTGGTGTCACACAAAAGCACCACCAACTTTTACCATCAAAACAAAAGCACCACCAACTTTTACCATCAAAACAAATTAAGCAGAAACAATTTGCGCTCGTTCTCCAAGCCGAACCCAAAAGCTAAGTCTCCATCCGAATTCGGAAATATCAATCACCTGAAAAAAAAAGAGAGAGATCTCTTGGCTAGATTTATAATAATATCTAGGTCATCTCACACTATTGATGAACAGGAAGCAATAGGTAGCTATGAATTTTCGTCGTTTCCGAGAAGTTTGTTTGCAGAAGGCAGCCTTCGTATGTGTACCGATAAAAGTGAAATAGTGAGGCATTTTCACTCGGTAACACAAAATGCATTCCGGATGTCTCTATGTACACTTGATGAAAACGAAGCTGAAACTGACACGGAATGGAGTTCGGAGAGTGATTCTATGTCCATCGATTCTTTACAGGAAGAAGATATTAGTAATAATGGTATCGAGGAACTTCCCTTGCTGTTCTCTGATCAACATGGCTTCCAGTCCGATTTCGATACTAATGTTCAACATTCACTTGGCATTGATTCATGTTCATCGGCGCAAAATAAATGTGTAATTACAGATGGAATGGCAGTTTTGCATTTAGTTCCTAACAGCAAAATTTTGAACTCCATTGATGAACCCGCTGATGTTTTTAATTCCATAATAGAATACAAAATAGAGCACTATGATCAAGTTAGGTTAGTGTTCGATCCTTACCTTGACCATTCACGGAAAACAGCAACGCGTGATAACAGAAATAAGCATCGGGATGCCATTTATTACAAAATAAATGAACATACAAGTCTTCAAAATAAACCACTCTCGCACTTTCTTGGACACGAGAAAACAAAACAAGAGTTGTCAATTTACGTTGGTAAAACATTTCTTGAAACATTCAAAGACAAATTGTGTGTATATGTAACAATTTATGGTGGGAATGATCTCAGTGTGACACATTCAAACGTTAGCGGCATAGTGAATAAAGTGTCTCACTTCGATATGAATCACGATGAAGTGGACACAATAATAATTGCACATGCTATTGATTTCGCAACGTCTGCATCAAAGTTAGACATTCTACATATATGGAGCCCAGACACAGATATATTATTGTTGCTGCTATACTTTTCCCCAAAACTTCTTACTAATACATTCCTGTTCTGGCAGGAAAATGTGTTTGACATTTGTGAACTTTACAGCTTTCTTGGCAAGGCGAAGGCCCAAGGTATTTTAGCATGGCACGCGATTACAGGGTGCGATACGACCGGAAGGCTATCGGATGAAGGAAAGAAATCGTGTTTAAATTTATACCTTGATTTGGAGCCATCAGACAATGGCAATACCATGTTGAAGTCATTCGCAGAATTTGGACTGAATGAAGATTTGCACGATGAACTCATCTCGCCTATAGAAAGGTTTATAGCAATCGGATACGATAAACACACGGAAACCTTGCCCGCATGCAGCCAGGTGGCTTTTATTCTTGAAGAAAATGGTTGATGGTGACCGGCTTCCGCCAACTCCTAATGCGTTCAAGCTCCATTTACTGAGAGCTTTTGTTCAAACATATGCTTGGTGCCATGCAAATGTTCCCACTATTCCCCATTTAGACGTTATATCTGGACATTTTGGTTGGAGTTGGGATGGTGATTGTTGGATCCCGATACCATTGACGATCGGCCCAGCCCCAGTTGCAGTCCTTGAACTTGTTAAATGCAATTGTCATGGAACGTGTGGGACAAAATCGTGTACGTGCTATAAGCAGGGATTCCGCTGCACAGAAATGTGCCACTTGTCTGCTGAAAATGCATGTGAAAACACAGAATCTCCGGATATCCATGGAATGGACTCTGGTGAAGAAGACGACGAATAACTCTGCTTGTGTGTTATTGCATGTACCAATGTTTGTTTCCATACATGATCCAATATAATTTACTATGGTACTGAAATGTTGAGTCAAGTGTTTGTCTTTTGGTATGAGCAAAAACAATGAACCAATCATGTATACGTTCAGTCGTGGTGAGCATCTTTGTGTTAGTCTATACATATTAGTGGAATCGGTGAACGTACCAAGTCATTCGACATATAATTTTGCAAAGTACTGTATTTTGCGGCGCAACTATTTCGTATATTGTGGCTACTTAAAGTTGTAATTGATCAAGCTAGACTATTCTTGAATTAACACAATTACATATGCTCGTCATTGCACAAATCGCAGTATCAGCCTCAACAAAATAGGAAAATCTCCATATGGTTCCGTGTTAAGTTTTGAACGCAACTGTACGCTGCAACCATCATATATTAACTTCCAATTATTTTTTTTAATAGGTAGAAGTGTCATACTTAATGTTTTAAGAAATTTCAATTCGCGCAGACCTTTGTACGCTAAACGCAGCCATTTTTCCAAATTCCCAAGCTCTCCATAGGGTTCAGTGTTAAATTTTGATCACAACTGTAGCCTCTAATAGTCATCTGATCACATCTAAATTTTCACAAATAAATCCAAGGGTCATACTTGGTATTTGTGATAAATTTCAAATCGTTCGGACCATCTTACGCTAAATGGCGCCATTTATTATTTTCTGAAAATACGAAACGCTCTCTAAATTATGTTAACCCCGATTTAGGCCGACCCGCCAAAATTCAAGAATGGAAACAAGTCAATCCTGAAAATACCCCTACTAGGCATACATAATCCGTTTTCAGATTGCTTTTAACAAACCAAAAACGCAAAATGACATTAGGAATCCGACTAGAAGTTCGGTTCAATTATAGAGTTAGATTATTGGGTTAGATTAGTTTAGTTAATAATCATTGGTTTTCAGTTGCGCCCCTTGGTAAAGATTTGCTGCACGTGATCTCTTTGTCATATTTTCTTCTCTTTGTTGGTATCAAACTGAAATAAATACACGATGTGAATGCATCTGTTATGTCGGAATTATATAGTTGTAGTATATTACTAGTATTGGTTGTGTCTTTGGGACAAGTATTTATTTTCTAAGTTGTTAAACTATTCATGAAAAGGAAGTCATTATATGGTGCACCTCGTTTCGGACTGTCCTATTATACATACCAGGTTCGAAGTCTGGTTTAATTCAATAGCTCTCCTCTATTCAGACGTTATGGTTCGAAATGAATCCATTGATTGGACTTATTTTTGGGAGACTTAATTAATGACCAGAATCTCACGAGGTTTAAATGGTCAAAACCCATCCATTGAGATAATATATAATATTATATATTGATATATAGGTTTTCTCTAATCCCATGTTTACTTACTTCACACCCAATGTTTGGTTAATTTAACCCAGCGTTTGGTTACAACGTTAACCCCACGTTTGGTTACAAAGTTGGGATACCGAACCCAATGTTTGGTTAATTGTTTCTAACCCAACTAGGTCAGTTAACAGCTCTAACCCAACGTTTAGTCGGATTCGGTTGACTAAAAGTTGGGTTATAGAGTCTGACTAAACTATAAATTAAACCCAATTTTAGTGCATTTTGACCCCACTTGAGTTGGAATTTTCAAAGTGGTATCTATATATAGACCTACCTCGAGTGTCCCCAAATTGGATCTTATCTATGAAAATCACAGGGGCCTGTAACGCGCGCTCCGCTGCCCGCCCTCCTGTGCACTGCCCCTATATCCCAGATAGCATGACTACGTTGGGCCAACGTTGGCATAATGTCGGCAACGTTGGCAATAGGTTTGGTTGGGTTAATGGTGTTGGCCCTTCGTTGGCCCAACGTATTCCTCCCAACCGTTGGAATTATAACGTTGGTCCAACGTTGGGTCAACGCGGACGTGCCAACGGAATTTACTGCAGCACATCGGTTGGGTTGACGCTGTTGGCCCTTCGTTGGCCCAACGTATTCCTCCCAACCGTTGAAATTATAAAGTTGGGCCAACGTTGGGCCAACGCGAATATACCAACGTAATTTATTGGTTTGGTTGACGTTGTTGGCCCAACGTAGGCCTATTCCTCCCAGCCGTTGGAATTACAACGCTGATCCAACGTTGGGCCAACGCGAACGTGCCAACGAAATTTACCGCAGCACATCGGTCGGGTTGACGTTGGTCCTTCGTTGATCCAACGTAGGCCAATTCATCCCAACCGTTGGAATTATAACGTTGGTCCAACGTTGGGCCAACGCGAACGTGACAACGGAATTTACTGCAGCACATGCATCGGTTGTGTTGACGTTGTTGGCCCTTCGTTGACCCAACGTTGGCCTATTTCTCCCAACCGTTGGAATTATAACGTTGGTCCAACGTTGGGCCAACGCGAACATGCCAACGGCCAACTACAGCTTCATAATAGTCCAATTGCATATGTAGCGTACATACATGTGATATAAATCTCAACGATATGCTGTATGTTCCGTAAACAATTAAACGTACAATAAAACATTGCTGACACAATATATATGCTACGATATGTCATAAAACACGCTGGATGTTGTCGGTTGGTATATCGTTGGCCCAACGTAATGCCAACGTAGATGACGTAGAAAGCTCTGACGTCAAACTATACGCGCGTGCACAACGGATCAGGTGTCTGCTTTTCATATTGCGCGCTTTGTTCTGGTTCTCGTTCAGTGTTGCTGCTGGTATTGATTTTAGCAAATAAAGGATTCAGTTTCTTCAATTTGGAATTCAAGGATTTGTTCGCTCTTTAGATGCCACCATCGGTCATCGGGTCGCTATCCGAGGTAGGTTTACGTTTGTGAGAAACTACTC
This sequence comes from Siphonodentalium dalli, assembly GCA_032622095.1. Taxonomy (NCBI): domain Eukaryota; kingdom Metazoa; phylum Mollusca; class Scaphopoda; order Gadilida; family Siphonodentaliidae; genus Siphonodentalium; species Siphonodentalium dalli. Next base: position 156,880,161 of record CP136066.1, on the reverse strand, counting down.
TTTTGTGTAAAATTAATTAATTATTTTTCCAATATTTTTCTCGGAATCACAAAGTTCTGAATGTTTGCCCGGCGTACATATAAGTTATAGCGGGTAATACTTATTAACATGCATAGTAGTTTCTCACAAACTTGCATCTGATAGTGACATGGTGGCTGACGGTGGTAACTAAATTATGAACGGATTATTGGATGCCAAAAAACAATAATCCCCAACGTTATGCCAACCAATTTAGTTTGAGTTCCCAACGTTGTCCCTCCGTTGGGTCAACGTTATGCCAACCAAATGGTTTAGTTTCCAACGTTGGGCCAACGTTATGCCAACCATGTATTCTGGATATCAACGTTGGCCCAACGTTGGGTCAACGCTCTCTATATATCGTCCAACGTCGGCCCAACGTAGGCCCAACACGTTGGCCCAACGTTGACCCAATGAGCAAAATTACGTTGGCCCAACGTTGGTTGCCCTACGTTGGCCCAACCATTCAGATGTTGGTTGTGCCAACGTTGGCCCAACCATGTCATGCTATCTGGGTATACGCCGACACTATATGTACGCGTCTGCTTCACGTTAAAATTACTATAATAAGGAAGCAGGCGCGTATATAGTGTCGGTGTATAGGGGCAGTGCACAAGGGGCGGGCAGCGGGGCGCGTTACAAGCCCCATGTGATGGAAATATACAATTTTTGGTCGAAAAACAACACACGTTGCACTAAATATTAGTCGGAAATGAAACTATATATCAAGAATAATTTCACCCTTGAAACCCAACAGTTGAATAAATTGGCCAAAATTGGGGATTAAACACAAGAATATATATATACATGTATATATCACGTTCAATTTGTGTATTTTGAACAATTCGTCAATAACCATCAGTATCTGGTATCTCCGTACAATGTACATTAATTGTGTATATATAGGGTCAACGTGTATGTATATGCAGTTACATGTTTAATCTTAAGATAATTGGTCCTGCGTGGATTCAGTTTGTGGCAGAATCATTTCGGACTATATAGATAGGCATACTTCATCATGGCCAATAACATAATGCTCTATATAAAGCATGGATATGTAAATTGAATTTCCCCATATATATATATAAGGATTAACTGTCATGTGGACTGTTTTTATGGAGATGTAACCGCGAGGTGAGTGGTCATAACTTCGGGGTTTACACACAAGTTATGACCACTCACCTCGCAGTTACATCTCCATGCATAAAAACAGTCCACATGACAGTTAATCCTTATATTTATATACATTCAGCGAAAAAGCCACTTTTGTAAATGTATTTAAATCGAAAAGTTTATCGTGACAAAACCAGCCCAAAATATCCCATACCACCCTTGGCAAAAGTTAACAGGAACAATTTCTCTTTATATTGAAACCCGATGATTTATTAAGTCAATCCTGCGCGAGTCCAAATGCGCCCAAAACATTACGCGTTCGTCTTTCCCAAACCTATGACGCGTCGATGTAATTATGTGGCTGCAGTTATGAGCTGTTGCGCGTTCACCGAGAAATAATTGCAACTAGCCACGTGGGCGCCGACCAATCAGAATGCTGGATTTAGTGATAATCACACTTAGTACGTAAATATATATGTACTAGCAGGTGGACCCGACTTCGTCCGGGCTGTTTCCCCTCTGCTTTTCGGCGAATTGCGCGATTTGACCTTGAATTGTCCATTTTGAAGGTCAGGTGGGGTCACGATTTGACCCGTCCAAAACACTGCCCGGACAAAAGTACCCGACATAAATACCCGCCGAAATGCATCCGGTTTTACCCGATTTGACCTCGAATTGATCATTTTGAAGGTCAAGGTCAGGTGGGGTCACGATTTGAACCGTCCAAAACACTGCCCGGACAAAAGTACCCGACAAAAGTACCCGTCGAAATCTATCCGGTTTTACCATATTTGACCTGGAATTGATCATTTTGCCCGATTTCAAGGTCAAGGTCACGTCGCACCCTTGAATTGTCCATTTTGAAGGTCAAGGTCAGGTGGGGTCACGATTTGACCCGTCCAAAACACTGCCCGGACAAAAGTACCCGTCGTCCGGCTGTTTCCCCTCTGCTTTTCGGCGAATTGCGCGATTTGACCTTGACTTCGTCCGGGCTGTTTCCCCTCTGCTTTTCGGCGAATTGCGCGATTTGACCTTGAATTGTCCATTTTGAAGGTCAAGGTCAGGTGGGGTCACGATTTGACCCGCCCAAAACACTGCACGGACAAAATTACCCGACAAAAGTACCCGTCGAAATCCATCCGGTTTTACCCGATTTTACCCTGAATTGGTCCGGGCTGTTTCCCTCGGCTTTTCGGCGAATTGCGCGATTTGACCTTGAATTGTCCATTTTGAAGGTCAAGGTCAGGTGGGGTCACTATTTGACCCGTCCAAAACACTGCCCGGACAAAAGTACCCGACAAAAGTACCCGTCGAAATCCATCCGGTTTTATCCGATTTGACCACGAATTGATCATTTTGAAGGTCAAGGTCAGGTCGGGGTCACGATTCGACCCGTCCAAAACACTCAGTGGATAAAAGTAACCCTACGTATAAAATTTCGTCGAAATCCCATACAAATTCGCGATTTGACCTTGAATTGAATCAATTTCAAGGTCACGTCGCACGGGCAAACGAATAGGCTTACGACACTCCCCATACGAAAGTATCCCCATACACTAATTTTCATCGAAATCCCGTGATACTCGGGCATTTGACCTTGAAATGACCCGATTTCAATGTCAAGGTCATGTCGCACGGGCAAATTAACAGGCCCATGCCACTCCCCGGTCGAAAGTACCCCCACATACCAAGTTTCATCGAAATCGGCGCGCAGACAGACAGACACACACATATTTCCCAAAATATATAATAGATAACATATATATAGTGCATGGGTGGAGGTACCGGCTCAGTGTGAAGTGTTCATTGCTTCGTATTACGAGTGCCGTGTGAGAGTGCATCAACAAATTATCATCGAAGTTTGGGGGGCGGGCTGACCCCAGCATAGTGGAAAGGACCGATGTGTTCCTTACCGTCACCACTCATATTATGGCATTTACCCAAAAAAATTGACACAAATCACATTATTTCTTCTTCTTTCTTTCGAGGGTAAATTCTCAGCTGATGAGGGTGGTGATGATGTTGTTATTGTTGTGTTATCGTTGCTGCTGTTTATGTTGGAAGTTGAAATGTGTGAATAGTTCAGTGTATAGTTAGAGGCTTAAAATTGTGCTTTATAGATCCTTCTAAAAAATGTGTTGTCTTCTTTCTCAAATCTTCTTTCTTGTTCCTCTTTCTACAATTGCTCTTTCGGCCATGCTTGTGAATCCGAGGACTTCGATGCAAATTAGCATTTCTTATCGAAATGAGCATTATATCCACGAGCGTAATTTTATTTGATGACGAAGGCAAAGAAGGCATGCACGTGGCTTAACATTATTACACACCAAAGTGCTCCCATTACAGGGCTCAATTATATACAAGTTTATGTAGGTTACGATATGAAGTAGGATTATAGTGGATCATAGAAAGGACACTATATATTGGGTCTTTTGTCGCATGGGGATTTACAGAAAGATAATGCGAAAGTTAATAAACTTTATCCGATAAGAGGGATATAGTATGTAATAAATGGCAATTAAAACACATCGCAATTGGGAATATATTATATATTTATAACAAAGGTGTCATGCACGACACTTATTCCTTAGCTGTTTAATAGTTGACTATATTTCCGTCATATAAATGACGTTGTATAAAATTATGGTGCCAACCGACCATTGTGTTCTATTGAATAAGCATGCAGAAAACTCACCCACGACCAAAGACTGCATGGTATCCGCCCGCGCATGTCCGCCATCTTGGATCCGTGTTTCGGAGTATTTTGGGAGAAACTCTTATAGTTAGTAAAATATGTATTCGGGGTTCCATGCTAATTTTAACGATACATATTTCACTATTTATTTAAATTCTATAAAACCAAGTATTATATATATAGCCGTTATTGTGTTTGATGTTTAATGTTAATGCATTTATTTAAGATCACTTCGATGTCTTATAGAGGGACACCAAAAATAAATTTGTTTAATTTTCAATAACAAAGTGATATTATTTGGTACTAGTTTTTATGCCATCTTTCTTTTTCTACATTTTTTCAATAAATCAAACAGAAAACGACTTTAAATTTTAGATTAGTTATGTTGTTTTTGTAACTAGAGGTCTGGAACATTGAATACATCTTTGCGATCTTTAGGTTACTATATACAACTGACCAAACGCCATGCAGCGCCCTCCCCGTTATCACTGCGATATAGATCACTGTCACAAGGATGGTACTTCGCGGACCGATACATCTAGTTTTACGTATCGTCGGATTTATATTTAGTCACCTATTATCTTATTTTGACCACCACAAGTTTGCAATAATTGTAATTCTTTCGGTATTAAGAACACTATGAACTGAGCCAGACATAGACAATTTTAATCCTAAAACATAAGAACTAAGATCACGAAAGAAATCCTTACCAAATGTCCGTATGGCAGTGATATCTCTGCGGAGCGATGGGAGATTATTCTGCCTGGAGTTTGACAATTGACATTTAAAAGTATCCTAAAACATCTGACAATAATCAATCATGCAATAACTCGTGGCATTTCTTCTCTCTAAAATAAGCGATAAAACAATCGATATTTCAAAAAAATATCATTAAAGGTACAGAATCCGATTCGATGGTTCCCGTACATATAATTTATATTTCAACAACAACAACAACAACAACAACAACAACAACAACATTTATTCAAAAGACGTTTTAGTTATATCATGCAGAATCGATTAATTACCCACAAATAAAGGTAACCACTGTAAACTCTAGTATAAAATGTTCCAAAACGTGTAATATATCAACATTATGTGCAACACAATTTGGTATCGAGAGTATAGTGTGGTCGTTGAAGCTGGTTGAGTTTGGGGATCAACTTGTATCCTATTTCTACCGGGTTCAATTCTCACACGACCACACTGTAGTATAGTATGTCGGTCGGCTCGTCGAATATTTGCTAGGCCGTCAAATATTCCATGTGGTGAGAAATAACAGATTTCAAAAATCGATATCTGATAACTCTGAGCTTTGATGGATGGGCTACTAGACTCGAATCAAATTTGTCCACCCCCCCCCCCCAAGCCAAATAAATAGTAATTTAGGAGTGTTAATTCGGATTGTGTATCTTTAAAAAGTGTGAAATATATAACAATAAAGAATTTCATGAAAATAATTCAGCTGTGCACTCCTGTACATGGATCGTACAATTGGCCCGAGTGGGAGTAAACTTTTATATTGTCTACCATGCATGCAGTCGGAATGGATGTAAGCCCTGGTGATTTTGATTCGTGACAATTTCAATGACAATATGCACAACCATGCAATAGCCTACTAGCACCTATTAGGCACTTAATCGATAATTCCAAAATTTATCACTCAAATGTGTGCGATAAAGAATCACAAATAAAGAATTTCATGAAAAATTTCCTGTATCATAGCCTATGTAGGTCGGAGTAAACATGGACAATCATGCCATTGAATAATGTTGTTGGGCATGAAAGACCTTTTCCTACACACCTCGATTTGTTGATTTATTTCAAGAGGTAAGAATCATCATGTTTTGCCTTGAGAGGACAGGGAATTGGGGCAGAACACACGAACTTTAATATGGGGAAAGGAAGGAAGGGTCACACGAGAAGCACTCTAGCTAAATGCCACCAATAATAAGAGCAAGGAGTTAGCTGAAGGGTAGACGAGGAGAGGGTGGGCGGATGCTTAAACTGATTAAGTTTTATATTTTCAAAATCATTATTTTGTTTATTTTGTAATCTGTCAATGGAAATTTGCTAGAGTCAAATAGTTACAATGATGTGAAACTCGCATGTTATCATTTTGAACAGGTATGTTGCATTATATGCATCTAATTGTTGTAGTTTTTATCGCATTCAATCTACGAAAGCAACTGCTGCAAAACCTTGGATTCCCCAAAAAGGGCCGCTTATACCATCCATCAGCATGGGTATAGATGTACAGGTGAATTTGCCGCAATTTCATTGACAATATATGCACAACCAATTACCTATACTATAGTATACGGATTATAGTGGCTTGCGCATAATAAAAATGTCATGGACACCTTGTGACTGTATGCCTGATTTATCATAACATGTAGCACATTAGGCTTTAATAGTGATTTGTCGCAGATTATGAGGGGATTAATAAAACAATGTGGTACCGACCATAGTGGCAGGCTGTTACCAATCAGAGACGAAACAACTGAATGACTTATTAAGCCAGTTAAAACCATTAGAGATTAGGTGCTGCTTACATTGTGTTATCGCGGCAAACTTTAACAGTATATTACATATTGCTGATCAAACTTCAAGGTTTCGGAAGCCGGGTGTAAATTGTACACAAATCTGCAAAGAGCCGATGTTGGCGTTTGGTATTTGTTTATCAGATGTGATTCTTGTTTCCAAACAAATTCCGCGATAAGCGGCCACCACCAGAGTGGCTGTGTGGTGATGCTGGGGACATTCGTGAGTGGACAGTTCGAAGAGTGTCACGCCCATCTCATTGTTTAGGGTCATATTGATATCAGCTTTCAAATTTGAAAATTGAAAACATATGTAACGGTGGAACGTCCAGTGAAAGTGTATTTCGTCAGTTATTTTTCATGTGAAGTGAACTGCATGAGGACGTTTTGCACCGTGCGACAAGTTTCAGAAATGCTGGATGTGGAGTCTTTCCGAGGGTCATCATACCCCTCAGGTAAGTCTATGATATTCCTGATAAGGATTTTGAGTTGGAATAGGACTATTTTTTTTACACATTCCACATATATATTGTGTTTACATGTACATCTGTACATGCATGGTATATATACATGCCATTAAACATGTGTCATTTGACTTGACGCCACTATATACTAAATGTACGAGTTTACGTCTTATATACTCGAAAATAGACAGTGTTGCCACAAAACATAAAGAGCGTTTATACTCTTGTTGCCGAGAGATTTTGACCGTCATAATGGACTTTCAAAAAAGAAAGTTTTATCAGGTAATTAAAGAGACATTAGGTACTTGTTCGGGTGCATGGAACTGATAAGTTAGTATTCGGGTGCTATGCCAACTCGAGGAATGTAGCATTCTACTAACATCACCGAAAATATAAAACAAATCGACCGTACCACTCCATAGAAAACATTGTCTGAACTACGCTAAATTGTAAATATTTACTATACTCGAATCGGGACGCTTCTATCGGCGATAAACTAACGAAAACTATTTCGCCATCGGCAGTCACTGCATTTAATTAATATGTAAGAATGACGGTGTGTGTTGTCAATTTAGATATAATAATTGTAAAAAATAACTACGTTGAACAAGATTATTCTCCATTTCTATATCATATCACGTTAAGGCTCTCTGTTATGTTCTCTCAAATGATAGCCTATATTATAAAGAGGATCTGTGGACCCGGCGCCTATCATTAGCATGCATTACGTATATATTATACAGCGTTCTCAATTATATGTTTCGTACTGATGTTAATACCTCATATATCCTGCATGGGGAGGGTACTTTTGGCGTGAATTGCAAGTATTTTTCATAGTTCATGTTTTGGACTTAATCTGATTGTATATATATATATATATTTTTTTATCTCGGAGATGGAGCTATTGGTGTGCATTGGATGTACTATCCATCTTTTATTCTCCTATAGCGATTTTTACCACCAAATATAAAGAGCGTTCTTGCTTGTCGGGAATATTCAGAAAGGCACTTTTATTGATTTTTAACCCTTTGTCAGGCCCTTTCAAAATATAACATATAAAAAATTAGTGGTACATATTAAGAGCGTTCTCAATTATATGTTTTGTATACTTAATATGATGTTTTTGTTTTGGTTATTATCCTGCGATTGGGGGGGGGCTATATATTGGGAAGTAATTTTGATGGGTTTGTTGCCTGATGACCGCGGTGATACTTACTCTTCGTCCCATCGCGCGTTATGACAATGTTATCAAAGGAATTAGCTACTGCAAATTAGATGATTTAAGACCCCAAGTCACATTCTTCATTTTTCCTGCACCTATATATATATAACACCATAATTGTTATGTGGGTAACTCATGTACGTTCTGTTCTGTGTATACTCGAGAATTTGTTCTGTAATTTTCGAAAATTCAGATATGTTACTTTAACACTTTTTTAATTCATGGATTTTCCCATTATTCATTTGGAGAGGTCTTCAGAGCAGACGACAATGTGCCGAAAAGATAATACAAGTACAGAAGCATTCATATATATTCTTTGGTGGGGTACATTCAGATAATAATAATGGCCGTTTTGTTGAACTTATTATCTGAACAATTCCTAAGGTAACTACTCGTCAATGAGTATTTAGTAAAGAAAAGTTCAATTGGTATACTCATTCAAGCACAAACGTATATGCATATACCTGAATGTCCATTATTCACAGGGTGGATTAGTTTTCGAATATAGATAATGCATATAGGGAAACTTTTATAACAATGGAACTCGTATATATTTGGAGAGGGGGTGGGGTCCTGCGAACTTTGATGAGTTTAATATACCCGAGGCCCATGTAGGATGGCGTCCCCACTTTTCTGGTACGTGGAGTGTCAAGTTATTTAGAAGTTGTGCACAATATTCACACCCCTCTTTTAACTGGTGCTCGGGATTCATGTGCCCATTTTAAACCGGTATTCACGATTCAACAACAAGGCTGGTATAACGCAACTTGTATAGCATCAAATTATTAAAGCGCTTCAAAATACACATAAAATTATTCGCTTTTGAATTTTTCTCAGTATCGAAATAGGTCGATAAATATCTTAACTACCTTTCTACGAGCATTATGTAACGCAAAAAGACGCATTGGTGTAATGAAAAATACAACTGTGAATACGGTGTTTGGGTTCCAAACAAAAAACCGCCGTTAGCGCGACATGGAAGTAGCAATAAAGAGCGTTTGTCTGACTTCTGGCGAAAAGTTGAAAACGGCTGAAAAATGGCTGTGAATTTGCAAGTGTTTTAAAGAGCATATGATGCCGGTATATCAATAGTCCGTTTATTTATCCTTCCCTCCAAATTACGTAGAACACAATTTGGAGGTTCGAATGAACCATGTCCGTTTAAACTTTTGATTATTTCATAGCCGAGTTGGCACAGTTCAATGAAATTTAGTATCATACATCTTGATATGTTGAAGTTATGGACATTACTTCAGAAAATGTGTGAAAATTATCATATTATTCAGGGGGGGGGGGGGGGGGGTCGGATCATTTTTTGTACCCACCCACCCCCACCGCCAATTTTTTTTCCGGCAGTAAATAGGAATGAGTCATTTTGAGGTCATTCGGCCAAAAAAACATGGCTGCCAGCGGCCATCTTGGATTTCAAAATTTGCAACAAAATACAACACGATAACTGCCTGCAGTCAGTGTACCAGTTAGAATTACATTATTTCTCTCATTCAAAGTGGTTTTGAAGCCCAACTCATTGCCAAAACACTAAACAAAAAAGCAGGATTTTTTTTTTTTAGTTGCGGAAAAAATTCTTGTTCCGGCGATTTGTGCCGGAAATTCCCCCCCCTGTATTATTGTGAAATAACAATGACTTTTATTCTATATCTTCTTAAAGATGCATAATCCTATTAAGCGCCTCTCAATTACTATCTATTTGGATTCGGGGGTAAAACATATCTGATTCGAGTCGAGGAACCCACCAATCAAAGCTCAGAGTTATTAGATATCGATTTTTGAAATCTATTATTTTTTGCCATCGAGAATTAATAATGGCCCAGCAAACAGTCGACCAACCGACGGCCTCGGACCAAATTGCGGATGAAGATGTGTGACTCTAAAATGAAGAGGCTTTCTGTTGATAATACGGCAAAATTTCGTCGAACAACATGTTGATAAATAACACGTTTCGGGTAATTTTATACTATAGTTGACAGTGGTTAGCATTATTTTTGGGCAATTAATCGATTCTGATAACTGAAGCGGCATTTCTAAAAAATGTTGTTGTTGTTGCAATCTGATTATATGGGGACCATCGAATCGGATTGAGTACCTTGAGTCGGTACGCAGGAATGACTGCCCTTCGTTAACCCTTTCGATGCTAAATCGCGCATCATTGATGAGTCGTTATCCCATAGGAGATGTTCATATAATAAGTTCAACAAACGACGATCAATTGTTGAACTTATTATCTAAAAATTCCATCAGCAAATACGGCACATTTTTTAACTGACAGGGAGAATCCATGTATAGTATAGATAGGGTTAACTGATATTCGGGATTCGTGGGGGGGGGGGGGCGGTGACACCCTCATTTAAGTTGACTAAATGCAGTCGTTGTCCATTTGCAGGTTACTATAGGTCAGTGGTAGAAAATACTGACGCAGCACGCCTGACGACCAACTATTGCCCTGCAAGCAATGGAGCTCAATGGACTGCTGGGTTACGCGACAACCAATGTGCAAGTTCAATGGCGACATCGAACTTGGCTCCAGATGAAGAACATCATGAAACAAATGGTAAGTTATATAGTGACTGGCCATACTATATCAGTAGAAGGGTTTTTTTTCACTGAAAATTCAGAACAATGCTTGCAGAAACCACCGACTCACAGTACGTAACTAACTACAACTCACTAACTAGGATTTAATCTTTCGCTGTATCAGAATTAATCACAACCAATAACCCAAATTAAGACCGGGTCCCTCTGTTTTATATAGCTTCCACATTATTTGTCAGAATAGGCACTTTTCACCACAAGTCGATATTTGTACACTAGAATGTCCATGTCATAGCAATTTATGTACAATATAAGCTCCCATATTGAGACCATTGGCACAGAACTACTGCTCTTCTGACGAATATACACTCCACTCACAAATAACAGTATTTGCACAGAGCTTTTACAATTTCAATGGCGAGTTTAATGAACCCTGTCAAGAAACAGCACAAATGGTGTTAAAGCGACACGTGTATGACCTTCATCGTAACTTTCAAGTCATAAATTAAACATAACAAGTGGTTCCGTTCACAAAAATGAGTCAATAATTGTATGTTATAAACATATTATGCGAAAGTGTTATGTTGTTAACCCTTTGAACCCGTAACACCGATATTTAGGTGCAAACGAACCGTGACTATATCCCGTAACACCGATATTTCGGTGCAGCGACGACATGATTCGGTAGCAAATTTATATATAGTATAACGAGCGTCTGACCCACTGATTTATATTTAAATTGCCCCCACATATGTCAGCGGCGCCCATGGTGCGTATGGAATGGTTGACCGCTAGTGTCGGGTAGAATATATGCGCATGCGCATAGCATATAATCTACAAAAACATACGATATTTTAAGCGAACTATGCCGCTATATTTACGGCATATAATTTCGTGTTCCCCGTGTGTGTACAGAACAGACGTAATTTAGACACACAATTTCAGTTTAAATTACCCTCGTGTATATTAACCAGTGTTCTGCTACATATGGGGAAGGGTCTATCGCATATGAAGTTGATTTATTCGCGCATGCGCAGACTAGCGCAATGACAAATAAATGGTTTATAACGTACTTATACACGACATACCCACTAATATATATATTTAAATTGGCCTATTGAAGTCAGCGCTGGCAAAGGTGTCTATATGGATTGGCTGCCCGCTAGAAATGGCTAGGAAAATATGCGCATGGGCGCAGACTATAATTCATTTTTAAAAATGCGTTTAAGTTAAATGTGGCGCTATATATGACATTTTGTTTCATGTTTCACATGTTAGTATAGTAGACACAATCTAGACAGCTTACTTGAACAATGGGGCCACGATATGTTACGGGAAATTACGTTGTTTCTGGTCTCTGTAATATCAGTCTCTGTTGTGCCACATGCAGCAAAAAGTCTATCGCATATCAAGTTGACTTACTCGCGCATGGTCAGGTATATCTTAATTTCACATTAGGATATTGGTTGCATCGAAACGCAATTCGCTGATGTATAATTACAACGTTATAAGCTAGAATTCGTTTATCCTGCAAATTTCGGGTAGTTGCCTAGTAACCGTTTCTAAGGCGAGATCGGGTGACAAAGTATCCCGATCTTACAATGATCAGTGGTCCGTGCATGCATATATCATGCCTGCACAGTTTCAGGTAGGTGTCCCCTTTCAACATAACCAACACCATGCGACTATACACTGTCTAAATTAAGGCAAAACATACCACTGAATGGTTAGTGCAATTATGTCATTCGATCAGTTGTGGTATTTGCTTAGCAACCGTTGCTACCCTTAAATGGGATATTTGGTTCACTATTCTGGTCGGGTATATCTCAAATTTCACGTTAGAGTAGTACCTGCATCAAAAAACGCAATCACTGAGGTTGAATTACGACGCTATAAGCTATATTTACATTTTCCAGTCAATTCCGGGTAGTTGCCTAGCAACCGTTACCAAGGAGTTGCCGCGAGGCAAAGTCTCGCGATCTTATAATGATCGCTGATCCATGGGGGACAAACCTGTAAAGTTTCAGACCGGTGTCGCAATTTGAACATAATCAACACCATGCTACTAGAAACTATCTAATTTAAGCGGACATACCTCTGGGAGCCCCGGGTCAGGGTGTCGATCAATGTGGGGCGCCAGGGTTCAAAGGGTTAAAGATGCATAATCCAAATGAACGATCACAAATTACTATTTCTTTGGCTTCGGCGGTAAAACATATTTGATTGAAATAGAGGAACCCACCCATCAAAGGTCAGAGTGGTCTGATATCGATTTTTGAAATCTATTATTTTTCACCACCGATACTTTTTGGTGGCCCAGTAAAAAGTCGACGAGAAGACGGCCTCGGACCAAATGGCGGATGAAGATGGATAACTCTAAATCAAGTGGCTTTTTTTGTGTCAGCTATTTGACAAACTGGCAAAATTTCGTTGAACAAAATGTTGACAAATAAGAGGTTTTGGGCAATTTTATACTATAGTTGACTGCACGTGGTAGCATTATTGTTGGGCAATTGATCGATTCTGATAACTGAAGCGGCATTTCGAAAAATGTTGTTGTTTTTGGAATTTGATGATATGTGGGCCACCGAATCAGTTAATCGAATTCCTGAAAAGATGGAAATTATCGCATAAAAAGAGTTTACTATTTTGTGTAACGTGGAACAACAAGAACGCTTAATGATACCCCCACAATGTTATAAAATAAAGAGCGTTAGTCACACTGATATGCAGATATTGAAAGAAAATAAATATATTTCCATCCACTCGTTTAGTACGCGAATCATAGATACGAGCATGATATATTTATCAGTTCATTTTGACCGCAGAAACACAACTAAATCGACGAAACTAATTTAGGCATAAATTTAATTTAATCGAACAAAAACATGGACCTTTAAGGAAACATATAGGCTATAATAGTCTTTGGTAAATCTAAAGGTTACAATGAATCTCAAGGTGATCATAATAATAAACAGAACATCTACACTTTTTGGTTGGATATGGTAATTATCTCATTCGTGATGACAAAATAATGAATTCATCACTCATGAGATCATTCCCATATCCAACCAAAAAAGTGTGGATATCCTCTATTTATTTTATTTTGGACATGCATAATCAGATTAATTTTTCGCCCCTTTTTCAGATATTCGACCTTTCACGCCCCCACCACCCAGGGAACGACTGAGTTACACAAGATATCAAACTGAGCTTCTGAATGGCATCTACAGTAATCTACGTTATCCCAACCTCGTGCAAAAACAGCTAATTGCTAAAAGAGTAGGAATCACCAGAGACCAAGTTAAGGTGGGTAAAGTGCCATATCTTAACCCTTCCATGACTGGAGATTCACGAACTTTTGCGAAAACCCTGCATGTTCCAATGCATTCTCTTATAATGCGAGTCTCCCATATGGAACCTCGCATACATTCGAGAATACAGTGGCCATACAATATTTAACTTGATCCTGTAAGCCAGTGCATTCTCTTATATGGAGGCTCACCATATGGAAGACTCCCATATATAAGAGAATGCCCTGGCATAGGATCTTTAATACTGCACCAGTGCAGCTCCCATCGTGAAAGGGTTATACTGGCTACGTTCACAAACCGGTAAATCTGCATGGCATTTTTTGGCAACTTGCCTCAGATGATTATGGTTTGTTAGCCCTTTCTTTACTAAACATTAGTTCCCTTAGAAAATGTTCAGATAATAAGACTGGTGGGGTCAGATGTTTGCAGTTTTTGACCAGGTACCAGTCTATTCAACAAGAGGCAATGAGTCCGCGCAAATAAACAGACATATAAGAGTCGCAGAAATAACGACAGACGACAGTTAGATAGCAATTTTGATTCACTGTTCAATTATATAAAGTTTGAGATGAAAATCTCTTCATACAATGTACTTTTATATGCATGAACCTTAGACAGTTGTTGCCGAATTTCGTGCATTAGACTAGCCCTTGCCCCAGTCGAACCAGCCGCCAGATTCGTAGTAACTTGAACATTTCTGCGATAATAAGTTGAACTAACGACCATATTTTGTTGAACTTGCTGTCTGTTCATTTCCCACATATGAATAGGAATCCTTCCTCACTGTTTATTATCTGTTGTTTGCATATATATCCTGAACATCGCTCCAGACGATAATAAACTATTCCAGTATATACGTTTATAAGTGAATGAGAAAATCAACATGTAGTAAAGAAAGGTTTAAACATATCGACAGGGATGGGTCTATTACTTACCCAAAGTAATTAATGGTAATTACATTTACTTTCAATTATCTCAATTACGAATACAGTTTCAATTACTTTCAAAACACAAAGTTGCAATTACTTCGACAATGTTTAATTAGGAACTGTTCAACTTTTCATTGTGAACATTTATATAACAAAAATGTGGATATAGAGCACATGCCAGAACTTATAGTATTTATATATAATCAGATGGGACTACGTGTTAGCCGCGTATGTATACACGCCATATTTCCGGATGACGTATAATGGTAAACATGATTGTGTCCCGAGACTTTTTCTGTCATTTGTAACTATTGTATAAACTTTGCACAAAGACCACACAATGACATAACGTGCGCAACCTCACGCGAATTAAAATGTTTACAGTGCTTACACAACCTTATTTTTGCGCATGTTCGGCGATACACACTCATTCAGTTGACCATAACAATCCTATTATTTTCTATGTAGATTTGGTTCCAAAACAGGAGACGAAAAGACGTGGTCGATAACTCCACAAAAGCCGGTGACACATCTGACACGAGTTCTGACAGCGACAAATCATGCAGTAACGACACTGAACCAGTTGGTAACCCAGACCAGAAGCAACAGCCGTGCGACGACAAAATTGTACCGGGAGTAGTGCTCAACAGTATAGTGGTTGAACTAGAAAAATACGACAAAGCTCAACCACAGAAAGCGAAACGAAAGAAATTCAATCAACGACCAAATATGTGTGCTCGTAATGGTCAGATCACCAAGTCTCCTCTTGGGAATATCTATGACATGGTTTCTCCACCGAATCAAGTTATATCGGGTGCGTACGACTCAGGTTTGTCTGCCTTGAATCATTCAAGGGGGTCGTCTGCTTTTGAGAGCCCGCGCAGTTCAGCATCCGGGTCTCCACCGGGCATGGCAACGAGAATTCTTCAAACTTCTGCTCAAATGACCGGGAATGCATCCGCGAGTTCGCCAAACGTTAGCTTACAGGTGTCAATGAACATTCATGCCACTGGTGGCATTCGAGAGTCACATGACTCGCTACCTATTTTATCTGACTTAATATCGCCTCGCCAGGACTTCGTGTGCTTTCATCAGGGAACCCAACCACTTCTGCGGTCTAGAAACCATTGTTTGGATTTCAGGAAGGATGCATCTTCCACAGGAAATCTTCGACCAGAACGCAAACGACTAAGTGTAGCAGACCGAGTTTTTCCGTTTCCCATCGTTGCAGATGCACCTGTTTTGTTATCCTCCCTGCGACATCGAGAGTTACACCGACCTCTACCAAAATATCCAACCCTGGAGACGGGTGATCATCTGACCGGTCCGCAACCTTTTCTGCTCACGTCGATTCCGAACCCTTATTACAACCCAACGGGGATGCATTTACCATGGCAACGCTGATGGAAATGGTCACTCACACCAAACTTCTATGCAAATATAAAGCAATTGATTGTATGTTTTAACTGATGCATATCTGTTATTAAAATGTTTGTTTATTTCGTTACGTCATTTTCATGATATTATAGGCAATATTAAACTATTTTACCTAAATGAAAGTTTCCATAGTTTTCCTTGTATGACGATGGGCTGAACGAGCGTTATTTGCTTGTATACATGTTCCATTGGTTCCACAAACTGAATTGTCACCAAGAACCAAATAATGGTTCTTCGTTTCGGTTCTCATGAAACGTTTTTAACAGTGTAGTTATCTAATCATGTAAACGATTTTCGAAAACAATTCGGGCTGAATGGTGGAGTCTTTATTGTGGGTATGTTGTGAGCCGCACGTCTTGGTGTTAGTTTTACCAATATGTAGCGTTTTTGAAAACCATCATCGGGCCAATTTCACAAAATAGTCCAGGAGATATTGGTCGACCTTTGCATCCCATATGACTCAACTTCACGCCACTAATGTTCTTCTTTATAATGTCTCCTCTAATTGTTTTCTGTTGTTAACAAGAAAACAAGTGGCCTCAGAGAGTACCGACAAGATGGCGTCCATCATGGCTGTCATTTTGCTTGCTATTCTAGTCAAAAACCCGACACTAAAATCCAATATGGCACCTAAATGTGAAAAATTGCTAAATTTTCGACATTTCACCACCAAACGTTTATCTCTGTGGGAAAACATTTTATACACTCAATCATCTTATAGAAGAGTCATTTACGCACACAATGAGACCATAATTATACATTCCTGGTCTGATAGTTTTGCCCGATATCCCGTTTTTCCAAATAACGTTAATTATATAATAATCCGTCAACGCCGAATCGAGGGTAATCATGTAATGTCTATTTCGAATCAGTGGGTGTTAATGTTATTATAAATCGGCCCATTCATATATCGGCCCAGGAGATATCCGGGCTAGAATTCCTTTATACTTGAGTTGAGGAATATTCACCCAAATCCATAATGGCGGCAAAAATGGCGACCAGAAATTGAAAAAACACCGAAAATCGCTGAGTTCAAGTTCACACAAGTGAGCGTTATTATTCCGACAACGTTCCACCCATGCTTACTGTTGTGAGTAGTACTTTCCTTATATCTCATCCCACAAAATGTCCCCCAAATCCAAGATGGCGCCTAAAATGGCGCACATAATTTGAAATAAGAGCACGCCGTCGGGGCGTGGCATAATACCCCCGTTTCTGGAGTAGAGTGGGGCAAGGTTTAATTCATTTGTTTGAAAACTTTTACTTAAGATGAAATAATAACATATATAAAATCTAAGTCGAAAAAGGGGCATAACACAGTCATGTGGACGAAACCATATTCGAAACCATATTCGAACTTGATCTGTATTTTGGGGGTGGCAAACTAATATACCAAATTTGGTTCAGTTCACTTGATTAAATCTAAAGTTATCATCCGGAAACCGCAAATCAGGTCAAATCTAAGTCGAAAAAGGGGCATAACTCAGTCAATATCATGCGGACGAAACCCATATTCGAAAAATGTATCATCCGGAAACCAAAAGCGGACGGACGGACGGACAACCCATTTACATAATACCACCGTTTTTTTCAAACGGGCGTATAACAAAAATCACCGATAATGCTTCATATTCTCATCAGTGGGCGTTATTGTCATTACAACTCCATGCGTGCTTACAGTTGAGTTGGGTCGAAATACTGAGGCGATGTAATATTACTAATTACTTTATATATCCCAACCAGGAAATAGATTGCCAATTACAAGCTAGTGGACAAAATGGTGACAAATATGGAAAAAAACGTTGATATTCCTTTACTTTCCTGCAATGGGCGTTATTTTACGTGAATTTTACACATAGTTACAGGTGGTAGGGAACATTGATACGACGTATTCAGTTGAGATGGGCAATTGATACTCATGCCAAGATGGTGGCCAAACTGGTGGCCAGAAATTGAAAAGTCGTCGATAATTTCACTTAAAAATTTCCACTGTTGTCATAATGTAAATATGTATAACTGATATATCAGATTTAAAACGTCCTTTACTTTCCTGCAATGGGCGTTATTTTACGTGAATTTCACACATATTTACAGGTGGTAGGGAACATTGATACGACGTATTCAGTTGAGTTGGGCAATTGATACTCATGCCAAGATGGCGGCCAAACTGGTGGCCAGAAATTGAAAAGTCGTCGATAATTTCACTTTAAAATTTCCACTGTTGTCATAATGTAAATATGTATAACTGATATATCAGATTTTAAACGTCTTCAGACGCATAGCGCAGCTAGTAACATCTTGGGAGGACGAAAACCCATATAATGTATTCGCGATATGGCAATTCATTTGGAGGGATGTTCAGGTAATAAATTACAAGCAGACGAGATAATACAAGAGAAAAATTATTCATATTCATTGGTGGGAAATGTTAAGATAATACGTCCAAGAAACGACCTATATTATGCAATTATCGCGTTGTTTCTAGATTGATACGAGGAATTGTCAACCCGAGGAATTCAGTATTCACAAAGGCCGTAGGCCGGGGTGAATATTGACTTCCAAGGGCTGACATTGCATTGTGTCAACCAAGAAGCAATGCGACAACTGTTTTTATTGTATGAAACGCGCATTGATTGGTCAAGACGTTGAGCGTCGCTGGGAAAACCTGATCTATTTTCAGGTCTGGTAATAAGTTGTTAACCCTGAAGTATATGACGTCACTCGGAACTCTTATTAACCTGTTGTTTCATTAATGGGTGAACATCGTTAGATATCTCGATTTTTTCGTTATGTTTTAACATAGGAACAATTATAAAAAATAATATAAAATTTGTTATGCCAATGCATTTTCTTATATATGCGAGGCGACCAATGGTCGACTCGCATTATAAGAGAATCCATTGGCAAGGATTTTCGCAAACATTCAGTTAGCTCCCGTCATGAAAGGGTTAAAACAGATCTGTTCGATCTCCGTTTTTTGTTGTTGCAGTAGCCGAGATGAGTTGTTGGGATAGCTCATTAGTCTAATAAAAAGCTTGCCGATATCTTTAGAAAATATAGAAAAACAAATGTTATAATTGCCATGGGTGACATTTTGATTCAATTTTCGAGCCAATTGTGACGCATATATATAGGTCCCGGCCCTTATATATATGTCCGAAGAATAAATATAAACGAAGTTATATGACATGTTATATATATATAATTAACGTATACATGTACATGTATATATAAATATAACTTTATAAAAAAAAACATCATATTATGTATACAATTGTGGAATAATGACCGATGAAATATATGTGCATGGCTAAATGTGACATTCGGCAATGAGTAATGAAGCAATGTTAGATCCGTACAAGTTTTGTTCGCTATACATACGTCCACCAGCATTGAGTTTGAATGTCGCAGACAGACGACGATACTATCAAATGCTGGGCGACCGTTTGCACATTTTGGGAGATCATGGGTGTCTTTTTGCAGGACACCATACAATTACCAATTCAGTCTAACTTATCCAGTCTACGTACGTACAGTAATGCTCTAAATAATCGGCTCCTTGACTACAGCAGAATTATGGGTAATTTTTCAGGATTTAGTCGGAAATTTGGCTTGTTGCCATTCATCGGAAAGCTCTCACTGAGTCGATTGCTCACTGAGAGCTTTCCGATGAATGGCAACAAGCCATATTTCCGACTAAATTCTGAAAAATTAACCCATAATTCTGATGTGGTTAAGGAGTCGATTATTTAGGGCATTACTGTACTCCGCTGAATTGGTCAATTAAGTTGTACCGCATGTTTTCGATCATTACAGGGTACCCTGGATCTCGAAATGTTGATTATAGGGTACTTATGATCTCTAAATCTCGCGAGAATCGCGAAGGTATATACTTGTATCGTTGGTTTAATTGGAGAAAAATGTTGAAATTCATTAACCCTTTCTATACTAAATACTCATTGATGAGTAGTTCCCATATGAAATGTTCAGACAATAAGTAACAGGTCGTTTGTTGAACTTATTATCTGAACAATTCTCACCAATGTATAAGAATAATTTTGTACTTGTACCATTTTTTTTTCGTCTGTTGTCTGCTCATTTTCCCTGAACACCCCTTCAAATTTATAATAGACCATCCCAATATATACTTGAATAACTGGTTATCTCTACTTTCTGTGCAGTGGGGGAGGGGGGGGGTATAGATATTAATTCTGATTCAGATATATCATGTAACACAGGAGCTTTATACTTGTCAATAGGATATTATTTTCTGTTCTCTTGTTTCTCATATTATTTTCTATTGACTGGGACAGAAGATGTGGTTTATTTGAGAACATTACAGCATTTTTTAAATGTGCACAACGCCAGATGTTTCTTTTGTATTGTTTATCAATAAATGAAACATGTCTTAAAGAAAAATAATTCCATAGAAATGTTGTTGTTATTGAAAGCGCTGCCGGCAAACGATAGGGCATCTTTAAATAAAGATCCCCCCCCGATGGATCTGATAATAAAAATGTTAACGTCCGAAATCTTCTGTAATATTATGATCTGTATATTATTGAAAACAACCACAGCAAATAAACACTTCAGAAAAATGACGTACTTATTTACACATACAGCAGTCGAGATTTAGAGATGTTAGATTAAAGGTACTCAATCCGAACAGAGGGTCCCCATCTCAACAGATTCCAACAACAACAATCCGATCAGAGGGTCCTATATTACTATTTCTTTGGCTTTGGGGGTAAAAAATATTTGATTCGAGTCGAGGAACCCATCAAACAAAGCTCAGAGTTATTAGATATTGATTTTTGAAATTTGTTATTTACTCGAGACGAGTACTAATAATTGCCTTCAACTGCCGTAATCTGCTCGGGATGTGTACACCAAAATCTATTCAAACAGACAAGGATGGATAACTCTAAAATCAAGTGGTAATAATAACGCAATTTTGACTGAGTTCTGGGCCAGAAAGTATTCCCGATAATGAAAAATAATAGATTTCTAAAATCGATATCTAACAAATCTGAGCTTTGATGGGTGACTTCCTCGACTCGAATCAAATATTTTTGACCCCCGAAGCCATTGAAATAGTAATTGAGAGGAGTTTTATCGGATTGAGTACCTTTAATGTTTTGGACATCCTGGGAACCATATGAATTGTTTGGGAGATCTTGGGTGTTTTTACTCTATAATCAACGAAAACATACGTCATATGCATGGTGGTAATATATCACCTAGTACTTGTTTATCGAGCTGTAAATATAGTATCGCCGCTAGCCTTATAGTCAAAGCGGCGATACTATATTTCCAGCTCTAAAAACAAGACGCGTACTATAGTTATCGCACTACCGGAATATAGTTTTAAAGGTGGATTATCTCTTTGTAATCATGTATTATATAGTTATCGGGGTATAAAATATTAGATTTGAATCGAAGACTCCTGTCCGGAAATGCTTCTATCGATTAATATTCATTTAATTACGAATATTTTCTGGTCTAAAAAGGTGTGTTTGTTCAGCTAACGAACAATAGTGGTTACTGTTCACAGAGACCAGAAATTATATTGTGCAATTTTGTCACAAATAAACGTTAATTATACTCATTATCGCTTATATATGTGGAACAACACAATACAAACAACCAATCTGTGACATTTGACATTCGTTGCGTAGCCGTAGGAACAGCCCAGTGCTCTATATCGCAATACGGTCTCATCCGAATGGTCGGTTCTAAAAATAGTAACATAAACGGGCCAGATTTAATATTCGAAATAAAATCAATATTAATTGATAGAAGCTTTTCCGGACATATGTCTTCAGTTCATATCTATTATTTTATACCCCGCTATTTAAAATTTGTTATTTAAAGAGATAATCCATCTTTAAGTTCCGTGATCTGCTTATACACATTCCGGTTTTATTGTTGATGTAAACAAACATGCTCGATCAGCAATCTAATTTCCTGCTCACTTCAAGTAGTGTTATATTGCATATTATTTACGGAGAAATGGCTGACTGTTATTTTCAATTTATCCACATGAGATATTGATGCATTTTGTTTTCATAACATGACAGGTCTCATAACATGGCATGAATTATTGATGCAGTTTGTTTTCATAACATGACATAATTTAGGTGAATGCAGGATAATGATACGTATAATCAATAATTATCCGCATATTGCAATATTTGGAAAATAATCTGTACACCGATGGGTATCTTATGTGACAACATCCCAAGTTTAGTATCGCTCGGATCACTATTAATGAAAATAATAACTGGCAACATAACCTGGTAGTGGTTTGTTTCGTGTTCCAGTTTGCCACTGTATATATAAACAACACCGGTGATCTGCTGTTGACACCTAAAATGATGTTCATATCAACAATAAAACTGGAATGTGTATACGCAGATCACGAAGCGCAACATCGTTTGGTCTCTTAGTCGGTAGCGAGTTTTGAAACATAACATGCTACACCCCGTATTATATGTTAGAGCTAATTGCGAGAAACTACATATTATAATCCAGCTTCCATTGTGCAGTTTTCCCGCCACACGTTATGGAAAGGTTAATATACTTGGCGGGCAAAAGTTAACGTTTTCCAATATATATTAGTAAACTATTTTTGGTCATTGGAAACGTCTGGAATAAAATATGAATATGAATTATTATGACGTCACACTGGGTCCATAAATCCCTGGTTTTCCACTCCTTGTTTGGCAGTGTCTGGTATTTCATCGTATGCGTTCACGTAAGTTGTAGCTGGTGATCCCGGTTTCGCGTGTAAATCTGTAAAACCCAATCCTCGCTTCTGAGAATCACTAGCCTTGCCATTTTGTTTCGGCTCGGGTGGTAGCAGGCGTGACCCCAAACTATTGACGTACGTCGAGTGCCTGGGATCGTGACCGCCGGAAGTCGATGGTACGGGTTCCAGGTATACATTGTCCGAAGTTGATTGCACAGGTTCCAAGTACGCCTGGTCCTTATTTGTTGGCTTATTCATTACTTTGTCTTTACTCAAGTATTGGTAGCTGCCAGCAGACATTGCAGACGTTCTTGGGTTGTCCGGTTTATCCCCCTTTGAAGATCCATCAAGCTTTCCAGACGACACAACAGTCACGACCATCTCAGATCCATCGGCCGCTATCACTTTCTTCCTCGCATAACGTTTGGAATCGTAGCCCAATCTCGGCGTGCCTGTGGACTGGAATGAACGCGCCTCGACAGTGTATCGAACATCTGGAACATCCTTAAATTTGTTTGCTCTTTTTCTATAGCAACATATGAAACATAATATGAGAATAATCAGTATGAGGAATATTCCGCCTGCCACCGCAGCTCCTATTATCCACCCTTCAAGAGTATCACTCGAGCCGCCAGGTGGCACCAATGTCGTGGTAATAGGAGTGACAGTCCTGACGTTCATGCATTCTCTTGGTTTCAAAATGTCGATTCCAGGAAGAAGATCGCCGATGACACACAACTCGTATGACGTTGTCGGGTTGAGGTGTGGGAGACTCAATACACGCCCTTGTTCCAGATTTGGCACCGTGATTATAATTTCAGTTTCAATGTTTTCGTATTGCATCGAAAAAGACGAGAAATATTCCGGATTTGACACGTTGAATTGAACCAAGAAATTGTCGACATCTTTTGACAAAACGTCAATAGTCAACGTCGGCAAGATCACAAGAGCAGATGTCATACACATCTCTGGACTATAGCCCTGAACGCCTCCTGTTATTTCAGCCGTAATACATATATTATATGCGACACCCTGGTCCATGGGGTTGATCGTGAGCTCACGAAGATTGCGGGATATATTAAGACGACGCTCTTCAATGTTATTCGTTTGATAGACAACAGAAAATCCAGACACGTGCGTAATGTCGGCTGCGTCCCACTGAATTTTTATGTAGGAATCGGATCTGGACGCGATTCTTGAGTCAAAGGAAACGTTGTATCCCGATGTGAGTAATCTAACGCACAATATAGGATAGATTGCTTCGACAATTGGGTCCATGTTGGCGCCCACGCAAATGCTGTACGCCGTGCTAGGTTTCAAGCTGGGCAGAGCATATGAGTGAGTTGATATATCAGTAACATCCTCTCTTATTCCAATAGACTCTTCTGTGTAGTAGAGAAAAAAGTCAAGAACATATGTGGCCGGTGTTATGGTCCAGTTCATATTAACGTCCAATGGGAAAGTTGACAGAGAAGCGTCAAACGTCGGAAGAACGGTAGTGTTCGCAACCAAACAACTTTCTAGAAGATAGTTCTGGGGAAAATTCAGCATAGTAGGGCGCAAACAGACCCGGTATGATGTACCTCCTTGAATATTTTCCAACTTTCCCAACTCATACTCCGTTTCTACGTTTGGGATGTTGGAAATGCTATGTTCAGCTCCAGCTGGTAGTCGGCTATACGTCATCACATAATAACTTATGTCACTATTGTCTGATATATTCCATTTTAATTTTAGAAAATTCTCCGATATGGATAACACATACAACTCAAGTGTGACGTAATAGTTCCGGCACGTAGGTTGCGTGACATTCGCGTCACATGCGAGGTTTGACAGCAAAAGAAAGCTTTCACCAGCAAGCTCTGGTGGAGTTGTACACTCCCATGGATTGTAAATGTGAAAGTCCATATTAAGAGCGTCCTGTTCCTGATACCATTCTGATAACCAAGTCATACGACAGTCACAATGGAACGGGTTGTTGTTAAGATGTATTCTCTCCAAGTTGGTGAAATACTCAAAAACGCACCCATCAACCGTTCGAATGCTGTTCGAATCAAGATCCACCAACCGCAGGGTATCTTTCAATCCATGGAACATCTCCTGGCTCAAAAGAGATATATGGTTATTGCTCAGACTTATATTCTGGAGATTCTTGGCATCCTCAAACACGAAATCTGGAATATATGTAAGTCCAGTGTCACCAAGATTCAGAGCACGTAACGCTCGCAGTGTCTTAACCGAAGCCCATATCTCTGGTTCGGCTAAATCCGGACTGCCTACGCCCTTCTGTGATAAATCCAGATACTCCAATGAATTCTCAATACCACGGAACGACGAAATGTTCAGTACCGATGTTGACTGTTGGTCTGTCATGTAGAGTTTCTTCAACGAAGGGGATTTACTGAAAAACGATTCACCAACAGAGCTTATAAAATTGTTGGTGAGATGCAGTTCCTCTAGCTGTTCAAATTGCGACGGTGTAAGCAAATTTGTAATCTGATTAGTGTCCAGCTGAAGAATTCTCAAATTAGGAAAATCATTGTTCGGAAAGGATGTGATGATATTGGATGAAAGTTTGAGAACTTGTAGAGATGATAAATTTCCTATGTTGGTCACATCTACGCTATTCAATTTATTCCCAACCAGACTGAGGCTTTGGAGGTGGCTCTCTAGGTCGGAAAAACACCCTGGGTCCAGGTTTATGTTATTAGTGTTGTCCGACAGATCCAGATTAACTAAGCTTGTCATTGCGGCAAAAACACCACGTGCGACGCTAGCGATTCGCGACCCTGTCAGCGATAAGCTAGTCACGTTTCGAATATTCTGAAGGACGCCCACTGGCAAGTTTTCCAAACTGCTAGATTCTATCTTCAACGTCTCCAGAAATGAGTTTCCCCCGAACGCATCTGATGCGATACTCTGCAAGAGGATGTTAGCGTAGTGTAGACTTCGGAGATTCGGGAATGGTGAAAAATCGCCGGTTTCTATGCGAGCCTGGTGAAAGTCAACAAGAGTTATACTCTCCAAAGATACAAGGACGCGGATAGTACCGAATGGGACATCAAGTGTTGTATTTCCTCGGATAGAAAGTTCGACCAGATCATTTTCCAAGCCGCGAAAAGCGTTTAAAGAAATTTCGCCCAGAACATTGTCGCTGCTTTGTGGGCTATCCACTAAGAATATCCTCCGAACTCTCAGCCCAGAGAAAGCGTCATCGCCTATTGAAGTTATGCGATTCCCTTGCAGGAGAAGTTCGTCGTACAACACAGACGATGAATTAAAAGTTGGCACCTGATACAAGTCTTTTTTGCCACAGTCTATAATAGTCCTTCCATCCGTTTCGGTTGTACACTTGCATGGCGATTGCACTGGACATGAGCGTGTGAGTTCCACAAATACACACACCACCAGAAGAGCGGATATAATTTCATGAGTCATCTTGATTCGCTTCTTCATCAGTTAACGAGTGCCTGAAAAAAAGATTAAGGACATTAGATGCGTGCCATGTATTGGTATATGGCAATTGGCACATGCACGTGGCGAAAGGTAGGGATTTTATCACAATTTTCAACATTTGGACATCTCATGCGTGTGGATGACACCGTACCATCAGTTGGAAATGTCGGACCAAACGTATGTTGAATTTGTTTCAGTACATAGTTTGATATTCAAACCAGACGGTGTGTACTTTGGTGTGAAATGCGTCGAGGATTTGATCAAATTTTTAATATTTTCCCCACTTTTTATCAATTCTTGGATTGAAGGATGGTCATGCGTTTGAAATTTCCTGGCTGGAAAGATTGAGATACCAGTTGGAAGATTACAACCTAAGGGCGTGGTGCATGCAACTATAATTTCTCGAACTTGGGATATTTTTGTCTGATTCAAGGAGGGGGTACAATTTCAAATTCCAATGTGGACATCGCATAACAGAGACCTTCTAGCCACGTTCATGTGAAGTTGCACACTGCTGTGTAGTCACCCACTATACCCCCTGGATCCCAAATATACCAGTTAACAATGAGGTGTGGGCCATTCGTATGTCAGTTAAGAACATATGGAATACGTACTTAGTAATATTACATACACTAATATCATAGTTTCCACACATTTGCATAAGCAATATCCATAACATTAACATATATCAAGAGGTATTAGACTGATTTACATCAAACTATGTCATTTCGGCTGGGACATAATCAACATTTGTGTATTTTTGAATCATGAATCCAGAGTATACCAGTTAAGAGATGAGTCCCGAGTACCAGTTAAGTTGAGTTAACAGAGGGATATGAATCACAAGTACCAGTTAACAAAGGGGTACGGATCCCGAGTACCAGTTAACAGAGGGTTATAAATCCCGAGTACCATTTAATAGAGGGGAATGAACCAGTTAACAGAGGGGTTTGAATCCGGCGTACATGTCCTGAACCCCGCGTACCAACAAAAAAACGAGGGTGTAACACCCTCCTGTGTACAACATCGCCACACAAAGTTGAACGACAAATAGCCTTATAAGTAAGTATATATATACAGTAAATTTATTTTCGTATATTTGCCCGAAACACACGAGGTGCTCATTATCTTCGCACGTGATCTGCGACGAGTGTGTAGACAATATTTACTTTAAAATCAAGAACATAACACAAACACAATACACATACAAATACAGAGAGATTACAGGTACTCAATCTGATCAGATGGTCCCCATCTCAACAGATTCCAACAACAACAATCCGATCAGAGGGTCCTATATTACTATTTATTTGGCTTTGGGGGTAAAAAATATTTGATTCGAGTCGAGGAACCCATCAAACAAAGCTCAGAGTTATTAGATATTGATTTTTGAAATTTGTTATTTTCTCGAGATGAGTACTAATAATTGCATTCAATTTCGTAATCTGCTCGAGATGTGTACACCAAAACACTATTCAAACAGACAAGGATGGATAACTCTAAAATCAAGTGGTAATAATAATGCAATTTTGACTGTGTTCTGGGCCAGAAAGTATTCCCGATAATGAAAAATAATAGATTTCTAAAATCGATATCTAACAATTCTGAGCTTTGATGGGTGACTTCCTCGACTCGAATCAAATATTTTTGACCCCTCCGAAGCCATTGAAATAGTAATTGAGAGGAGTTTTATCGGATTGAGTACCTTTAAGAAAGTGCATTGGACATAAGCCAATATAGCTGTTTAAAAGTCGTCTCCGCTGGGAATTTAAATTGGTTATATTGGTAATCATGTCAGATTACTGGACTTCGTCGGCGTCAGAAGATCTTATCCTGAATGTGTACACACATGTATACTTTAACTGTGCAAGATGGGAAATTTAACAGCCTATACTATTTACTTAATAGTCAGGTTCATAGATGTATATTCGTACTCAAGGATAGGGTTTATCCAACTTGGAATTTTCACCTGCACCAGACAAAAAAAAATCCATTTGTACCCTCCTATGTTGGTAATTGGTAGACCAAGCTTTCCAACTGCATTATGTTACAAATGTCCATCTTTAACTATAAGGCTGTACTGGTGCAAAAAAAAAATCTTACACAGGGGGTGGGTATTTCATTGGTCGAGAAAACACGTATTTCCGGTGTTTGCAAATGTTTTCCTTTTGGCTTCTCTTCACCTAATTACAAGGTAATTTACCCAATATTGTGATTGTTTGATTGTGTTATGGTCTATATAACACATATATGGCATACTTAAAAACTACACACAGGTCCCAGTGATCAGGTTTGCCTAAGAAAGTTGAAGTGTTTGGCGACTCTATCATGCAAAGTGTGTCTACGCAACTATACTATACTGTGGTTAGTGTGTGGCATCACACTGAGCTTATGCCACAGCTAAGCACAATGTTCTTAACTTACTCATTGCACTCCACATCACTTTCTTTTCTATTTCAAAATTATTGTTGCATACTGACCGTTATACTTATAATTATATATATGCTAATACCATTACATGTATATAACACTTATGTATGTACAATGGTGAATGAATAAAGACTTAACTTAATGACAATGCATTGCTCATGTTGGCATGGACAGGTCCAGTACATTTACCGACTGGGCTAAATATCTCAATCAAAACACTGTAACTAGGCTCGGCATGGCTTCAAGTTAACTTCAATCGTCCGATGAGAATCTCAGGTCCTTGGCATTCTCATTAATAGGCATAGCTATGGTAAGTTTACTCTCTGTATATACTAGGTATTGAGGAAAGCAATTGCCAGGAACCTGTGGTAAGAACCGAATTGTTCGTCGCCATGAATTGTCACTTACGTCAATTTGCGTAGCCAGATGTTTGCATTTTTCATTTTTTTTTAGCGTCAACGTGATTTCGAACCAATTTACCGCAGCAGGGTGACTGCTCCCCGGTTGACCGCAACATATCGATATATCTGCCCCGACATCATAACATGGGGAATTCGGTGGTGACCAACGTCATTTGTGTTTTTAATTAGCAGCAAGAGCAGGGGGGGGGGGGGGGTGTGAGAAAATTTACAAACACAGTGCCCAAAAAAAATTGTACAGCCCTTTTGCTACCCACCCACCCTTTTTGTGCAAACAAAATATTTTTTTCCACCTGATTTTTTTTGGACCCACCCCCTAAAATAAGAAAAAAATCATTTTAAATCTATTCAAGACCAAATCAAACAGAATCAAAGGTAAGTTTTAAATTGGTCCGTTTCTGGCAGATTCCAAGTGTTCAAACAATTGAAAAACTATCAACGGTTATGATGTTGTTTTCGACATTGAAAAATACATTTTGATAATATAAAGTGTTTTATTCTACAGTATGCACAGATATTGTGAGGTAATATTTATAGTGCCAATAAGCCAACATTGTGTTTAATTTTTACATAAATAGTCCACCGAGTTACTAATTAATGACTTCTTCACTGTTGTTCCCAAAAAGGTGCCACCAACCATCATATCAGAACACCTTATAGCCATACCTGCAATGACAGTTATATATTATATAAGTATCACTCTTTGGAGCCAAATAAACAGGCTGGCATGTTTATTTTTTTAATTTGAGGTATTTTGTTAGCCAGCACTCTGCAGCACTAGTATTATTTGGTCATTAGACATGCCAGAGTGAAAATGCCAGCACTATCAGGCACTATTCAATATTAATTAGGTGAAATGCAAACCAGCACTCCTAGTCATCACTTTTATTTGGCACCAGAGGGTGCTTTATCTTATACCTATACATATGTTCTTAAGTGTTGGTTAAGGTCATAATCTATGTTAGAACACATGTATTAGTGTTAAAACTTAAAACAATGTCCATAATGTGGGTTGAAAAAAATTTGCACAAACAATTTTTTTCAGGCCTCTGAGATGCACCCACCCCGCCCGGTATAGGTATGTTTTTGGAAGATCTCCCCTGTATTACTGATATCTTATACCTACCCTGTTCCTAAGTGTCTGTAAAGGCCATATATATAACATGCCTTAGAACACAATTATTAATGAATATATATGAAAACAACTTAAAACAAGGGCAAAAATGTGAATGTGCACAAACTCATTTTTTCGGGCCTCTTCGGACCCACCCACCCCGGCCCTGTATGATAAAACTTTTGTGCGACCCCCACCCCCTGGCAAGAGGGTTAATGTCTGTGCAATTTATGACACCCAACTTCGCAGTCAGATATTTAATTGTGTGTCGCAATCGCTCCATATGAACATAGGCCCTATATGCGGGGTTGTTTATGTTTCGTTGCGCCACTCGGGCACATTTATCACGACTGAGATATGTAGCCCGTTGGTATACGGACATTTCCCCACTTTCAAAAGCGGACATTTCCCCACCCGGACATTTACCCACCGGACATTTCCCCACCCTGCTAATAAAATGCGGACAGCCCGTTCAGCAGATGTGCTAGATATAATGAACAACAACATTCAACAAGAATAATCTTTAGCTAGGACATCTCTGCAAACCATCATCCCATTTATTGATGTTATATTCTGGTATATTTAGGTATATTCGTATTTGCAGGTATATTAGACAGGTATACTGTATATGCACGTGTGCATACCTAAATACGCGAACAGCTTATATATGTTCAATCAGGTCGAATTAGGGGGATATCACGTAATTTTTTGACCAGCTGTTTTGGACATACAGTGTGATTTTTTTCAGTCAAGTTGAACTTTGAACTTCCTACTGCCAGGTGATTTATACTTCCTAGCTACTGCCAGGTGATCTCTAAATATATCTAAGCCCGGGATCATATTGGATATTGGATATGGATTAAATATGAGTGAGGTGTCGGAACTGTATAGTATACCAGAACGGTCTGGAAAAGCTTGACGAAGTCAATTGAAATTGGAGTTTGGGGTGAGTCCCAAAAAACCTAGGCGGAAATTTTTTTCTTTTGCAGAAGAGGATAGGGTGGTGGACACGTCTGCTTTTTTTCGTGACCCCCCCCCCCCCGCGCGAATGGTGGGGCATTTTTCAACTGATTGCCATCTCAGTCCAAAACTTTGACCGAACGTATATTCAACGATCTGAAAACAACAGAATGCATACTAAATCAATACTATCATAACAATTTCATCCTATTTTTGGTCCCAAATGTCCAACTAGAAAAATTGGACCGAAGTTGGTGGGGGTGGGGTCAAACAGATTATACGTGTAAATATAATGTGTGTAGAAACCAGGAAATAGAAAATAGTTTACAAGGGATTGGACCGTGGACGACAAGTATGTCATACTTGTAAATGTGCTGATAGTGGTCAGACCAACATAGCGAGATGACTGAGCTGTCTTGCAGTGAACTGTTGGCTATTCTTTATCGTGGAACAATAAAGAGCGTTCCTTGTTAATCTATTCTAGATATGGTTAAAATAAAGAGCGTTTATACCGATTCTGTTTGAAAAAAAGGAACATAGCAGCATGATTGCTGTTTCTTCGGGGTAGTTAAAACATCACAACTAAGAACATGGAGAAATATAGAACCCCCCCCCTATATTCGTTATTGATAGTTTTCCAATAACGTAATTTCGCGTGTTTTGAAACCATTGATATTTAAACAAATATATCACATTAATTTGTCAATGTAGTAATATTTTAGTCTGAATAAAATTTTCAGAATATTCCTCAAAGATTTGACCTTTTCTAATGGTTACCATCAAGTTTTTATTAAACTTTGGTTGAAATGTAAATCCACATTTCATTAAACACACATCTATTCGATGTCAGGTTGGTGCAGTATCCATGATGAGTTGTTATGGTAACTAATTAGTCTAATAATTTGCTGATATATTATGAAAGTATTTTCGAGCAAATTATGATGTCGGTATCCGCAACACCCTGTAGTTCTCAACACCCTGTAGTTCTCAACACCCTGTAGTTCTCAATTTACACCCTGTAGTTCTCAACACCCTGTCGTTCTCGTGAAAATAAGCACAATACGGGCTTATTTTTACAATTGCGCGAAATAAGCTCATTTATATTGGCATTATTTGAAAACTCAATTACGCTCTATGTGGGCCTAAACGCTGGTTATTATATGTGAATATTTCAATATGCAATAAGCCCGTATTGTGCCTATTTTCTGACAGGAGAACAGACTAGAAAATAACACGAATAATCCAACTCACGACAAGCCAGATGTACGGTCTTTATAATGTGTTTTGACTGTGGCCTGCACCACCCACCGGAATAACGGGTAAAACTGTGGAGTTATTTCATAATCAAATAAGTTCAATATGAGTCTATGTGAATATCTAGGTCCAATATGGTCCTATTTTCACGATGATGTGGTGAAGAAATATAATACGCGATAATAAGAATAAAATAATATTTTTTATAACGCTCTTTAATGTTAACAGCTAATGGTGAACTAAAACAGAAACGCTCTTTATATCATATGTGATGTTTTTACCTTTTGGGTGCGCAACCAAAAATTAAATAAAACTGCTAAAACTATTACTATGCATGCATTTATCGAAAGTACATGCTTATCCATATTGATATATATAACAATCCTAAATTATAATGGATAATTTCATACGTTAGATAGGATTATGTTCTGGTATAGTATGGTCAGATCGGAATTTAGTTTAGTTTCTTTTGATGTGAATTTCCCAGTGGAAACATGCCGTCCTGGATGAGAAAGAATTTATCGTCCATGTCTAGTATGGTAGACACGAAACACGACTGGCTATACCCATGGAACTTTATTGAATATATCTGGGACTAATATAGATATATGCATATATCTTGGACTAATGAAGATATGTGTTACAATAGTCCACGAATAATGAATATAAATGGTATAAATATGAAATATAAATTCCTACACCATAATTATGTAACAACATAATAAATGCATAATTTACATACCGGCCCATGAATTGTAAATAGGTCCCAACAAGAGTAACGCGCACGAGTTATATGTTATGTACCGATCTATACCCGTAACTATGCATACCTTTAGGCATAGTTGTCCAGGTGCGTCAATATTGCATGTGTCGCCGGTGTGTTGGTTTCTTGCTAGCCGAGTGTGACGTAAGATGTGCTAACTTGCATTGTTCTTCTGATCGGTAAGGTGTTCTTACACGCTCTCGTGGACAGTCTAATTAATGACCGCCGGATTAAGTAGCTGAAAAGAAATGCAGTTTGTTTGGTTAATGTTCAATAATGACACCTACTTGGAGATTTGAGCTGTGAGTTAGCTGTGATGTACTAATAGACACGTTTTGAGGAAAGACGACAACACTTTAAAAGGGTGGTCAAGTGACTGATTTGAACGGGGATCACCGAGATAATCTCTGGAGCTAAATTTATCATAAGCAGTTATTCGGAATCAGGTGTATCATTGAACAGTCATAACATTTGACGCACGCACTATATGTAGCGGATCGTTTAGTTAAATGATAAATTTTTCACTAATAAGGCACAATATATTTTTGAGAATATTTTTCTGTAATTAAAACTCATGATCTTCTTTTGAAAAATCATTATAAAAAACAAAAATAAATCTACAAATACGCTAAACGAAGACTTTTCCAGGCCGACCCTTCAGATAAAAATATATGTTTTTTCTCATTATTGTATCAAGTCACTCCCTGGAACAATTGCTACTCTGAAAATTTTGTTCCTGAGATTTTCATGTAAATCCCCATTCAAAATTGGTCGCCTTTACCACCTCGTTAAAGATGGTGTATCTCTTCCGGGGCCACAACAACAACAAGAACAACAAGAACAACATTTTTTGTATAAAACCCGATTTCAAAACTACACATACCTTTTCTGTCAATAAAATTACATAAGAGTTGGTATAGTATTTGTCTATACAAGAGGTGGCATCAGAGATGCTGTGTCTCGTTTTCGGTGGCTACCGCCAATTGGTGTGCATCAGTATCGGTAGACTAATTAATAGGTAAAATCGAAAAAATGACTAATTAAGGGCCATAACTCCATAAAATTTTATCGGGCCAGGCTGGTTTTCGATCTCGTCCGAAATATTCTTGGCAAGTATGTCTATTCCAAATTTTAAACAAATCGGAGGACGTTTGTTGAAGTTAACGCGCTAACGAGCTAAAAATTCACGAAAAATTACTAATTAAGGGCCATAACTCTATCAAATGTTATTGGGCCAGGCTGGTTTTCGAACTCGTCCAGGATATTATTGGAAGACACTTATATACCAAATTTTAGTTGAATCGGATGACGTTTGTTGAAGTTATCGCGCTAACGAGCTCAAAATTCGTACAAAATGACTACTTAAGGACCATAACTCTATCAAATTTTATCGGACCGGGCCGGTTTTCTAACTCGTCCGAGGTATTCTTGGGAGACACCTATATATCAAAATTTCAATCAAATAGGATGATGTTTGTTGAAGTTATCGCGCTAACGAGCTAATTAAGGGCCATAACTCTATCAAATTTTATTGGACCTGGCCGGTTTTCGAACTCGACCGAGATATTCTTGGGAGACACCTATATACCAAATTTCAATCAAATCGGATAACGTTTGTTGAAGTTATCGCGCTAACGAGCTGAAAATTCGTGAAAAATGACTAATTAAGGGCCATAACTCTATAAAATTTTATCGGACCAGGCCGGTTTTCGAACTCGTGCGAGATATTCTTGGGAGACACCTATATACCAAATTTCAATCAAATCGGATAACGTTTGTTGAAGTTATCGCGCTAACGAGCTGAAAATTCGTGAAAAATGACTAATTAAGGGCCATAACTCTATCAAATTTTATCGGACCAGGCCGGTTTTCGAACTCGTCCGAGATATTCTTGGGAGACACCTATATACCAAATTTCAATCAAATCGGATAACGTTTGTTGAAGTTATCGCGCTAACGAGCTATAAATTCGTGAAAAATGACTAATTAAGGGCCATAACTCTATCAAATTTTATTGGACCTGGCCGGTTTTCGAACTCGACCGAGATATTCTTGGGAGACACATATATACCAAATTTCAATCAAATCGGATATCGTTTGTTGAAGTTATCGCGCTAACGAGCTGAAAATTCGTGAAAAATGACTAATTAAGGGCCATAACTCTATCAAATTTTATCGGACCAGGCCGGTTTTCGAACTCGTCCGAGATATTCTTGGGAGACACCTATATACCAAATTTCAATCAAATCGGATAACGTTTGTTGAAGTTATCGCGCTAACGAGCTGAAAATTCGTGAAAAATGACTAATTAAGGGCCATAACTATCAAATTTTATCGGACCCGGCCGGTTTTCGAACTCGTCCGAGATATTCTTGGGAGACACCTATATACCAAATTTCAATCAAATCGGATAACGTTTGTTGAAGTTGTTGCGTTAACGAGCCTAAAATCGGTGAAAATGGCAAAGGGCCATAACTCGGTAATAAATGTGCGGAAGAACCCGATTTTACGTGCATGGATATGTACTCACACACCAATTTTTTTTTTAATCCGTCAATAAACGGTTGAGTTATAAGCAAAACACGTCGCCCGCCCGCCCGCCCGCCCACCGTCCCTCATCAAGCTATAAGTCGAGTTTTGGAAAAAAACTCGACTAAAAAGCATAAGAAAGTGGTTTATTATCTGAATCGAAATGACATTTTGCCTTGATGGAGGGTGCTAGCTAGATATAGTTCTCCCTCTTGCTACGCTCCGAATGCGCCTGAAGTTTATGTTCTAAAATATGTAACAAACCTGTCCCAAAAGCTCGTATGTATTATACCAGAATAATTCAAATAAGATATCAATTGATAGAAGCGTTCCTGGCAGGTGTCTTAGATTCGTATTTATTGTCTCCAGAAAAAAAATCGGGGACTATATATAAATGAGCGGTGTCCGTCCGTCCGTCCGCCTGTCCGTCCTATGTTGTCCCGATGATAACTTGAATAGTATTCCACATAATTTGATGAAACTTGATATGTATCCTTCATATGAGAAAGTCATGAATCATTCGAATTTGGATCCGGTCCAACAGTTTCCTGGCTGAGGCATTCCCCCTTTTTCGATTGAGAATTTGCTGTTGTCCGGATGATAACTCCAGTTATGATAATCTGAAACCTTTCAACTGAAACCTTTCAAATTTAGTATGTAACCGAGCGCACTAAATCGAATTTAGTGGACGTGGTTAATACATTTCGTATATAATTGCGACTCATCTGAGAACCTTTTTTTTCTTCCACATAATCACTTGTGGACTTATTTCAGAAGCAAATAAGTCCAATATGAACCTATGAGAATATTTAGGTCCAATATTGACCTATTTGCACAAGGATGTCGATAATATTAATAAACATACAATATTTTATAACTCTCTTTATTGTTGATAGTTAACGGTCAACTAAACAGAAACGCTCTTTATGTCACATGTCATATGTTATCTGTAGATATTTCACTGTATAGGAACCAATTCTGGTTATAGTGTAAACAATATTTAATTTTCGAACAGAACATTTAACACATACAAACAAATTGACATAATTTACAACACATGTTCAAAAACGGGGTTATAGACGCACTGTGGTGATTTGACGTTTTGGGTGCGCAACCAAAAATCAAACGAAAACCTGATAAAACTATACTGTGTATTTATTGAAAGTACATAATTATCCACATTGATACAACAATCAAAATAAAACTGTCCCAATATGTTGTATGTATCATACCAGAACAACTTAACCCTTTACCCAACAAACCGGCCAAAAACGGCCAAATAAAGCTGCAACAGCCTAAATTATCTTGGGTCTGTCTCAATAAAACCATACAAATATGGATATCATTGGAACCGGCTCATTGACCACATTGTGATGGTTACAGTTATGCCCTGTGCCAATGCATTCTCTTATATATGCGAGTCGACCATAGGTCGCCTCGCATATATAAGAGAATGCATTGGCCTAAAAAAAACAAACTTTTTTAAACACTTTTTACCATTTTTTCTTACATTCTTTAACAATTTTATAATTTCGCGACCTGATTTCCATTCTGTCCTAAGTGACATGCTGGTACGAAACGTCCGTATGGGTATCGTTGGAATCGGCATCAAATTCCGCGTCTAACGGTACCGGCCCCTAAGCGGTATCTGTTTTTTTTCGCGGTGATATTAGCTATTCTTTTCTGTCCGTTCTGCATAAAAACACTATTTCTTAGAACCATTATGTCCTATAAATAAAACATACTTATAAAGCCAGTTATATCCTGTCATTTAAAAACAAAGATGAATTCTATCTTGAGTTTCGGACACAACAGATAATTATTCAGATCGATGTTGTTCTATGTGCAGTTCGGTTTTTCGAACTGTCACTTACTACAGGATGGAACTGAACTATTTTGCTAAATTCTCTCACATCGAAAGGTTGCAACTCAAATTGCGATCGAACAGAGAAAATATTTCCCGCGAAAAGAAACACACGTAGTCGAGGAGATATTGGTCGACCTCTGCACCCCCCAGGACTCAACTTCACCCCACTACTTTTCTTTCTTAATGTCTCCTCTAATTTTTTTCGGTTGTTAACAAGAACAAAAAGTGTCCACAGAGACTCCAGACAAGATGGCGTCCATCATGGCGTCCATTTTTTGTATGTGCACCAGGTCTCTTTGATCGCCGTTATAGTAAAGATTAGATCAAATGCGGTCTTGTTTTCTGCTCGATTCGTTATGCCAATATATAACCGTTACAAATTAGACAAAAGTTGGTATAGTATTTGTCTATACAAGAGGTGGCATCAGAGATGCTGTGTCTCGTTTTCGGTGGCTACCGCCAATTGGTGTGCATCAGTATCGGTAGACTAATTAATAGGTAAAATCGAAAAAATGACTAATTAAGGGCCATAACTCCATAAAATTTTATCGGGCCAGGCTGGTTTTCGATCTCGTCCGAAATATTCTTGGCAAGTATGTCTATTCCAAATTTTAAACAAATCGGAGGACGTTTGTTGAAGTTAACGCGCTAACGAGCTAAAAATTCACGAAAAATTACTAATTAAGGGCCATAACTCTATCAAATGTTATTGGGCCAGGCTGGTTTTCGAACTCGTCCAGGATATTATTGGAAGACACTTATATACCAAATTTTAGTTGAATCGGATGACGTTTGTTGAAGTTATCGCGCTAACGAGCTCAAAATTCGTACAAAATGACTACTTAAGGACCATAACTCTACCAAATTTTATCGGACCGGGCCGGTTTTCTAACTCGTCCGAGGTATTCTTGGGAGACACCTATATATCAAAATTTCAATCAAATAGGATGATGTTTGTTGAAGTTATCGCGCTAACGAGCTAATTAAGGGCCATAACTCTATCAAATTTTATTGGACCTGGCCGGTTTTCGAACTCGACCGAGATATTCTTGGGAGACACCTATATACCAAATTTCAATCAAATCGGATAACGTTTGTTGAAGTTATCGCGCTAACGAGCTGAAAATTCGTGAAAAATGACTAATTAAGGGCCATAACTCTATAAAATTTTATCGGACCAGGCCGGTTTTCGAACTCGTGCGAGATATTCTTGGGAGACACCTATATACCAAATTTCAATCAAATCGGATAACGTTTGTTGAAGTTATCGCGCTAACGAGCTGAAAATTCGTGAAAAATGACTAATTAAGGGCCATAACTCTATCAAATTTTATCGGACCAGGCCGGTTTTCGAACTCGTCCGAGATATTCTTGGGAGACACCTATATACCAAATTTCAATCAAATCGGATAACGTTTGTTGAAGTTATCGCGCTAACGAGCTATAAATTCGTGAAAAATGACTAATTAAGGGCCATAACTCTATCAAATTTTATTGGACCTGGCCGGTTTTCGAACTCGACCGAGATATTCTTGGGAGACACCTATATACCAAATTTCAATCAAATCGGATATCGTTTGTTGAAGTTATCGCGCTAACGAGCTGAAAATTCGTGAAAAATGACTAATTAAGGGCCATAACTCTATCAAATTTTATCGGACCAGGCCGGTTTTCGAACTCGTCCGAGATATTCTTGGGAGACACCTATATACCAAATTTCAATCAAATCGGATAACGTTTGTTGAAGTTATCGCGCTAACGAGCTGAAAATTCGTGAAAAATGACTAATTAAGGGCCATAACTATCAAATTTTATCGGACCCGGCCGGTTTTCGAACTCGTCCGAGATATTCTTGGGAGACACCTATATACCAAATTTCAATCAAATCGGATAACGTTTGTTGAAGTTGTTGCGTTAACGAGCCTAAAATCGGTGAAAATGGCAAAGGGCCATAACTCGGTAATAAATGTGCGGAAGAACCCGATTTTACGTGCATGGATATGTACTCACACACCAAT
The DNA here is from genome assembly GCA_032622095.1 of Siphonodentalium dalli. Lineage (NCBI taxonomy): Eukaryota > Metazoa > Mollusca > Scaphopoda > Gadilida > Siphonodentaliidae > Siphonodentalium > Siphonodentalium dalli. The sequence continues at coordinate 156,840,315 of CP136066.1, read as the reverse complement.
TTTTTTTTTAATCCGTCAATAAACGGTTGAGTTATAAGCAAAACACGTCGCCCGCCCGCCCGCCCGCCCACCGTCCCTCATCAAGCTATAAGTCGAGTTTTGGAAAAAAACTCGACTAAAAAGCATAAGAAAGTGGTTTATTATCTGAATCGAAATGACATTTTGCCTTGATGGAGGGTGCTAGCTAGATATAGTTCTCCCTCTTGCTACGCTCCGAATGCGCCTGAAGTTTATGTTCTAAAATATGTAACAAACCTGTCCCAAAAGCTCGTATGTATTATACCAGAATAATTCAAATAAGATATCAATTGATAGAAGCGTTCCTGGCAGGTGTCTTAGATTCGTATTTATTGTCTCCAGAAAAAAAATCGGGGACTATATATAAATGAGCGGTGTCCGTCCGTCCGTCCGCCTGTCCGTCCTATGTTGTCCCGATGATAACTTGAATAGTATTCCACATAATTTGATGAAACTTGATATGTATCCTTCATATGAGAAAGTCATGAATCATTCGAATTTGGATCCGGTCCAACAGTTTCCTGGCTGAGTCATTCCCCCTTTTTCGATTGAGAATTTGCTGTTGTCCGGATGATAACTCCAGTTATGATAATCTGAAACCTTTCAACTGAAACCTTTCAAATTTAGTATGTAACCGAGCGCACTAAATCGAATTTAGTGGACGTGGTTAATACATTTCGTATATAATTGCGACTCATCTGAGAACCTTTTTTTTCTTCCACATAATCACTTGTGGACTTATTTCAGAAGCAAATAAGTCCAATATGAACCTATGAGAATATTTAGGTCCAATATTGACCTATTTGCACAAGGATGTCGATAATATTAATAAACATACAATATTTTATAACTCTCTTTATTGTTGATAGTTAACGGTCAACTAAACAGAAACGCTCTTTATGTCACATGTCATATGTTATCTGTAGATATTTCACTGTATAGGAACCAATTCTGGTTATAGTGTAAACAATATTTAATTTTCGAACAGAACATTTAACACATACAAACAAATTGACATAATTTACAACACATGTTCAAAAACGGGGTTATAGACGCACTGTGGTGATTTGACGTTTTGGGTGCGCAACCAAAAATCAAACGAAAACCTGATAAAACTATACTGTGTATTTATTGAAAGTACATAATTATCCACATTGATACAACAATCAAAATAAAACTGTCCCAATATGTTGTATGTATCATACCAGAACAATTTAACCCTTTACCCAACAAACCGGCCAAAAACGGCCAAATAAAGCTGCAACAGCCTAAATTATCTTGGGTCTGTCTCAATAAAACCATACAAATATGGATATCATTGGAACCGGCTCATTGACCACATTGTGATGGTTACAGTTATGCCCTGTGCCAATGCATTCTCTTATATATGCGAGTCGACCATAGGTCGCCTCGCATATATAAGAGAATGCATTGGCCTAACTTTTTAAAACACTTTTTACCATTTTTTCTTACATTCTTTAACAATTTTATAATTTCGCGACCTGATTTCCATTCTGTCCTAAGTGACATGCTGGTACGAAACGTCCGTATGGGTATCGTTGGAATCGGCGTCAAATTCCGCGTCTAACGGTACCGGCCCCTAAGCGGTATCTGTTTTTTTCGCGGTGATATTAGCTATTCTTTTCTGTCCGTTCTGCATAAAAACACTATTTCTTAGAACCATTATGTCCTATAAATAAAACATACTTATAAAGCCAGTTATATCCTGTCATTTAAAAACAAAGATGAATTCTATCTTGAGTTTCGGACACAACAGATAATTATTCAGATCGATGTTGTTCTATGTGCAGTTCGGTTTTTCGAACTGTCACTTACTACAGGATGGAACTGAACTATTTTGCTAAATTCTCTCACATCGAAAGGTTGCAACTCAAATTGCGATCGAACAGAGAAAATATTTCCCGCGAAAAGAAACACACGTAGTCGAGGAGATATTGGTCGACCTCTGCACCCCCCAGGACTCAACTTCACCCCACTACTTTTCTTTCTTAATGTCTCCTCTAATTTTTTTCGGTTGTTAACAAGAACAATGAAAGTGTCAATGACACTGTAGCTCAACTTAGGTAGGGGAATAATTTAATGGTTGACAGTAAATGGAGGAATAGGAAAGGTGCTAATTGAAATGTCTAACATGCGCCAAAGGATTTAGTGATGCAAAGAGTAAAATACAAGATGGCTGCTAGTGGCCATTTTTTTTGGCCAATTGACCCCAAAAGAACTCGTTCCCATCTACGTATAATTGTTAACATCCATGACAAATTTTATGAAGATCTGACCAAAGCTACGACATACAAATTTCATGATGATCAGACGAACAGTACGACCTGTAGACCGCGCCAATGGATTGAATTTTGAAATCCAAGATGGCCGTTGGCAGCCATGTTTTTTGGCCGAATGACCCCACAATGATTCGTTCCCATCTACATGTCAATGTCAACATTCATGACAAATTTAATAAATATCAGACCAAAGGTATGACCTGTAGCCCAAGCCAAAGGATTTAGTCATGCAAAAAGTAAAATGCTGGTGGCAATGTTTTTTGACCGAATGACCCCAAAACGACTCGTTCCCATCTACATGTCATTGTTATAATTAATGACAAATTTCATGACCATTTGACCAAAGCTACGACCTGTAGCCCGCACCAAAGGATTTAGTCATGCAAAGAGTAAAATCCAAGATGGCTGCTGGCGGCAATGTTTTTTGACCAAATGACCCCAAAACGACTCGATCCCATCTACATGTCATTGTTATCATTCATGACAAATTTCATGATGATCAGACGAACAGTACGACCTGTAGCCCGCGCCAATGGATTGAATTTTGAAATCCAAGATGGCCGCCAGCAGCCATGTTTTTTGGCCGAATGACCCGACAATGATTCGTTCCCATTTACATGTCAATGTCAACGTTCATGACAAATTTTATAAAGATTAGACCAAAGGCACGACCTATAGCCCGCGCCAAAGGATTTAGTCATGCAAAGAGTAAAATCCAAGATGGCTGCTGGCGGCCATGTTTTTTGGCCGAACGACTCCAAAATCACTCGTTCCCATCTACATGTCAGTGTTAACATCCATGACAAATTTCATAAACTTCCGACCAACACAACGACCTGTAGCCCGCGCCAAAGGATTTAGTCATGCAAAGAGTAAAATCCAAGATGGCTGCTGGCAGCCATGTTTTTTGGCCGAACGACCCCAAAATCACTCGTTCCCATCTACATGTCATTATTAACATCAATGACAAATTTCATGATGATCAGACGAACAGTACGACCTGAAGCCCGCGCCAATGGATTGAATCTTGAAATCCAAGATGGCTGCCAGCGGCCATGTTTTTTGGCCGAATGACCCCAAAATTACTCGTTCCCATCTACATGTCAATGTCAACATTCATGACAAATTTCATAAAGATCAGACCAAAGGTACGACCTGTAGCCCGCGCCAAAGGATTTAGTCATGCAAAGAGTAAAATACAAGATGGCTGCTGGCGGCCATGTTTTTTGGCCGAACGACACCAAAATCACTCGTTCCCATCTACATGTCATTATTAACATCAATGACAAATTTCATGATGATCAGGCGAACAGTACGATCTGTAGCCCGCGCCAATGGATTGAATCTTGAAATCCAAGATGGCTGCCAGCGGCCATGTTTTTAGGCCGAATGACCCCAAAATGACTCGTTCCCATCTACATGTCAATGTCAACATTCATGACAAATTTCATAAAGATCAGACCAAAGGTACGACCTGTAGCCCGGGCCAAAGGATTTAGTCATGCAAAGAGTAAAATCCAAGATGGCTGCTGGCGGCCATGTTTTTCGGCCGAACAACTCCAAAATCACTCGTTCCCATCTACATGTCATTGTTAACATCCATGACAAATTTCATGATGTTCCGATCAAAGCTACGACCTGTAGCCCGCGCCAAAGGATTTAGTCATGCAAAGAGTAAAATCCAAGATGGCTGCTGGCGGCCATGTTTATTGGCCGAACGACCCCAAAATGACTCGCTCCCATCTACATGTCAATATTAACATCCATGACAAATTTCATGATGATCAGACGAACAGTACGACCTGTAGCCCGCGCCAATGGATTGAATTTTGAAATCTAAGATGGCCGCCAGCGGCCATGTTTTTTGGCCGAATGACCCCACAATGATTCGTTCCCATCTACATGTCAATGTCAACATTCATGACAAATTTCATAAAGATTAGACCAAAGGTACAACCTGTAGCCCGCGCCAAAGGATTTAGTCATGCAAAGAGTAAAATCCAAGATGGCTGCTGGCGGCAATGTTTTTTGGCCGAACGACACCAAAATCACTTGTTGCCATCTACATGTCATTATTAACATCAATGACAAATTTCATGATGATCAGGCGAACAGTACGATCTGTAGCCCGCGCCAATGGATTGAATCTTGAAATCCAAGATGGCTGCCAGCGGCCATGTTTTTAGGCCGAATGACCCCAAAATGACTCGTTCCCATCTACATGTCAATGTCAACATTCATGACAAATTTCATAAAGATCAGACCAAAGGTACGACCTGTAGCCCGCGCCAAAGGATTTAGTCATGCAAAGAGTAAAATCCAAGATGGCTGCTGGTGGCCATGTTTATTGGCCGAACAACCCCAAAACGACTCGTTCCCATCTACATGTCAATATTAACATCCATGACAAATTTCATGATGATCAGACGAACAGTACGACCTGTAGCCCGCGCCAATGGATTGAATTTTGAAATCTAAGATTGCCACCAGCGGCCATGTTTTTGGCCGAATGACCCCACATTGATTCGTTCCCATCTACATGTCAATGTCAACATTCATGACAAATTTCATAAAGATTAGACCAAAGGTACAACCTGTAGCCCGCGCCAAAGGATTTAGTCATGCAAAGAGTAAAATCCAAGATGGCTGCTGGCGGCCATGTTTTTTGGCCGAACAACTCCAAAATCACTCGTTCCCATCTACATGACAGTGTTAACATCCATGACAAATTTCATAAACTTCCGACCAAAACAACGACCTGTAGCCCGCGCCAAAGGATTTAGTCATGCAAAGAGTAAAATCCAAGATGGCTGCTGGCAGCCATGTTTTTTGGCCGAACGACCCCAAAATCACTCGTTCCCATCTACATGTCATTATTAACATCAATGACAAATTTCATGATGATCAGATGAACAGTACGACCTGTAGGCCGCGCCAATGGATTGAATCTTGAAATCCAAAATGGCTGCCAGCGGCCATGTTTTTTGGCCGAATGACCCAAAAATGACTCGTTCCCATCTACATGTCAATGTCAACATTCATGACAAATTTCATGAAGATCAGACCAAAGGTACAACCTGTAGCCCGCGCCAAAGGAAATTGTTGACGGACACACGCACACACGCACACACGCACACACGAACACACGCACACACGGACACACGGACACACGGACGACGGACGCCAAACCATGGCAATAGCTCAAACTTACAAGTAAGTTGAGCTAAAAAGTGTCCACAGAGACTCCAGACAAGATGGCGTCCATCATGGCGTCCATTTTTTGTATGTGCACCAGGTCTCTTTGATCGCCGTTATAGTAAAGATTAGATCAAATGCGGTCTTGTTTTCTGCTCGATTCGTTATGCCAATATATAACCGTTACAAATTAGACAAAAGTCCGACATCATAATCTAATATGGCGGCCAAGATGGCCGCCGAAATGTGAAAATATGCTAATTTTCTGACATTTCACCACTTTTTGTTTGTCTCTATGGGAATATTTTGGCATCTTGGCGTGAATTTATACATTTATCGTATAGAAGAATCATTGACGAACACAATGGGATCATAATATATATTAATTGTGGGATATTTTTGTCCGATATCACGTTTTCCCAAATGCCGATATAATAGGTCAAAGCCGAATGGACGCTAATAACGCGATGTAATGTTTCGAATCAATGAAAGTTATTGCTATCATAACAACACCCATGCATATATGTGCAGGACATACTCGAGCTATGATTCCTCTTATACCTGAGTTGAGGAATATTCACCCAAATCCAAGATGGCGGCCAAAATGGCCACCAGAAATAGAAAAATTGCCGAAAATTGCTGATTTTAACATCAGTGAGCGTTATTGTCACAACCTACTCCACACCTGCTTATTATTGTGAATTGGGAACACTTAGACGAAGAACTGTCATTGTACCATATCCAAATAAAAGTTTCAGAAATGGCGCCACAATGGCACCGAAATGCCCTCATATTCACATCATTGGATACTATTGTCGAGACAACTCCACCCATGCTTACAGTTGAGTTGGAAATACTGAGGTACAAGAATTGTTTTTCCAAATCGAACATGGCGGCCAAAATGGCCACCAAAATTTTCCAAAACACGCCTACATTCCTTAATTTCCTAAACTTTCTTACGATGGGCGTTAATGTTTCGCGATTTCTACCCTCCATTACATGTTGAAATGGAATATTGATATGAAGTATTCATTTGAGTTTGGCAATTGATACTCGCAGTCAAGATGGCGGCTAAATTGGCGGCCAGACATTGAAAAGAAATCGATATTTTCACATACTAATTTCAACTTTTTGTCATAATATCAATATGTGTGGACGAAACTGTACATAAACAATCTATTAGTTTAACTTAATACGTATCAAAATGCATAAAATGGCTCGTATCCTTCTGGAAAGTCGAAAACCCACCATTAATATCGCGATGTGGCATTTCGAAATCCATTCTCCACTTAGCACCGACAATTGCCGTAACCGTAGGAGCGCCGAATAGTAATATTACAACAATTACCTGATAACAGATTCTGATTTGCCACATCACGTCCATAATTATCTGGACCAGCTTCCATTTCTTTGTCTGGTAAATCTGGGTCGCTCACACCGACAAAGTATTCAAAACCTCCTGGGAGAAGGGTCCCTCTAATCATAACGTTTCAAACAATTCATTCTCCGGTGTCTAGCTTACGATTTTAAATATGCTAAATATGGGATTTGTGCGTCATCTTGAACTAGAAAGGCATATGGTCGATGAGTATAAAAGCTTGCAAAATGTCATGTCTATGTATGTGTCTCATACCACATGGGGGTAACGACATGTACACCTGGCGAACCAATTAGCTAGTAACTTCTCAATAGATGGTTCGTCAACTCACAAACTTAGCGAACGCATTGCAATACGTGGACAACTTCGGCATTGTTTCGAATGTTGCTAGTCGTCTCATTCTCTTGGACAGATGTATATCTGCTAAGGAGAAGACCATAATGTACCGACTACCCACACTTCTTGACCATGATCCTAAGGAAACTGTGTGATGTCCCGCAGTCGTCTCGTCGAATAGCTCCCAGCAGAGAAGAACAATACTCGCGGTGTTAGTTTGTGGACATACGCCATGATAGTGGGAATGAAATAAATTGGCCATGGTAAAATGGTCGGAATGGTGATGTTGCCAAGAAATCACTTGGTGTACCCAACGTGTGTTGAACTGAATGCAAGATCTCATCAACGTAACATTCCTCTGGATGTTCTTCGTATTGAACAGTTCACCCTTGCAAAGCCACACATGAGATCATGTCTGAATCTAAAACATACCCAAAGAAGGGTGGTGCAGTCATGGTCCAATTTCATTTCCACTATCATGACACATGCCCACAAACTAGCACCGTGCGTATTGTTATTATCTGCTTGAATTTGGTCGGTGAGACAATTGCTGTACGCAACAAGATTTTTGTTTTGTTCATGGTCAAGACGTGTGGGTATGTTATGCATTATGGTCTTTTACGCCTTAGCAGAAAGGCATCCGTCAAATGTCTGGCTTTCAACATTCGAAGCCATATACATAAGTTGTCCGGGTACGTCAGTGCATTAGATGAGTATGTGAATTGATGAACCATATATTGAGAAGTGTCTGTTTGGTAAGATCATCAGGTGTATATGTTGTTATCCCCATTAGGTCACCAAAGCTGAACATACGCAGATAGCGAGGTCCTTCTGAAAGCTAGTAATTGCATCGACCACATTCATTTCTAGTTTATTGCACAAAATAACGCTCAGATCCCATATGTAGCATCTGAATTATACCATAACCTATACCACGAATGAAGATCGCCAAGATTAAGGATAAGAATTCCCAGTGTTCGAGACAAACACGTGAGCTGGACACCGGCATATGTATTGTTTGAAATATTCCGATTAGTGGGACCTTTCTAAAAAGAAGTGTAGAATACTGTGATGGTGTGAGAGAGATATATTAATCTGACGAAGAGACTATTTGGCGCACCTAAACGGCCATCATGGGCGCTTATGGTGGACAATGCATTTCGAAATGCCACATCGCGATGATTAATTGTGGGTTTTCATCTTTCTACGACTTATGTTGAAACTAATAAATGGCCTATAGTATGTACAGTGTCGTACATACGTATCGATATAATGACAAAAAGTTGAAATTAGTATGTGATAATATCGACTTCTTTTCAATTTCTGGCCGCCAGTTTGGCCACCATCTTGACTGTGAGAGTTTGCCAAACTCAAATGAATACTTCATATCAATTTTCCATATGAACATGTAATTGTGGGCAGAATTCGCGTAACAATAACGACCATCGTAAGAAAGTAAAGGAATGTGAGCTTGATTACAAATTTCGGTCTCCATTTTGGCCGCCATCTTCGATTTGGAAAACAATTTATTGTATGAGATACAAGGTAATTACTTCACCTCAGTATTTCCAAATCAACTGTCTGCATGTGTGCAGTTGTCTCGAAAATAATGCCCAATGATGTAAATATGAGGGAATTTCGGTGATTTTTCAAAATCTTTCCGCCATTGTGGGCGCCATTTTAGATCTGGGGAACTTTTATTTGGATGTGGTATAATGAAAGTACTTCGCATAAGTGTTACCAACTCACAATAGTTAACAAGTGTGGAGTTGTCGTGACGCTCACTGATGTTAAAATCAGCGATTTTTCTATTTCTGGTGGCCATTTTGGCCGCCGTCTTGGATTTGGATAAATATTCCACAACTCAGGTATAAGAGGAATCCTAGCTCGAGTATCTCCTGCACATATATATGCATGGGTGTTATTATGATAGCAATAACTTTCATTGATTCGAAACATTACATCGCGTTATTAGTGTTGATTCGGCTTTGACCTATTATACCGGCATTTGGGAAACGTGTTATTGGACAAAAATATCCCGCTATGAATGTATATTATGATCCCATTGTGTTCGTCAATGACTCTTCTATACGATAAATGTATAAATTCACGCCAAGATGCCAATATTTTCCCATAGAGACAAACGAAAGGTGGTAAAATGTAAGAAAATTAGCATATATTCACATTTCGGAGGCCATCTTGGCCGCCATATTGGATTCTGGTGTCGGACTTTTGGCTAATTTGTGAGGGTTGTATATTAGCATAACAAATCGAGCGGAAAACAAGACCGCTTTTTATATCATCTTTACTATAATGGCGATCAAAGAGACCTGATGCATATAAACAAAACGGCCGCCACGATGGACGCCATCTTGTCTGGAGTCTCTGCGGCCACTTTTTTTCTTGTTAACAACCGAAACAAATTAGAGGAGACATTAAGAAAGAAAATTAGTGGGGTGAATTTGAGTCCTGGGGGGTGCAGATGTCGACCAATATCTCCTGGACTAATATATACGCGTCAAATTCGCAATGTAACATTAACGAAGAGTACATTCCATGAAGCCATATCAACATTACGTATGCAATATATCATCAAGAGTCGCGTGCTTTCCATACAACACCAATTCAAAATGCTTGTTTCTATGTCGATGTGCTGGCTAACTTTTCCAAAGAGCGCACATATCACACTCTGCTCACATTGTAATCTCTAATTCTATCATGTTATACGGTAAATTGAGACTAAATATTTCTTCATGTTGTCCCAAGTGCGTATTATCTCTTTTATAATCACCACTTGGAACAGACCGGTCCTGAAATAATTTCCGTTTCCATAGTGTCCCACGAAAAATATTCTACTAAGAGTTTAGACTGAGTCCATATTGTGCTAAATGCAAAAAATCGCACCCCACCTCCTGAATCTGGTCAAAATATCATATAAGAAAGAGCATCTCCTTATCGAAGTTGATGGTTATTGGCAGAATGAATACTGTTTTCTCGGCAGATACCAGGATATCCACCATAAGTCTAATAACAACCAATTGCCAGAACTTTGAAATTTAAAAATCGATTTACTCGGAAACACAAAAAATGCACTTAGAACAGAATGGAAATCAGGTCGCGATTTGTAATGTGTTAAGCCAATGCATTCTCTTATATAAATATACCTATGGTCGACTCGCATATATAAGAGAATGCATTGGCACAGGGCCGTTCTGTTGGGTAAAGGGTTAAATAAAATATTAATTGATAGAAGCGTTCTCGACAGGTGTCTTCGATTCGTATTCGGGGACTATAGAAATGAGCGGTGTCCATCCGTCCGTCCGTCCGTATGTGCGTCCGCCGTATGTTGTCCAGATGATACTTTGAATAGTATTCCAAATAATTTGATGAAATTTTATATTTGTCCTTCGTGTGAGAATGTCATGAAACCTTCGAATTTGGACCCGGTCCAACAATTTCCTTGCGGAGTCACGCCCCCTTTCGACTGAGAATTTGCTGATTATTTTGTTGTCCGGATGATAACTCCAGTTATGATTATCTGATAACTTTAAAATTTAGTATTTAACCGAGTGGATTAATCACATGAAAATACAGATCAAGTTCTAATTTAGGTTCGGTCCGACCATTTCTGACGGAGTTATGCCCCACTTTCGACTAGAATTTGTCGATTATTATTTTGTTATCTAATCAAATATATCTATGATCCAATGATTGTTTCCAAATTTCGTTTACCATTTCCCAGCTGTTTTCAATTTTTCGCCCAGAAGTGAAATAAAAGCTCTTTCTACTATATTAGGAATAGACTGTTCCAAGTCGTGCAAATGGCTGGGTTGTTTTTTGGGACCCAAACATCGTGTTCATAGTTGTATTTTTTACACCTAATGCGCATAAGATTGTCCACTTATAAATGGACAATCGGTACCTAAAATGGTCGTTAATAAATGGACAATCCGACCACGCGTGGCACGCGAGCTTGGGATTGTCCACTAAATCAAGACATATATAGATAATCGTGCATGTTAGCTTCATATTAAATCTGAAGGGTAATAACTCTATAAAGAATGTACATTTTCTAAATGAAGGTGATTTGTGTGAGAAATTTGCAACACCACAACAGATCAACTTTTGTGAAATATAAGTCAAATTCTTCCATTGGGAGGTACGCTCTTTAAAAACACTTCTTCGAATATTTCCGTTATTTCGTCAACAACTCTTCTTCAAATATCTCCGTTATTTCGTCAAAAACACTTCTTCTCATACAAATCACCGTTATTTAGCAAATTAATATTATTTATAGAGTTATTGCCCTTCATATTAAATATGAAGCTAACGTGCAGGATTACCAAAACATGTCTTCATTTAGTGGACAATCCCAAGCTCGCGTGCCACGCGTGGTTGGATTGTCCATTTATTAATGACCATTTTAGGTACCGATTGTCCATTTATAAGTGGACAACCCTTGAAGAATTGCCTGATTTTTTATGACGTCAATGTGTCTTTCTGGGACATATATAATGCCAATATAAAGGCAGTTCAATTTTTTAGTATTTATCGACCTAAATTGATACCGGGAAACATTCAAAGGCGAATATTATTAGGTGTATTTTTGAGCGCAAACCGCCATGTGACTTTAAACTATGGCATATAGAAGATCTAACCTGGGATCAGTAAGTCATTTCGTACCCTCGCCAGCTTAATATGGCATGTAAATTAAGGTCAACTCATATAGCTTACTCGTATTTAAAGTTGCATAATCCGAATTAACGCTCACAAATTTCTATTTCTTTGGCTTCAGGAGTGATAAATATTTGATTAGAGTCGAGGAACCCACCCATCAAAGCTCAGTGATAAGATATCGATTTTTGAAAATTTTTATTTCTCGAAATGTGGCCCAGAAAAAAGTCGTCAAACCGACGGTCTCGGACAAAATTGCGGATGAAGATGGATAACTCTAAAATCAAGTGGTAATACGGCCAAATTTCGTGATATTATACCCAAGTGATAATACGGCCATATTTCGTTGAACAACATGTTGATAAATAACTCGTTTTGGGAAATTTGATACCATAGTTGACAGCGGTTAGCATTATTTTGTTGTAATTAATCGATTCTGATAACTAAAGCTTATTTTGTAGAAATGTTGTTGATGTTGTAACTTGATGATATGGGGACCGTCTGATCGGATTGAGTACCTTTGAATTCGCGCAGTACATGTACTATTTAAAACTGAGCGAAAAATAGCACGACACATGAGGTCATGCCATTCGACAGAGGAAATAAGAGGGCTATACGATAATGATAAGATATATATATAGATAATAGACAGTCATATTTGTGTGCGGGCAACCAACCTCAACACCATTATACATACCTAAAGCGATAAATCATGCATGCCATGGTAACATTTTCGGTTTTGAATTGGTTCCAAGAAATACATATAATATTCCAGACTGAAGGTGCACGAAAGCACGTCTCCATATTCAAAACCCCCAGGAGTGACACCGTGCATGGTTAAACAGTCTGAGTTAGTTATGTCAACACAACTATATTTAACAATACGCACAGCAAAGTGTTGATGTTGTTTTGAAGTCAGCAACCTACGCATTTGTGGTTTTACTTCCTTCTAGGTCATTTCAATGTAACTTATGTAAGCACCATATAAGCACCCGTCTTAACACAAACATGGCGGTGCATGCAGTTATGTTCTATTCGATGTAAATTTTCACCGTGATGATTTTAGGGATGATTAAGAACTAAAATTGTCATCAGATACAAGACAAGCACGGTACCTGATTATGATCAAGTCAACTCGAATAACCTCGAACTTCAGCCACCCTCCTTCGGCCATCCATCCTTCAGTCACCCCTCCTTCAGCTACCCTCCTTCGGCCACCCCCTTCAGTCACCCTCCTTCGGTCACCCCCTCCTTCAGTCACCCCATCCTTCAGCCACCCTTCACTTATATATTCCAGATAAGGAACGTATATATACGCGATAATGTGCTCGAAAATATATCAGGCCTGGCAATTTCACCATTCGTTTTTTCCTATATTTTCCTAAAAGTTATTAAACTTATTATGAGCTATCCCAACAACTCATATCGGATACTGTAAAAATAGGAATATCGAACATATTTGTTTTTGGCGTTCAAATTTCATATCACAATAACACACATACCCCCCCCCCCAATGACACATATACTGTAACACGAACACTAGTCACAAATTGTTGATACAATCTGACCTAATCACTAAAAGCGACCAGCAGAATGATTTGGCGTGCTTTTAAAGGTTCGGCCAAATTGCATCTGAAGCCAGTTATTAATATCGAACACGTTACCGTTGCTAAGTGCTTGTAAATATTATATTGGGTTGACTTAATGTGCTGCGTGGGCTCACTATAGTCTCAAATTCTCGGCAGATTTTGTAAAAATAAATAAGAATACTTTCAACTTTTTATGGGTGTAAATAATCAAACACACTATACAAATGTAATGAATGTATTGGTGTGTGTTATTGGGGGATACCATGACGGCGCTGTGGTCGTTGGGGCACATTTAGTGTGAACCGCTTCACACAATGTGCCACGACGACAACAGCTCCGTATCCACCAATAACACCCACCCACCCACTTTGCATTGAAATTGTTGTAAGGATAACATGTCTACGTATCTTCCTGCAAATAGGTTCATGTAGGACCCAAATATTCACATAGGTTCATATTGGACTTATTTGATTATGAAATAAGCTTATTCCCGTTATTCCGTTGAATGGCGCGGGCCACAGTGAACATACATTATAGAGAGCGTTAATCTGGTAAGTCGTGTCGATGAGAAATGTAGTTTAAATAGTACCTATATGAGTTTATTTCGTATTTAAATCAGCTCTATGTGTGCTTATTTTGAACGACACGTATTTTTTTCCTCCAATAAGCTCTATATGTGCCTAAAACGCGACATTCAAAATAAGCCCGTAATATTGTGCTTATTTTTACGATAACAGACTGAACATCAGGTAGTTCACCGGGTAGCAATGTGATACATCGATACTAATGGATGCGATGAGAATCATCCATGTCTTTAACATTTATGACTTGTCAATTGTTACTGTTATAGTGGTATGTGTCTACCACAGACCATCCTGTGACAATGTTGAGTCAGGCGGAATTGAAAACAGCCGGTATAGTCATGGGGTGGTAAATAGAGCATGTCAAATGGAATTATATTATTACAGCAGCCCACCCGATTTAACTGATAACATTATAGGGGTCGCATGAAGACGACAAGAGCTGTATTAATGTGTCTAGAATATTGAGAAACTCACTCACGAAAATTTCAAAATAATCATAACTGAACTGTTGTGTGGAATAACTTATACCCCGTAGCATGCATAAATACATCCCACAGCCATATATGATATGTTGATGCGACTATAAGCGTCTCAAACCCTACTTATTATGCTGTTGAATGCGTTTTCCCTCCGCTTATATATTTCAATTTAATCTGTGCAGATATCTCACAAATGGACACAATTGAAATCCAAATATACAAATCTAACTACAGTAATGCTCTAAGTAATCAACTTCTTAACCACAGCAGAATTATGGGTAACTTTTCAGGATTTAGTCGGAAATATGGCTTGTTGCCATTAATCGGAAAGCTCTCCCGAGAGCTTTCCGATGAATGGCAACAAGCCATATTTCCGACTAAATCCTGAAAAGTTACCCATAATTCTGCTGTGGTTAATAAGTCGATTACTTAGAGCATTAACTACCTGTGCTTACTTTCAAAGCAGACTCAGACCAACATCAAAACTGTACATGTATATAATTATAGTATATTTAGAGGATATTACTTGGTTGGTTTGATGTTAGGACCGTTATCAGCTCGAGGTAACTGACAACTCTTTCAAATGAGTGACATCAAAAAAAGTTATATCTATACATTATTTAGCAGTGAAGTAGATTAAGGCATGGCGTAAATCAATATTACTCGGATTTGTGATGTCGTAACGTGATATTAACCGGATTTGTGATGTAAACTGATATCACTCGGTTTAAGGGCAAATTGAAGCAATATTCACATATATCGATAACAAGCCGTTCTGGACACAATTTAAGATATATATGTCCACCCTGGTCAATTGGTCCTGCTACGATACTGTAGAGGCAAAACTGTTGTTAAGAAAAATTACAGCTATTTTTTTTAAGTTGTCATTTTCGCGTTGTTCGAATAATCTGAACTTAATTATCCAGAAAAATCCATTATATGTATCAAACTTTCAAAAACATATATATTGCGATTAATATACTTGCATGGTTGTGTTAGTTGTTGCAAATCTTCTTGAATGTTTCATACAGACGCTGACTTTTTCTCAAATCGCTCGGATTAGCCAAACACCGCGAAAATTACAACTTTAGAAAAAATAACGGTACTTTTTCGTAACGGCATCAGTTTGCCCTACCAACATCACAGCACTTCACATGACCCACCTGCACCATAATAGAATAGCAGGACCACTTGACCAGGGGTGATATAGAGAGTATTATCACCAGATAATACAATGCAAAGAAATAGAAACGAGAAATCTCTCTCGAAGACAGTACAAATTTGAAATCCTACCGCTATGTAACGATAGGTTTATGTCGTCAATTTGACATATTGTAACATGTGAATTTCATACTATTGTATCGGGAGAGGGGCTCCATAAGTTTTACAAAACATTGTGCACCAATTAATTTCGTATTTTATGCAAATAAAATAAGTTCCAAAGACAAAACCGAAATAATGAATGTTTGAATACTTGAGACCATGAAATGAGAGTCACATGGTCAGAAACTTTACATGGTAGAATAATTCAAGGTTATGTGTGCACCAGATGCACATTCCAAAAAGAAACATTTTCATCATATTTGGCAGTAAAATGCATCTTAACGATTTTTTCCGGATTCCATGTGAATTTTTTTAGAAACAAATCAAGACGACAACGACGACGACGACGACAACAACAAGAACAACAAGAACAGCAAGAACAAAAACAACAAAAACAACAACAACAACAACAACAACAACAACAATTTGTATGAAACTTGTCGTGAAGACATGTGCGTTTGCATTATTATCATTACACATATTTCACCTAACGTTTTAAGAGATTGACTATCAAAAAACATACGCACATCACCGTCGAAAAACGTAATTTTCTAAACAAAAAAATAGCTACATTTTCTGTCCAAGTTCGAAGTAAAATGTGGAAAATTTATATCATAGAGACTGGTTTCTCTTACTTTATTCCACCGAATCTAGACATAAATTAAAGAGTCTGTGTTGGGAAGTTCTGAGAATATAGACAAAACATCTTTAAACATAATATAGAAACCAGCAAACTTATCTAAAAAAAATACATCGGCATTCGACATTTACATATTCAAAGAGCGTTTATACTCACGTTTATGGTGATATGTATATCTCCAAAAATGATCATTGCATTCTGTCTGCCAACTCTTTACGGCACTATTGTTTATCAATTACAATCACAAATAGATGGCAAATGCCACCTCATGTAATCCTCCCTTAAGCAGCTTCTCCTTAAACTGTAGAACACTATCGACCGATGTATATCCTGAGGTCAAAACTGTGTTCAGGTTGACTATAACGCGACGTAATCACCAACCACAGGTTTATAAATCATTAGGAATTATGTAGTATCCGCAAAAACCGGCCTAATGCGATCGTCAATTCAGGTAAATTGTCATACCTGTTTGTCATTTTGTGTTGGTGGACATATCTGGGTCGCCTTGATAAGAAGCGAATATTTGCCCATTGACTGCACAGCCGCAGCACAGAATAGCGCTATCTAAATTCGGAAATAAACCCTTACATTATACAGTTACCTGTATGAAATAATTAAGGTGCAGTCAGGTGAGAGCGTTTGTACTCGGCGCGCGGAATTGATGCTAAGGTATTTACAGGACACGCGCGACGAAATATACAGGTGTATACAATGCATACAGACATGAGAATGATTATGCCTCATGCCCATAACAATAGCTAACAGTGCAACAGCTTTCACAAAAATACATAAGATGATATATGTGGATCGTTGGAATTAAGACTCCAGGATGCATGATCACGGATTAAATCCGTGTAACTGGTTGTTTAATATCGTCACAAGTTTTGCAATAATATCTGTCAGTTTTATCGGTGGACTAACGACAGGAACATATTGCTGAATTCACTATGACAATATAGACCGGGTGCATGTAGAAATCACCTACTCGTACCCCCCCCCCCCGACAACCCTATACATATTACTATTACCCTTCGTTTGGGTGGAACACGTACATTTCTGCTGCTAGTAAAGTTCCAGATTGTTTCAGGTCAAGGCTAGATGTCAATTACAACAAAAACGTTTGTAGTTTGGATTGGAAATAAGGGGGGTTGCATAGACGTCATATACGATAAATTAATTGGAAACCCGATTCATTACCCTCCTTGGCATCACATTCTCCCTCCGCAAATCAGACATATTTTTGAATGGGTTAACTCTTGGACGGAAAACCTGAAGAAAAAGATTGCACACTCCGTTGAATGTCATCATAGCGGTGAATCTCCATACCAAATTTCATTGAGATCGACAACCTATGGTTGAGATATCTGCTTGGACGGACAAAAACACCCCCAACAATTCCAGATAAACGAAGATGAATAACTCTAGAACAGAAAACATGAACAAAACGATTGAACACTCAGTTGAATGTCCTCATAGTGGTGAACATCCATACCAAATTTCATTGAGATCCGACAACCTACATTGTATGTTTGAGATATCTTCTTGGGTGGAAAAAACCCCAACATTTCCAGATAAACAAAGATGAATAACTAAATCTAGAATGGAACACCACATTGGATATCCTCATAGTAGTGAGCATCCATACAAAATTTCATTATGCTGTCAACCGGTGGTTGAGATATCTGCTCAGACTGACAGATTGACGGACGGAAGGTCGGATGTATGTAATCCAGTATACACACTATTTCCTTTGGTCATGGCGGTATAACACAACCATGGTAAACATAATATTGCCTGCACATATATCAATTGTGCATGCCACTTTATATCAATCCTCAAATGAATGGCACACGGTTGAGAAAAATGGCCAATTCAATGGCAGACATTTGAGTCGACCACTTGATATACATGATACCATTATTATGTATTCACACACCAACAGCCACAAAGGAGGCACTTTGGCTACCATTGATAAAGCGTTATAAAGCTTTTTGAATGGTATATATAGTTTAAACATATTTTATTTGTGTCTCCTACATAATAACAAATACAATGAAGAGGAAATTGAAAGTTAAGTTCTCAAAAGGGATAGGGGCACCAGTTTTTACAACTTCCAGATTACAGAATAATCAGAAACAGAAGATTGGGAAATGTGGACAGATAAAATAATAGGAGTACAGTAATGCTCTAATTAATCGACCTCTTAACCAAAGCAGAATTATGGGTAACTTTTCAGGATTTAGTCGGAAATATGGCTTGTTGCCATTCATCGGAAAGCTCTCGGGGAGAGCTTTCCGATGAATCCAACAAGCCATATTTCCGACTAAATCCTGAAAAGTTACCCATAATTCTTCTTTGGTTAAGAGGTCGATTAATTAGAGCATTACTGTATGTGATATGTATTTCGACTGCGGAATATCATAGAAGCAAGCCTGAGTTTAGTGTGCCTGTCATTTGCACCATGAGGTCCCCAGAGGGTGAATTTAGTGACGCTATCCCGCAACATTCTGCTCAGGCCTCATCTTCTCTGGAACGTTTCTTTATTATCAAATTTCTGTAGAAACTTCTTCGCATAGATTCTATTTCTTTTTTAGTTTAGTTTCTCTATATCGATCCCCAAACTGGCAGACGACACATTGCATAATCGAGGTTCCCAATGGGTGCACATCACAATATTCACCATTTGGGAACTTAAATCTGAGTCTATTTCTCCCATAGGAGATGAGGCCATGCAGAATGAGGTCCCAAAAGGGTGAATTTAGTGATGCTAGCCCACTATGTGGGATAGTGTCACCTCATTCTGTTAATGACAGGCAACTAAACTCAGGCTTGCATAGACGGTCAGGTTGAAGAAACTATATTCTGGAAGTGCGGTCTCTTAACAGGAAGTGGGGAAAGTGGATATGAGGAATGGGCATGCAGATATGTTCTGGGTATCTTATGGAAACCGACCAGTTGCTGATATGTAGCTTTGGGTGGCGATAAAATGAACTCATTTCTGAGCTGGTGGAGTAACATAACCTAACAAGAGCGTTGCTATGGCGTGGCAAAATACACCCATGGTAATTTCAACAAAGGGCCATAACGAGTAATACATATACCAAATTTTAAAACAAATGATTACTATCACTAAAGCTATCACCCGGAAACAAAAATAATTGTCAAATTATAAGTCAACAAGCACCATAACTGTGGTTAAAATAGGTGAACAGATAACTAAAACTAAAGTTATCACCTGGAAACCAAAATAATCGGCAAATTCTAAGTCGACAAGGACCATACCTCTGGCAAAAATGGGCGGACCAAATCCAAATTCAACCTTGACCTGTATTTTTATGTGACTAATCTACATATAAAATTTGAAAACAGTCAGACAACTAAAACTAAAGTTATCATCCAGAAACAAAAATAATCGGCAAATTCTAATTCAACAAGGACCATAACTCTGGCCAAAATTGGCAGGCGGAACCCAAATTCGCATTTGACCTGTATATTGGGCTAGTAAACTCACATACCTAATTTCATTCCATTCAGAACAGATTTACTAAAGTTATCATCTGGAAATGAAAATTGAATACAAATTCAAACGAAAAGGGCAATAACTCTGGTGAAAATTGGCAGGCGGAACCCGAATTCGAACTTACCTGTATTTTGTGCTAGTAAACCCAGATACCAAATTTCATTCCATTCAGTTCAGACTTACTAAAGTCATCTGGAAACAAACAAAAAAGCGGATGGACAGACAGACAGAATCTGATGTCCGATCCAATAACATAATACGTTGTTTTTTTTTCAAAACGGGCGTATGAATAGGATATTTTTGAGTAGGTTTATGTTGACTCCCTTGCAAAGGACACTCACGTACAACATTTTGTTTCTGGCAGCCTGGTCTAGCGGACATTGGAATAACAAGAGGTGGGCTGTTGCCTGGTGCATACCCCTATGTGGCATGCTGCCTAGTGTGGTCATACATATAACCCATGGCTGAGATACTCACTCAAACGATTGAACACTCCATTGAATGTCCTCATAGTGGTGAACATCCATAAGAAATTTCATGAAGATCCGACAACATATGGTTCAGATATCTGCTCGGATCGACAAAAAAAAACATTTCCAGATCAACAAAGATGAATAACTCTGGAATGGATAACCTGAATAAAACATTTGAACACTCCTCTGAATTTCCTCATAGTGCTGAATATCCATAACAAACTTCATTGAGATCTGTGAACCTGTGGCTGAGATATCTGCTCGGATTGACAAAGAAACATTTCCAGATAAACAAAGATGAATAACTATAGAATGGAAAATCGGAACAAAACAACTGAACACTCAATTCAATGTCCTCATAGTAGTGAACATCCATACCAAATTTTAATGAGATCTGGCTACCAGCGGTTGAGGCATATGCTCTGATAAATGGACAATCAGATCGGGCTGCATGTAATCCAGTATACCCATTCCTTCGATGGGGTATAAAAAGTGAGTGGTCATCACAAGGATATCCGCATATACAACACATCATTGTCCAATCCATGCACTTTCAGAGGAAGTGCATTGTGCTGTGCTTGTAATGGTGGATCTGTTCTGTGTCACACTTTAAACCGATGTACACAGCTGATACACAGCTTACCTCTGGGTGAAAAAGCTTCCTTTTAAATGAATCAATGTCCCTGTAGCCGAGGTGGTTAGGTCGTGGATACCATCATCGCTGTCTGGGCTACATGAGGTCAGCGTGGGTTACAATCCCGACATGGGCGAATATTGGGATGATTTTCATGCTTGATCTTGCGCTCTAGGACATCTGAATGTGCCATTCCGATCGTAAAATGGCATTTCAATACAAAATATCACTTTGATCATTCACAAATGAAGCAATGGACACATAACATCTTATTGAGGTTTAACACGGACCCATGTAGTTATTTTTTATTCGCGGACTACACATGGACCTGTGGCCATGAACTCAAACTAAAAGGGATAAATTAAAAAAGGATTTCTGGAAATATTTGTTCCCAAATCGTGTAATTTATCACTTACCTGAATTTGTACTAGTATTTCGTAGTCACAAGTGGATAATTGGAAGACTTCAAGAAGAAAGGAATAGACTCATATTTCTATGCCTTAAAATACAGCCACGATTCTGAAGATCAGTGACATTCAATTCGATGAACTAACCTCATGTTTGATGTACATGTATTATATGTAACTTCCAAGACAACTAGCCCGATCTCAAGCAAGCCTGAGTTTAGTATGCCTGTCATTTGCAAAATGAGGTCCCCAGAGGGTGCATTTAGTGACGCTAACCCACATAGCGGGGTAGCATCACCAAATTCACCCTCTGGTAACCTCATTCTGCATGGCCTCATTTGCTATGAGAGACATAGACTAAGAATGAAGTTCCCAAATGGTGAATATTGTGATGTACACCCATTGGGAACCTCGATTACGCAACTAACAATTAAATAGAATCTATGTGATGAAGTTTCTATAGAAATTTGATAATAAAGAAACTTTCCAGAGAAGATGAGACCTAAGCAGAATGAGGTCCCCAGAGGGTGAATTTGGTGATGCTAGCCCGCTATGCGGGATAGCATCACTAAATTCACCCTCTGGGGACCTCATTCTGCAAAATGACAGGCACACTAAACTCAGGCTTGATATCAAGGCTTGTTCTGGTTATATTTGATATTGATCACAATAGATATATCATAGTTAAGATCACTGCTGGCTTTTCTGGGTCTGCAATGTATAACATTTAATTTGAGTCGCTCAACATACAACAGTGGTTTATTTTTAAAAGTTTTGTGCATAAATGGGATGATAGTGCGGGAATCCAGGAAATTCAATTTGAAACCCGGTGAGTTCATATTTTCCAATTTTCAACTGATGAAAATGTCCAAACTAACACCTTCCAAAGCTTGAGATTTCCAACTGATGGCCTTTTTAGTCCTAATTTTTTACCAATTTTACAAAAATTTTAGTCCTAAATTTTAACTTTTTAGTCCTAAAATTTACCAAGAAAGTGTTCAACTTATATTTGGTCTGATTTTGTGTCAGGCATGAAATTTCCAACTGATGTGGGGGGGGTGTTGGAGGGTAAGGCTCCCCTTCAGACACCACATCCATGAATTCAGGCAGATGTCAGTTGTACTTTCACTTGTTGACAGTGGTGCTGGGGGGGGGGGGGGGGTGTAGACTAAATACCTTTCTTGTCTCACCAAAGGCCATTTAAAGTTTTGATGATGCTAGTCACCACACTGGTGACATGTTAAAGTTTGTGTAAAATAGACAGTTTCACTGCTTCAGTCATTGTCCCCGGATAAGATTGGCGCCAGTGGTCCAATGAGCTGGCAAAACAATTTGTTGGTAATCTGTGCCATGTATTCGTCGAATCTTAACAAATCTTAATAAACGTGAAGGCAAACAAGCCCCTGTGTTAAATACACATATTGTTGTTGCATTGTCATGGAAACATCCATCAGTACAGCCGCACTTCAGCTTACCAGGTTTATTTGTCTGTTAAAACGGTTTCCAGTTATCTCCAATACAATGTAACAACTTCATCCATTCAAACTGGGCATGCCCTTTAACCCTTCTATACTAAATGGATTCTCCCATTCAGTTATAAAAGTATATACTGGAATGGTCTATTATTCATTTGGATAATAAAAGCAAACGACAGACAGGTGGAAAGATAATACAAGTGCAGAAGAATTCATATTTATTGGAGGGAAATGTTTAGATAATAAGTTCAACAAATGACTTATTATCTGAACATTTCCTGAGGAAACTCCTCGTCAATGAGTATTTAATATACAGTAATGCCCGAAGTATATGACCCTTTAACCACAGCAGAATTAAGGGAAATTTTTCAGGATTTAGTCGGAAATTTGGCTTGTTGCCATTCATCGGAAAGCTCTCGGTGAGAGCTTTCCGATGAACAGTAACAAGCCATATTTCCGACTAAATTCTGAAAAATTTCCCATAATTCTGCTGTGGTTTAGGGGTAGATTATTTAGGACATTACTATAGAAAGGGTTAAATAGTTTCTATATACATTTACATTTAGTGAATTACAAATGATTTTGACAACGGAATTGTCGCTTCTAAATATCCTGATGAATCTGAATAAAGGTTTTTCAGAGTTAAAATAGATTTAACTGCATATTTGTTCATATAAACAATAGATCTGTGATGCTGTGGAAGCAGCATAAATATTTACCATGTGTTATTTCTAGCAGCGTATTGATGAGTAATATCCAAACAAGAACTAATTGACTGGGCAATAAGTTTATTGACATAGCCATTATATCCTGCAGTATATTTGCAGTCGACTAGAGTTGTCTGATTGTCAGACATGTAGAATCAGACGTCACAGTGTAAACATATTTGGGTTGAAGTATAAGTAGGAGTGTGTAAAAGTTAATGTTGGATGCATTAATGATTAATATTGTATCGCACCTAACTTTCTTGCCAGCTGATTGGCTGAGAGCTGCACCCCTATCTTTTTCGTGGCGTTTATCTCCGAGACGGTTGACTCTACAATGGAGCACTACATGGATGTGCTATTGATTTTTGACGTTTTTACTAAAATTTAAGATTGTCAGTAGCCTATTCATTGTTTATCCCTTTCATGACGGAAGCTGCGCTGGTGCAGCATTAAAGATCATTGGCAGACAACACAATACATAATCGAGGTGCCCAATGGGTGCACATCACCATCTTCACCATCTGGGAACTTAAATCTATGTCTAGGTCTCCCATAGCAGATGAGGCCATGCAGAATGAGGTCCCCCAAGGATGAATTTGGTGATTCCAGCCCACTAGCTTCACAAAACTCATCCTCTGTGGGACCTCATTCTACAAAATGTCCAGCATCATGTTTTGAGTACTGTTCACAGTTTATTTACTGGCCAGGTAGAATACCCAGAGTGAGCCAGTCCAGGTACTCGCTGGGTCCAGTGTCGAGATCAAACTAAGATAAATACTCTACTTATAAACTAGATGTGGAATTGAGTGATTGAGCTTACAGAAGGTCTCAATATTTGGTGCAGAACATTTGCAGATTGAGGTCCCCAGAGGGAGAATTTAGTGAAGCTACCATGCACAGCAGGCTAGCATCACCAAATTCTCCCTCTTCATACCTCATTCAACATATCTATTGGAGACATAGATAGATTTAAGTTCCCAGATGGTGAAGATGATGATGTGCACCCATTGAGCACCTCAATTATGCATTGTGTCGATGCCAATATGGGGATGTAGAGAAACTAAACTAAAAAAGAAAAAGAATCTTCTAAAGAAACTAAAAAACTTGTTAATTTTTTATAATAAAGATGTGGCCTTAGCAGAATGAGATCCCTAGAGGGTGAATTTAGTGATGCTAGCCCATGGTGCTAAATTCAGCCTCTTTCAGCATTCTGAAAATGTCCCGCACCATATTATGAGGCCTGGCTTATATAATAGAGATTTCAGTGACTGCACCAATACTCAAACAATCAGAAATCGGTTGGTGGTGCTTTTTCATGATCAACTCTTCACTACATAAAATGTTTATGAAACATATGGCTTCTAAGTTTTGGTTACCATGAGAGATCGGGAAAGATAAAAAAGAGACAAGATATGATGTATAAAATTCATTCAGACAATATTGTGTATATACTCTGATCATAATGGATGATGCTATGAAGATAAAATGCTAATTTATACTTTAATATTTACATGTATTTTATACGATTATGTACAACGCTAGACTATGTCTTCTCGGTCCACAACAGCCTGGGACATCGGTTGGGTTGATGATATTTTGGACTGAGTCCTCTCCTGTTACTCTTCTATAATGGACTTTACACACATATCATGGGCGGGAGTTATCTTGCTTGTATGTCTTCGAATTAGGTCAAATGGAAGCTTTGCGTATATGAACATGAGATCAGCCTTTTCCAAGCATGATTATATCAAACATGTGTATACCAGAGGTCTGTGGAATGTCAAAGTAAAGAGATTTATAATAAGTAAACAAAGCACTGTTTTCCAGAGAATTTTGATTTGTCATGCTATCAGAAAATGCATGTAAACAATACATTAAATGATTGTATCATCACTTTACCTTTTTCTATCACAGTAAATGATATATAATTTTGAAGATGTGAGATGATTAATCACATTCAGGGGTTCACGTGAAAGCCCGGGCTCCACAGGTACATGTACATCGTCTTTTGAATGAAAGTCAGTTATAGAAGAGCAACAGGAGGGGACTCGGTACAAAACAGCATCAACCCAACTGATATCCCAAGCTGTTCTGGACCGAGAAGACTTGGTAAACTAGACCACACATTTCCATCTCTTTTGGAGATTAGCTTGTTAAAGGCTCATGTAGTGTTCTGACATTTTATTAACATTCTTTATTATTGGGGAGTTGAAAAGCATCAATATGCATCAATGGAGCACCTAGTTGAAGGCCCTGTTAATATTTGAATGCCCAGATCACATTATATACAGTGTACAACATACTCCTTAACATCTACCATTTGGAATAGGAACCCAAAATATATATATTGTACCGGAATATGGAACAGCTGTGGCCTAGGAGTATCCACCAAGTGACAGAGATTTTCAGATTCACACCAAGAGTTGCCCCCCCCCCCCCCCCGATATTTACCCCAGAATGCATCATAATTCACAACTAAGATAGAGTTATTCCCCTTCTATTGAATTATAATAGACTGGCAGTACAGACCAGATCAAAATTATCCAATACAGTGTGATAATAAACAGGTTTTATTCGAAAACTTCCAACTTCCAACATCAGGCAATATCAGCTACAACAGTTATACGATCGCCAAACATTATCACAGATCAATAAATATGGATCATATTTATCAGTATATGAAAATGTCTGGTGAAGGAGTAAATCAGTTGAGTGTAGGTAGCTAACAGCACCTTTCATTTGACGTTATTGATCTATACCGCTCTATTAACCTTTTCATGACAGGAGCGGTGATGGTGCAGCATTAGAGATCCTATAGAGAGAGTAGTTGGGCGTCAAGTGCCCAGGATGGTCGTAAAGATCGAGTGTTCTTCTCCTTCACCCCATTTAAAGATCCTGCGCCAGTGTATTCTCTTATATATTCGAGTCTCCCTCGCATATATAAGAGAATGCACTGGCTTACAAGGTCACACAATATGCCAAAATTCAGTCCTTGCTATCAACAGAACCGTATGCTTTATTCTCTCATCCAAGTAAATACATTACATATTACATAAAGGATATTGAGATATTAACTAGAAGTATATATACAATATATACCCATTGACAGTGGTGGTGTTAACTATGGAAATTAGGCAGAAATGAGAGTCGATTTACATAAAAGAAAAAGAAAATCTTAAGTTGCACTTTCTTTTGACAGGAAATCAATTAATTTTTATGATTGATTTTGAATGAGAGTTTTCACTTGGTACAGTAATGCCCTAAATAATCGACTCCTTAACCACAGCAGAATTATGGGTAATTTTTCAGGATTTAGTTGGAAATATGGATTGTTGCCATTCATCAGAAATCTCTCACTGAGAGCTTTCCGATGAATGGTAACAAGCCATATTTCCGACTAAATCCTGAAAAATTACCCATAATTCTGCTGTGGTTAAGGAGTCGATTATTTAGGGCATTACTACATATAATGGAAAGGACAATCAAAATCATTCAGAAAAAGTCCATTATTTGTCAGCAAGTCTGAATTTAGTGTGTCTGACATTTTCAGAATGAGGTCCCCAGAGGGTGAAATTAGTGATGCCATTCTGCATAGTGGGCTAGCATCACCAAATTCACCATCTGGGGATCTCATTCTGCTTAGGCCTCAACTGCTATGGGAGACCTAGGAACATATTGAAGTTACCCAGTTGAAGCTGATGATGTGCAATTATCTTCTGTAAATTAGGGGATATATAAAGTGAACAGAAGGGAAAAAGTAACTAAACTCAAAGTTAATTTGAGACTATAGATTCTTCCCAGAAGATGAGGCCTAAGCAGAATGAGGTCCCCAGAGGGTTAATTGGGTGATGCTAGCCTGCTGTGAAGGGATAGCGTCACTAAATTCACCCTCTGGGGACCTCATTATGCAAATGTCAGACACACTAAATTCAGGCTTGTCTGTCAGAGAAAATAAAATGCAAATTCAGATATCCCCTTCATTTTATAATCATCAAATCTTGAAAATCTGGAGCGCAAACATTACATGTGCCTTTAAATTTATCGTTCATCTTACAGAAACATTAAAACGAAAAGTAATGTGGTAAATCTGCACAAAATTACAAACGCATAACATGTATCATTTATGAAAGCCCTAATATTTGCTAAAAGCAAATCACAATTTGTCTTTATTCACAATCACAGACATATCAGATTCTGGTACTACATTTATTAATGATAAATATGACAATATTAGGCCAAACAAAATATAAAAACTCTGTTTCTCAGATACCTACAGTAATGCCTTAAATAATTGACTCCTTAACCACACAGGGCTCAAAATACATTTAATTTTGCGAAAATCAAATGCTGAATCAAGTTAGTCATAAAGCACTGAAAATTGAAAAGTTTCGCGAGAATCATTGATGAGAATCGATTCGGTGATTCTCGTCGAATCTTAAGGCTTGCCACAGCAGAATTATGGGAGCTTTCCAATGAATGGCAACAAGCCATATTTCAGACTAAATCCTGAAAAGTTACCCATAATTCTGCTGTGGTTAAGGAGTTGATTACTTAGGGCATTACTGTACATTGATTAATGATAAATACGACAATATTAGGCCAAACAAAATATAAATATATATATTTAGTATACCTTACACGTATTTAACATCGCGCAGTACTATTATTCGCGCACCCATCAGGACGCGATTTTAAAACTGAGCGAAAAATAGTACGACTCCCAAGTTTGTTTAATCTAAATGACAGTGCTTAGGTAAAACAAGAGGGCTATGTTGCTGAGTTTACAAATATTATGAACGGTTGAATGGAAAATTACGCAATATATGGATGCATATATTTACATTCGGCCAACCGTTATCAAGACCATTGCTCACAATGCCAAGCGACAAATCATGGTAACATAGACGTTCGCCACAAAATTATGATGTATTTATTGTCTGCACAATGTAAATCCGCCGCGATGGTTTTTAATATATACATATACTATCTCCAGCAATAACAAAGAACAGAAACTGTCATCAGCACCAAGATATACGAAAATATCACGGAAATATTATGAAAATATTTTTGTCAGTTTTAAATTCGCGCAGCTAGGTGCACGAATTTAAAGTGCGCGAATTCAAAACTGAGCCAAAAATAGTACTGCACGAATTTAAATACGAGTAAGGTAGAAAGGGTTAAATTACCATATCCTAGCAGAGTGCCCAGAGACCTGCAATGATAGTTATTGGTTTCTCTCTTGGGATAGTCAGTTTTTGAGACATAAAAATAAATAGATAGATCGACACAAGTGTGTGAACTGGTTAACGTTATTGCACGAGTTAGTCGTAGCACGACGGTAAAACGAGAACCGGCGGTAAGTGAGATCAATCAGGTACAATCAGCACTTGGACCAAAAGATCAAGAAATCTGTTGGTTGTTTTCATTTAATAATCCAATTCGAAAATTCAAATAGCACAACAACAGTACAGAGATTGAACAATAAATCTTTTGAAAATAAAATTGTCTGAGAAACATTAAACTTATTTTTTGTGGCCTTAGAGAATAAGTGCAACCTTTTTATTTGCAGTTTATATCGGGAAAAAATATAATCGGTAAGAAATAATAGCTCAAACATACCCGTTTCATGATTCAAATTTCTTATTAAATACACAACCATCATGATAAACTACGTCTGCAAACTCATTAAAAAATGTGTCAATGATACTTTATTGGGTGAAGTAAATCATACAGAGATTATCAACTAACTTTGTGGACATTTGTTTGGGTAATAATCATGGCCACAGGCAACTGATATTAAACCCAACTGACATATTCCTGTGTTTTTTAGGTATTATATCTTTCACGATGATCGTAACGGACTTGGACTCTGTCAGTGGAATGAGGGCTTTTAAATGGGCAGTGGGCATTAAAGCCACATGGCGGTTTGAGAGCCAAAATACACCTAATAATATTCGCTTTTGAATTTTTCCCGGTGTCGTGATAGGTTGATAAATACTTGGAACTACCATTCAGCAAGAAATATATGTCTCAGAAAGACGCATTGAAGTCATAAAAAATACAACTTTTAACACGATGTTTGTGTTCCAAACAAAAAAGAGCTATTTGCACAGCGTGGAACAGATAAGAGCATTCCGGGTTAGTCTATTCCCGATATGGTAGAATAAAGAGCGTTTGTTTCACCTATGTGCAAAATATTTTAAAATAGCTGGAAAATGGCTGTGACCATGGAAAGTATTTTTCAGAGCATATGAGCGGTATATCAATATTTTGTGGCTTTGTCAACTTATATTTTACCTCCATCCAAATTACATAGACAGAATTTAGAAGCTCGAATGAGCCATGTCTGTTTAAAAAGTGATTTAACCCTTCCATGACTGGAGATTCCTGAAATTTTGCTAAAACTCTGTCAATGCATTCTCATATATGCAAGTCTCCCATAGGAAGCCTCACATATATAAGAGAATACATTGGCCTACCAATATTTACCTTGACCGTGTAAGCCGTTGCATTCTCTTATATATGCAAGTCTCCCATAGGGAGCCTCACATATATATATGAGAATGCAATGGCACAGGATCTTTAATGCGCAGCTCACATGAGTCATGTCATGAAAGGGTTAAAATGAATTTGTGTTGTCTGGGATCATAAGTTGAGGTCAGACTATAATCACACTTTATGGTGAATGTGAGAGTAATAGGTTCAAATTGTAGGTGTGATATTGAAAGGTTTCCAATGTGCTCTATTCTGAAATTTAAGGCCACTTAATACTATATTTGGAAATTTAATTTTGTTCAAGAACCTCAAATTTTAAAATTTTTATCAAATCAAGTCAAATAACTCTAATTGTGGTAAAATTGGACCGGAATGGATTACACATTAACCCTTTCATGATGGGAGCTGCAGCATTAAAGATCCTGTGCCAGTGCATTCTTTTATATACGCAAGTCTTGGATATATAAGAGAATGCACTGGCTTACAAGGTCAAGGTAAACATTGTTAAGCCAATTTATTCTCATATATGCGAGGCTCCCTATGGGAGACTCACATATATAAGAGAATGCATTGGCACAGGGTTTTCGCCAAATTTCAAGAAGCTCCAGTCATGGAAGGGTTAAGCGAAGTATTCTGAAATCCAAGGCCGTTCATGCTCCCATGTCACATTACAGGCCTGGTGATTTGACATATTCAATAGTATTCCAGGCTTTCAAGGAAACCTGGTT
Source organism: Siphonodentalium dalli (assembly GCA_032622095.1). Taxonomy (NCBI): domain Eukaryota; kingdom Metazoa; phylum Mollusca; class Scaphopoda; order Gadilida; family Siphonodentaliidae; genus Siphonodentalium; species Siphonodentalium dalli. The sequence continues at coordinate 156,809,360 of CP136066.1, read as the reverse complement.
TGGTTTTTTTTTATTTCAAAGAACTAATAGATGAATATCAAGAAGTATATGAGAAAGAGGTGACTCAACTTAACCCTTTAATGACTGGAGCTTCTTCAATTTTGCAAAAACTCTGCCAATGCATTCTCTTATAAATGCAAAGAGCATAACAAATCCTGTGCCAGTGCATTCTCTTATGTATGCGAGTCTCCCATAGGAAGCCTCTCATTTATAAGAGAATACATTGGCCTAACAATTTTACCTTGACCTTGTAAGCCAGTGCATTCTCTTTTATATCCGAGGCTCCCTATGGGATAATGCACTGGCACAGGATCTTTATTGCTGTATCAGCGCAGCTCCCATCATGAAAGTGTTAAATTGAAGAGTATATAGCAATTGCTTGCACTCTCACAGCTATGAGAAATGAATCCAATAATCCAAACAGGAGTTATCGGTCGGAAACCGAAATGTTATGAAATCGGTCAAATTCTAAGTCGAAAAAAGGCTGCAACTCTGTAAAAATAATTAGATGAAACCCATATTCGAACTTGGTCTGTATTTTTAGCTGGGAAATACACATCCAACTTTGGTTCAGATCAAATAATCCAAACTGGAGTTATCGGTCCAAAACCGAAAATGTTAATTGAAGGATGCACACCCATACATTTGGTCGTTAAGTGGTCTTTCTTTCGTTATTTTTGACCACTTAAAGATTACAATTTAACTCCATATTGTACGAAATAACGGGCATTAGGAGGTATTTTGACATTAGGTGGTTGATTATGTCAAACTTTCTTTTGTCTCAGGCTCCCCCTGACCACCTAAGACTCAACTGTATAAACGCTCCAACAGATGGATGGATGGACAGACAGTCAGACTGATTACATAATATGACCTTTTTTCCAAAAGGGCCAGCTGAAAGGGCGTATAAAAATTGCCGGGAGAGAGCAAACATAACGTTATCAGTGGTGGCCATGCTGGGAGAGTGCAAACATAACGTTATCAGTGGAGGCCTTGCCGCCGGGAGAGTGCAAACATAACGTTATCAGTGGAGGCCTTGCTGGTAGAGTGCAAACATAACGTTATCAGTGGAGGCCTTGCTGGTAGAGTGCAAACATAACATTATCAGTGGAGGCCTTGCATGCTTTTGGTCATGTCTTCTTGGAAGGTGTCCAGATCCTGGTTGAGCTTCCACTTCTCTTCGTCCTCCTTCCTGGCGTCAGGAACGAGCTGGTTTCTCATACCCTCCATTACATTCGATGTTGCTTCTGATGCCAGAATAAGGGGTTGTACTATCGCAGGCGGGATTTGTCGTATAACTCCGCCCACAGCTCCTGTCAGACCTTTCTGATCATGTTCGATTGTAGCTGCCCTGACGATATTCTGGGCTGTATCCGTAATTCCCTGTTGGCAGAGAATGACATTGATGCAACAGATATTCCAGTCCAGAGGCAAAATAACCCTTTCATGACGGGAGCTGCGCTGGTGCAGTACTAGAGATCATGTGCCAGTGCATTCTCTTATATATGCAATTCTCCCATAGGGAGCCTTGCATATATAAGAGAATGCACTGGCTACAAGGTCAAGATAAATATTGTCAGGCCAATGTATTCTCTTATATATGCGAGGCTCCCTTTGGGAGGGTTTTTACAAAATTTCAGGAAGCTCCAGTCATGAAAGGGATAAATAACAACACAACAATCATGTTGTAAATTTTCGACCACATGGCCTTTTTCAGCCAAAACAAACTATACAGATAGAATCATTCAATGTTATATTACTAAGAATCTAATGATGATAAACCAATTTCATCACATTCTAATGCCAAAGGACACTGTGCCCATGACATGTTATCCATTGTAAGATGTAACATTGACATCAAAGTATAATATTTGTTACGGGAAATGTTCAGATAATAAGTTCAACATACGGCCTATTGTCGTTTGTTGAACTTATTATCTGAACATTCCCTAAGGGATAACTACTCATCAATGAGTATTTATAGTATAGAAAGGGTTAAACTTGTGTATTTACAGACCTCCCTCAGGACGACATATGCGTTAGTGACGCCTTCTCTGAAGTCCGCTGGATGTCTTCCGCGGCCATGTCGCCTCGTCTTCCGTTTTTGTTGAGCACTTGGACCAGGAGCTAACATATCATATGTCATCTCAGCAGCATACTGAAAATAGAGGATCTCACATGAGTTTCTATTTTATATGGAATTTATTAACCGAGTTCACTAAAATCGATTTGAGCTGAGGTTTACCGAGGCTCAAATAGAATTTAGTGGACGAGTTTAGTAAATTACGTATAAAATAGAACGAGTTTGAGATACCTTTTATCACATTATCAAATAAACGTGAAATATTCATCGAAAACAACAATAATAAACTGCAGTGATCGCAAGTCATTTAAATAATGGCGTGAAGTCATTGCACGCACTAATATTATATGTGTGTATCACCAATAATTATGATGCTGGTTTTGTGGGTTAATTATGTGATAAAACAAAGTTTGCAATGAATAGAGAGAGAATGACACAAATGTGGGAACTGGATAACATTACTGCACAAGTTTGTTGTGATGCGTTAGTAAAACGAGAAATGGAGTTTCTAGTTTGACCTCGCAGCACCTTAATTGTGGTGTTCTATGTTTATTACACACCCTGCAGATTGTAGCATGAAATACACTAAAATCTAGGTCGATATTGTTTTATTTAATTAAACAAACATGTGATTTATGTAGACTATACCTCATAATTTAGTCAATATATTTTCTGTTAAAGTGATGTGAAACACTATAAGGTAGGGTGATTAAATAGAAGTGGAGAATAATGTTTGCACATATATTATCCAAATTGACAACACACATCGCCATTTTTATAAATTAATATAAATGCAGTGACTCCCGATGGCAAAATTGTTTTCGTTAATTTATCGGCAGTTATTGCATCCCGAATCTAGAAGTAGATATTTACAATTGAGCGTAGTTCGGACGATGTTTTGTATGGAGTGGTATGGTCGATTTACTTGTAATTTTTGGCGATGTTAGTAGAATGCTATAATCCTCCAGTTGGAATAGCACCTGGGTACTAACTTATCACTTTCTCCCACCTGAACAAGTCCATAATATGTCTTTAAAATTGACGTCGCCAATGACGTTGTCAACATAATCGGTTTGTATTGTTCAAGGACAATACAAATTGTTTTATTGATTGTTTTGAAATCTTATGTATTTCGCAAACATAAACCAATGGATGTGCAATAAAACGAGAAAACATCGGAATATTTATTTGGTTTTAGTCCCATATTCATCAAAGACATTATTATTAAACATAGGAAATATACTATAATATAGCTATATAAATATATATAACCCCTTTCTATACTAAATTGAATCTTCCACCCAATTATATAAGTATACATTGGTATGGTCTATTATTTCAAGTAACAGAGCCCAATTACAAATTATTCTCAATTACCTGAGAAAAATTTATTTATTACATTCAATTACAATTACCCAATCCTCTGTATAGCAACTAGAAGTTTAAATCTTTGAAATACACTCATTCTCAGACACTCAATTTTGAGTGCTCAGAATTAATAATACTTGACTTCACTGAAATAGGTCCATACTCATTGAAGAGGTTGAAACTCAACATTAATGATCTTCCCACAATAATTTATATCATCCACTAATAGAAAGTATATTAATCCATTATTAACACTGATATTTTCACCTGGACAGTTTGAACAAGCCGATTGGTCAGTTCTAGGAATGCCATGGCTGTACATGTGGTAAACGATGTCGCTCCTCGTTGGATTCCTCGGAACACACGACCATCCTTCCTATACTGATCTACAGGCAGCCAGAACAGATCCTTAATGCCCTGAGCTGCAAATAAACATGACAAAAAATTCAGAAACTTTGATCATGATCAAACTCAAGGACTTTTCCAGAACTTTCAATGCTAGAATTTTCATGGACCACTTACAAAAATACTTAGAACATAGATTATGGTAGTAAAATAACTGAAGTCATACCTTTTCAAATTGTTTACGTCCTGGACTTTGATTGAGTTCATTGTGTAGAAGGCATTGTTTACGTCCTGGACTTTCATTGAATTCATTGCGTAGATGGCAGTAAATAGCAATTTAACTTATGCAACAGCTAGTGTATGTGTTATAAAGGTTTTAGTCAAAACGAATATGAATTAACTTGATCAGTGAATATTTTCAGTATGGCTGTGGTCGCAGCACCAGAGAAGGTCTTGGAGAATATATTGGGAGGATGTACAAATACCGGTGACTCCACTGGCATCTTGGCAAATAATCAGACTAACTATGCAAGTTAACCCTTTCTATACCAAAGCATCATTAATGAGTAGTTATCCCATAGGAAATGTTCAGATAATAATACCAGTAATCATATTCAGACCAACACATTTGTAATTACAAATATACTATGTCCACTATTAGCAATGTTTATTGACAAAATCACTGTAGCAGTTTTGTTTACATAACAATGGTTTCAACACGTGAAATTTCGTTATTGGATAACAACTATCAATAATATATATACAGTAATGCCCTAAATAATCGACTTCTTAACAACAGCAGAATTATGGGTAACTTTTCAGGATTTAGTCGGAAATATGGCTTGTTGCCATTCATCGGAAAGCTCTCAACAAACCATATTTCTGACTAAATCCTGAAAAATTACCTATAATTCTTCTGTGGTTAAGGAGTCGATTATTTAGGGCATTACTGTAAGAACAAAGTTTATCTATTTAACCATGTTCTTCCCAGTGATGATGTTTATTTTAGACTTTTATATTTTTTGTACATTTACAAAAAATTTAGCATACAAAGCAAAACTTGAGCATTTTGTTTACAACATGGTCCTCTAGTTTAGCAGCCAATTAATTATGTAACAATAAAATAAACGTGTCAGGGCTGTGGTTTTTCATGCAATTTTCAACACAATACCAAGCGTGGATTAACTCAGAAATTTCCGTTTTCTCATCCAGTCTTAAAGGGGGACTGTACACTAAATCCGGTCATTTACAGGATCATCTCCTTTTATACTCAACAGCATATATGCAACATTTGAATGAATGAGTATAAAAGGAGATGGTCCCATGAATGGGTGGATTTAGTGTACAGTCCCCCTTTAAAACTGGATGTAATCCAATATGCTTCTATATTTTCCGACTGACTAAATAGACATACCCAGTTGTACCAGGGAATGCATTGGTCCAACACCACCTAGAATGCTTCGAAGTTGGTTCTTTTTCATGTCTTCTAACCATTCTGTCAGTGTGTAGGCAACAAGTTTGTTCACTCCAAGCAAACTGTTAATGTAAAAATAGAAATCTTGATTTTCTTATGGGAAAATGAGATATTTATTTAAACTTTCCATGACTGGAGCTTCCTGAATGTTTGCGAAAACCCTGTGCCAATGCATTCTCTTGTATATGCGAGTTTCCCATAGGGCGCCTCGCATATAAGAGAATGCATTGGCCTAACAATATTTACCTTGATCATGTAAGCCAGTGCATTCTCTTATATATGCGAGGTTCCCTATGGGAGACTCATATATAAGAGAATGCACTGGCACAGGGTCTTTAATGTTGAAAATTAAAAGGGTATAATTATACAGAATACTGTATGTGGGCTGCAGGGTGTTTCAATGGATCAAATTTGAAATCCAAGATGGCAGCTGCCAGCCATGTTTTTAACGAATTTCGGTCAAAATAAGAGGTTCTCATCTATAGGTCACCCCGAAGATTCATATGAAGTTTGGTGATGATCGGATGTGGGAGGTGGCCTGTAGGGTGTGCCAAAAGATTTAGTCATACAAATAGTCAAATCCAAGATGGCCCAACTGGCCATGTTTTTCAATGAAAATTGGAAATTTTGTATGGCTCCCATCTAGAGGTCAGCACGTAGATCCATATGAAGTTTGATGATGAGCGGATGAGGGATGTGGTCTGTAGGGTGTCCCAAAGGATTTAGTCATACAAAGATTAAAATCCAAGATGGCTGCTGGCGGCCATGTTTTCAATGAATTTCTGTCAAAATAGGAGGCTCCCATCTAGAGGTCACCTCGAAGATCCATATCAAGTTTGATGACGATCGGATGTGAGAGTTGGTCTGCCGGGTGTCGACGATGGATTCAAATTTGAAATCCAAGATGGCTGCTGGCGGCAACATGTTTTAACAAATTTTGGTAAAAATAGGAGGCTCACATCTAGAGGTCACCCTGCAGATCCACATGGAGTTTGGTGATGATCGGATGAGAGATGTGACCTGTAGGGTGTGCTAACGGAAATTGTTGATGGACGCAAGGACCTACGACGGAAGCCAACCCATGGTAATAGCTCTAACTTTACTTCGTCAAGTTGAGCTAATAAAAGGTTAATGTAAAGAAGATGAGAGCCATGAATCTGAAATCTGATGATTGCAAAATACCCTGGGATAAATTTTAGGGAGACACATTGTAATACAAAGATTTTTGACAAGACATACCCGCTTTTACAGTTGATTCTTTTAAGCGTGAGCTCAGAACAGTTGAGTTGCGCAAGACCAACAACCAAGCCAACAATAGGACCCTGTGAAGGAAATATGTAGAATCCTTTAATTTTCATACATATGATACATAAATTTATCTATAAATCATGTAATGAAGCCTTGAAATATTTTTTGTTTTTTAATTTTTATTGAGGAAACAAATATAACAGGAAGATGAGCTAGACAGACACAAGATTTTATCACACTTTTTCTCTCTCTCTTCTTTAAAGACATATTATGGACTTGTTCGCGTGCGTGAAACTGATAAGTTAGTATTCAGGCGCTATGCCAACTAGAGGAAGTAGCATTCTACTAACATCGCCAAAAATCTCAAGCAAATCGACCATACCACACCATAGAAGACATCGTCTGAACTACACTTAATTGTAAATATTTACATCTCGATTCGGGACGCAACTGTTGTCGATAAACTAAAAAAAATAATTTTGCCATCAAGAGTCACTGAATTTAATTAATATATAAGAATGATGGCGTGTGTTGTTAATTTTTATATATTATTTGTAAAAATAACTACTTTGAGCAAAATTATGATCTTTAATGCTGCACCAGTGCAGCTCCCATCATGAGCTTCATGAAAGGGTTAAGGCAAACAGACAAAAGAATAGATAGAAGAATGAACATATGAATTGACAAGCTCAATGTTGTATATCCCCACAATAAATGAAAGAAGATTTCAACATTTTTGCTATCGAAAATTTACATGTGCAAATAGCACCTATACAAGGATTCTCTTGATGGGTAGAGCACACAGCAGAACCTACCAACGTAGAAGAGATGACCAAAGACAATGTCGTTTATTAAAAATTGCAACAGTCAGGGAGCATTACTGTAAACCCAGAAAATTAGCGCGAAATTAAATTACGCTTGCTTGAAGCACCCATCTTATCTCAGAATTATAGGCTTTTCAAGGCTTCCTTGTGCAATTTCAAGGTATTCCATGCCTTCGGGGGGGGGGTATCAAAGTCTATTTAACTGTGATTTTTTTGATAAATCAACTGTTGAGCATATAGTAAATTCTAATCTATATACAACGTTATAAAAATAAATACTTCAAGTGTGATTATTCATTCTGAGAATCTGAACATACCAGTAGAGTGTTTTACATCAATATAACCCTTTCTATACTAAATGGATTCACCCAATCAGTTATAACAGGATACATTGGAATGGTCTATTCATCTGGAGGGGTTTCAGAAAAAATAAGCAGACGGCAGATAATACAAATACAGAAGGAGTCATATTTTTTGGAGGGAAATGTTTAGATGATAAGTTGGTCGTTATGTTGAACGTATTATCTGAATATTTCCTAAGGGATAACTACTTGTCAATTAGTATTTAGTATGGAAAGGGTTAAGCTATATAACGGTGAACTAACCTCATCTGATGCAAGATATTTGCCCTGATAGTCAAGTCGAATAGGCACATCTGGTGAAAAAATGAAAGACCTGAAAGTAGATTCATTTCTAAGTTGTTAGACAGAGACAGACATTTTTTTTATATGTTTAACCCTTTCAGTGCCAAGTCCGATTTTTGTATCAACCCATATTTCCTTGATCATTTTTCAAATTTATTGATTATAATAATGTGATACATTGATGGAAAGAGCTCTTTCTATTTCTGAAAGTAAGATAGCATTATTAGCCTAATAGTTCTTGATGTATTTGTTGTTCAATATTTTTGATGATTATGGTTCTGATCTCATTTATGGTTGTCACTTGTGAAATTGACATATCTACACTTTTCAGAATTGTGTTCGTCTGGATACTATGGATTGTTTGTATAGTTTTTGACATATTACATGGAAGGAACAGTGATACAATTTATAATAGTGTCATTTCGGGATTCAAAGGGGGGGTGTGAGACAGAGGAAAGAAATTTTAGTCGGCAGAGTGTGTGGCAATGGTGGCCCACGGTGAGCTCTCTATTTTGTCAGATCCACATATAGGTTTCAGTATATCCCATCAATCTGCATACCTATTTTTATTTTCAACATGTTGGAATATTATATAATATTCTTTTGAGTAACTGTTTGCAGAACTGATGAACACTCTAAAAGTAGGTTTATTAGGGTAGTGGATTTACAGCGAAATAAACAATATTATATAAAAATTTGCGTGAAATATAATATTTATAAATAATATTACTTTTTCCTTAAGGGAAGCCCGAAACTGAACTATATGGATTACGTCTCCGGCCTTGTGTCAATCAGGAGGGTTAAAATTTTATTGCTGTGCCGACCCCACTCACACCCGTGTCCAGATTAGTCTCGCATGAATACACCCGCATTCTATCTATTGTCTAGTCAGTTTTTTATTTCCGACTTAATCATGAGATTTGCGAGTCGCGGGGTTGGGAATGGCACCACCATGGGAGGGATCTATGATAGTTCAGTTTCGGGCTTCCCTTAAGGAAAAAGTAATATTATTTATAAATATTATATTTTTCCGCCAAGGAGAAGCCCTCAACTGAACTATATGGATTAGAATGCCAGCCCAGGAGGAGGCACGAGCAATAAAGTTAATTAATATCCAAATTCGATGGGAATGTACTCTTCCGAAACAGGATTCATGTAAATGTGATTTAGTCATGAATCAGATATGATTATGTTACGTGAAAGAGCTCCCAATTCAGATTACGACATTGCTCAAATGTGTACCCCCCCCCCCCTTGTTTTTGGAATAAACATCCCAGGTAGTGCCATATAATTCATGCTAGCGAGACAACCGAGCAAGTATAACTTTGCTGCATCCTATTCTCTTTGTTATCTTCTTCGCTCTCTCGACAGTTCACATTATGAACTGATGTCACATGCAGCCATTGTGTATGCCATAAGATATCAGAATGCTTATGATACACCAGGGAGCAAATTAACTGGAATCGCATCGCGATTTGCCACTGAAATGTGGATACCGGTAATAGCGAGGAATTTTTTATACATGTATGATGTTATAAAAATGCTATCTAATCATGTCAATGTGAGATTATTTGCTAATCAGATATCGAAAGTAAATTGCTCCCTGTGATACACAAACCAGATATAAAAATGATATGCTGCAGATATCATAGCGAGGTATGAGGTTTCATTATATCATGCCACACATCTGTACTCCAGCCTCGTATAATGTAGAGAGCAGGGAACGCCATCATGATCCAAGGTATCATTGCATACCAGTATATATGGGATTAGAGAACACCACTGAGGACTTGATGAACAAGCATAGAAGCATCAGTGATCTATGATGGCGCACATAACGAGTGTCGGTACATTTCGAAATGATCAAATGTAGCAGAATGATCAAAATTGCAAAATGACCGGTGAAGGAGTGGCCTGGAGGTATCCCGAAGGTATTACGATTCCAGGAGATTGGACCCCACCGTGTGGAGATGTGGGCCACTGCACCGTGGGGAAGAGATAGAAGGCTGGTTGGTGCAGCTCTTGGAGGCACGCAACAAGTCTTCCCCACCCAGATCATTCAGCCTTTCTTTCCTACCGGTGAAGGAGTGGTCTGGAGGTATCCCTAAGGTATTACGATTCCAGGGGATTGGACCCCATCTTGTGGAGATGTGGGCCACTGCACCATGGGGAAGAGTTAGAAGGTTGGTTGGTGCAGCACTTGGAGGCACGCAACAACAAGTCTTCCCCACCCAGAACATTCAGCCTACCGGTGGAGGAGTGGCCTAGAGGTATCCCGAAGGTGTACGATTCCAGGGGAGTGGCTGGACCCCATCTGTGGAGATGTGGGCCACTGCACCGTGGGGAAGAGGCAGAAGGCTGGAGCAGCTCTTGGAGGCACGCAACAACTCTTCACTTCCCCACCCAGAACATCCTCCAAAGGCTACAGTGCTGGATCTTTCCTGACTGAGATAAATACTTGTACTTGCAAATTGTTGAATTAAATGAAGCAATATAAGATATCAACCTGTATCCTCATCCTGTACAAAATCACTTACCAGCGGAACATCAGAATCCTCGTCCGACAGTGTGCCTGGTGACCCACTGTCGACCCGCGATTCTTGCTCATCGTCGTCAAACCTGCCGACGCCACGCGATGCAGAGAAGCATGTCAAGATCGACGCCAGCCAACAGAATTGGCTGCATCAGGTTGGGATACCAGACTGTGGAAGAGGCCTACTCTGAAATGGTTCGACGCAAGACAAATGCTCTTGCATTTGGGATAAGTAGCTATGTCCTGTCCAAGGTCACCCCCTCAAATTCTGGGGCATCATCAAGCTGCGCCCCCAAGGCCAGAGGGAATAAGTTCTGATGAGCCATTTGATCAGAGGAAGCCCCTTCCATGGAATCCCCCAAATGCAGGTGGTCCTGACCAAACTGAAATAAATGTCGATGACATACCACTATGATCACATGACGGCGGAGGAGCAGGCCCGAATGTATCCCGAAGGTATTACGATTCCAGGGGATCGACTGGACCCCATCTTGTAATGATGTGGGCCACTGCACCATGGGGAAGAGTCAGAAGGCCATTTGGCTGGTGCGCTATGTCTATGAGAGCAAGAGCGTCACGTGACAACGAGTCTTCCCCACCCAGAACAGCCGCCAAAGGCTACTCCCAGGTGCCCAATAATTGTGGTGGCCTATAAACAGATCTTCGTGGCAGGAATCCAGGCCGAAATCAAAATACTGATGGAAATTTCACTCTATGTGGAATAATAGTATATCGATGTGAGTTTTTTCGAAATTTAATAATCGTATTGCCACTACCATTAGGCACCTGAGAGAAAGGTGCCGGAGCAATCGCCCATGAAGATTGGTTTCCCGAATCAACCACTTGCAGCACCCGCCTACCATTGGTTCACACTGCCGTAGCAGGACCTGGGGGGCCAGAACTGGTCCTGCCCGAGGTAAAGACTGGTACGGTTGCTCAAAGTAGGTAATCATTGACTAATATGCCCTTACCCAACTATAACAAGTAATACACCCGTGAATGAGCAACCTGCACGGTGTGTGGCCATCAAATTCGAATCATGTTCGACTGCAAGACATGCTGTTAGTTATAACAAAGCAAGGTTAATATACATAACACAATACAACCTAGGTTATTGAGTATAAAGTAAGGTTAATATAAAATCACGTTATACCCCTGGCCACGTGATCTTACCTGCTATGACAGGTAAGATACTGTCTTTTCTCGTATATGAGGACGATGAGTTCCGAATGCACATAGGCAAGAACTAGGCGGTTTCCGTTAGGAAAGTGCGCTTACAGCGGACGTGAAGATACGAATGCCTTCATTTTCGTCATGATTGTATCGAATCGTTTTGTCACATAATCAGTGGATATGTGACAATAGACGAAGAGCCATGTCTTGGCCGGTTTCGGAAATATATTGGCAGTAGATGTGCGCAATATAAACGCTGCGCATGTAAGCTCGCTTTAGACATGTAACAATACAAATGCAGTCCTTTCTGATATTCTGCGCAATATAAATGTGTTGCATGTAACTGCGCATCATACACGAGTGAAAGCTATTTGGCAGAATATCGTTTTGATATATGTGGAAATAGAAGTTAGTGAGCCAAGTGATGGTTGCTACTGGAAAGACTATTGGCAGTGAATCTGGAGCACGTGACAATATGTATTCTTTCTATTTCGCTGTTTGCCGTTATCATTCACTGATGAAACTGCAAAGTATGTCAGTATTGGGATGAAAACTGTTCACCATATGTAAGCATACTAGTAGTCAGTTCTGACAGCATACATGAGGCCCTGATACCATATGATTGTCATGTACAATGTATGGAACTATTACGGCGTGCAATACATTATAGCAAGCTCGCCCATGCCGAGGCATATTAGAGCCTACGGTAAGATGGCTTAGTGTCAGGCTACAAAGTTTTCACTTCATTGCAGTTGGTGAACAATAGTTCGTAGTAACCCAAACTGTACATACATGGATGTAAAGAATGCAACACAATATTTAGAACGTCAGACAACACAACAATTTGAAGTGTGGTTATATATGTGATAACGAATACCATCCCCCTGTTACGGAGTGTTATATGATATTTAATCGTGATAGACAAGGCAGAATTTTCTAAATACCTTGAAGTCGATGTAATGTGTTATTACATTTGCCATGTGTCTAACAAGACCACGCGCTCATACATACTGGCGGGCGTAGATTCGCAGGTATTGATCGTTAAAACAATGTTACAGATCGCTCAGTCGAAAGAAATGTGAATTGTCATCTGATAGTGATAACAAGCACTATCTTTCGTATTTATTCATGTAAATTATTACAAAGGAGGATATGGCTGTCCTGTGCAACTTTCTGCGAATTAACAGAGCAGTGCCATGTATGATTTGGCAGTATACATTAGGATACAAAGCAACGGAACTTACGAAATAACCGAAGCGGGTCGACGGAAACTTATGTAAAGTGAAACACGTGTAGCACGAAATTAGGAGATATCGCATACCGTACTACATTGCGTCCTCAATTGTAAGTCATGATAGTCATCACGCCGTATGTGTGGCACAATATGCACTATGTGGTTTTGCCACAAGTAAGCTATGTGCTTCTTTAGTCATTGTCAAGATGGCCATCTTAATTCCAATTGTTGGAAGATAAAGCCGTCTTGAGGAAAACAGAAAACACGGAAACAAATTACGGATACAGTGAAACGAAAAAAGTTCCCGTTTCGGATGTGAGAAATATTAATTAACTATCGGGTACAATAAATTGCAAGTTTGTAAAATCAACAATAAATATTGAGTCGATAAACTCGCAACACAGAAAGATACAACCTTGAGAAAATAGAAACGATCCTGTCCTGGCGAGGAGGAATAAAAACTGACTAGACAATAGATAGAATGCGGGTGTATTCATGCGAGACTAATCTGGACACGGGTGTGAGTGGGGTCGGCACAGCAATAAAATTTTAACCCTCCTGATTGACACAAGGCCGGAGACGTAATCCATATAGTTCAGTTGAGGGCTTCTCCTTGGCGGAAAAATTTAATGCACTTTTGTCGAGATTCCAAATAAGAGTTTGATCTCTTACATTTATATGTATTGTATTAAGCAGCTCTTCTCAGAATATTTGTTAGGTGACAATCCAATAACAGGTGTTTTATAGTTTGTTTCTTTATTGCAGAAATAAGTTTTTTTGTGGTATTCTTGGTACCTAATATTTTATGGATGCTGGTAATTTTTTATTGAAACCATATTAGTTTGACCTTTATTGTTCCACATTTAAACAGAGCAGCTGTCAAGTTAGGCCATTGTGCGTATATTATTGAAAATTCATACCAATTATCTAGCCACTTTGTTGTTTCACTTGAGCGTTTTAGGTACTGGCATCGATGCCCCTTAACTCCTGCAATAATACAGAAACTATCAGATATACCAGGTCTATGTGTTTGGCTATTATCCATCATGAGATGTTCATGCATTTCATTTCACAATACAATTAGTTATAGATATGAAGTGCAGATAATTCGGTTCCATTGGGAATTTCTTGCCGAATTGTGAAATCTGGCGTATGTTACCATTTGCGTCGAAAAAATCTAAAATCGTGTGCACTCTATTTGCTTCCCATTTTGTTAAATATACTATGTCTCCGTTTATCTATGTGTCAAACTGGTATTGGCAGCCATTTCATATATGGTGCAGAGAATGACAAAGTTTGCTTAATGTAAGTGAGTGGGCCGTAGTATCTGACCTCAAATGCAGAGCTGTTTGTGGTCAGGATTCCAGACTAGCCAAGGCTAGGCCCCTGAGTCAAATATAGACTATACAAGTGTCACTAGTATAGTCTATATTGGTATTTTAATATTTTTTCCCCAGGGGCCTGTGAATTATGGCCACCGACAGCGCAAAACCTTGGTACTCACTTGATGAAAACAGGCTGAGAAGATGCAATATTATCTTCTGTCTCATCCTCTGGTTTCGGTTCAGCGGTAGGATCCAGCTCGTCGAACATAACGAGACTTTCTGGTTCATCGGAGCTATCTGGTTGTTTTGGAACAGAATCGGTCTGACCTAGGCTCATCACAGGGGCAGGTACGGGTGGGGAGGAGGAGACTCCGGAGTCGGCTGCTCGGGTTGTCGGAACGTTCTTTGGACTACTGGGCTTTGGTGGAGCTGGTTCACTGGATGAGAGTTCTGTTAAGAATTTTCGAAGGAAGAATAGAGAACCCTGAAAAAGCGAAGAATCAAATTAATATTTTATTGAAGAGTTTATGTAAAGTGAACCCTGATAACAGAAGAGAATCAAATATAAAATATTTTTTTTCTTGGGTTTAACCCTTTCTATGCTACATAGAAGCTCCAAGTCAGTTAAAAAGTGTACATCAGAATGGTCTATTATTGATTTGGAGGGATGTTAAGGTCATACAAGCAGACAACAGATATATACAAGTGCAGAAGGAGCCAGATTTATTGAGGAAATTTTTAAAATAATAAGTTTAACATAATCGTTTGTTAAACTTATTATCTGAACATTTCCTATGAGATAACTACTCGTCAATGATGCTTTAGCTGTGCTGGTGCAAATATTGAAAAAAAGAAACAGATTACTATAACTAAAGCTATCACCCGAAAACCAAAATAATCGGGAAATTCTAAGTCGACAAGGACCATAACTCTGGCAAAAATGGGCGGACCGAATCTCAATTTGAACTTGGCCTGTATTTTCATGTTGCTAATCCACATACACAATTTGAAAACAATCAGACAACTAAAACTAAAGTTATCACCCGGTAAGGCGCCAGCAATTTAATTGCTTGGTTTACGAACCCGCCGACAACTTTTTAAGGAAATTCCCGACAGTTATCTGTTAGATATGTGACTTATTATGGCATTGGATTCTCATCCCGGCACACGTTTAACGTTTTTTATGTAATGTGTAGCAAACGGTGACATCTGCGGACTCGTGCTGAGTCCGGATTCCTACTTTTTGAATGGTGCGAAACTGAAACCGGAAAGCATGTCTGCTGATTTATTTTAAAGAATGTATTTTAGTGTAAAAATTGTGACCGTTGGCGGTACGGTTTTATCCCAAAAACTAAAAGAGGTTGATTTAAGTTCAAATGTTTCCGAACTTATAAAGGACGTGGGAGATGTATATGTCATCAAAAGAATAACAGCTAAAACATCGTCTGCTGAGAATGACATTGGTCATGAACTATCAATTGATGTACCTATGCACGTTGTATCCGGGTTTGAGGCAAAATACATCGTCATTCAAGTTGACAATAGGCCTATGGACAAAATCCCTGTTCAGTCCCCCGTGCCCAGCGCGTTCGATGTGCTTATGACTGCACAGAGGTGCAACCAGAATGCAGAATGCTACCCTGAACAGATTGAATCAACACGGATGAGGGACGATTTTCGGCTCCACAATGATGTAATTTCCATGTTCCGGGAAAAAAGTTCTCATTTAATAAGGACAATGTGGAGACTATTGGAGCGAAGGTCGTCAAAACATTGTCGGAGACTCTGTGGTGGTTTACACCTTTCCATGAGAACCTGGTTGACCGAAGTATACCATTTCCAGAAATGTTCAAGCGATTTTCTGGCTATTACGACCACATCAGAGGACATAAAAAGAAACCAAAGGTATTAGCCAGTAAAACACAAATAACAACCAGCAACTATGATAATACTAGCCTAACTATAGTAGGCATACTTGTGGTATTTTAATTTAAATTCAAACTAATATATTTTGAAAGAATGTGGTCTAAAGTTATACAATCGTGGTATCAACACCTTTTAAATGGACAATTAATACCCCAAAGTATTGGAAAAACGAACGCAATCAATCAATAGGAAATTCACTATACTAGGATCAGAGCACCTGTTCGTTTCGGGTACCGAGCACCTGTTCGTTTCGGGTACCGGTTCCATTCCGCAATTTTCATTTACCGTATTCAATCGGAAGTAAAGTATCGATTTGATCAAACTTTATTTGGTCATTAATACAATCATTAATCGATATGTGAGTTTCATGTTGGGTGATAAATATAGTATATATATTAAAGTTATGTCCATGGCCTTATAAGTTATATAGCAACTTATTTATGAAGCATTTACAGGGATTTCAACTGGAGTGTTAATTTTCGTAGCCTGTTTGAAAATCGTTTCTGACATGATTTTGCTAAAATTTGAGCTGACATATGTTGCCACATGTGTATGCTTGCCATTCAGTGGACAAAATAAACCGGGGCTCAAGGTTGTCTTTTGAACTGAATACAGGTGAATATACTGAAATACAAATACCACATTTTTGAATTTATGATTTGATTACTCATAGGAAAGTTGTTAGAATGATATCATGAGACATGAATGTACTAATATTTTTTTTAGGTTCAATGTCATTGAATGGAAATTAAATTCAGTTCTTGATTTATGGGGCATGTTAGATCATGCCATGAATTTCTGCTCCAGCTGACGCCCGTAGAGATCTACGGGCGTCAGCTGGAGTAGAGATTCATGGCATGTTAACTTTCCACACTGATACATGATGCGAGTATATAATTGGTACTTATTATTCTCTTTTTCTTTTCTTCAGATAGAGGCGTCTACACTGAAGGTCCACATAGATCAATTAACCGAGTTGATGATGATGCCGTGGATGTTGAAATACTCTAAGCTGAATGACAGTGTTGGCCAACTGATAACGGCTTTTCAGAAGTACTATGATTTTCTAAGTCAACAAGCAAAAAGGACAGCAAATGCTAATCATTCTGAATCGTCACTCAGGTCGCCCGACAATAACTTTTCCCTCGTCAACGTTGATATTGTGAAAGTTGTTCGACCAGAATATGCTGCATTAAATGATGCTGTGGCTAATGAATTGATTTCGCTTCACAAATTTGAGCCACGCGATAAACCCAAACGCAGACAATTCTTGGATAATTTAAAGCTTAGTCACAAGGTGAAACTTTATTCATATTTTTATGGAAACTACCTTGGTACAGTGCACTTCATATGGAAACTACCGGAGGATGCCAGTGATTATAGTGAGGATAAGACACTTGCTGCAGTACAGAAGATACATAAATGTCTCCCTCAGTACGCGACACGGGCGATGAAGCACGATTTCTTTAATAAATATCAGACATCTGTGAAAACACAACCAGCTGTTCTCCGAAACACGTACCGATTCCTTACTAATGACTGTAGTTTAGCTGAGACTGTCAAACAAGAAGAAGTTAATGAACGCTTAGAGACATTCTTGGCACTTGACGACCCTGAAATCACTTGGGACTTGAGGAAGTTAAACGGTAACATGGATGGAACAAAGTTTGACATATTTTGGGCAGAGCTCGAGAAATACTTTAACGAGTTAACTTTACCAGTTCACGAGAGACGTCATGGGGAACAGTTGTATCTTCCAATGGCTATCAGTGTTGAGCATTTGGTGGAAATAATTACCAAACGGGTCCCAGAAGATACTCCTATACCATGCACAGAGTGGGTTCGATTACAATTTTGGCCATCCCACCCAACGACAAAGCGGGCAATGCAGCATACTGGTTGATTCAAAGTTAAGTTTCGCATTCAGACCAGGCAATTGAGAGGTGATCATGTTGATTCGCATTATTGTGGAGCACAACTGCGTTACTTAAGGGAGTTTGCGATAAAATGGAGAGCATCAAGCGATTTCTTTTGGCTGGATGACAAGGCCATCATTCCTATAGGAGAGCCAAACAAACCCGTGAGCACTAATGTGAGACCACATAATGGTTCACTCACAAAACCAGATGATAACCGCTTGGATGCCTTGGATCATGACTTTCATGTTTGCGGGGCTATACCCTCTGTTGCCTTCAAGTGTGATATTCCCAAAGATATTTCCACATCATTCTTTTCAGGAACTATACACGTCACCGTCAAAGACAAAATCTTTAGACCATCAAATGTGATCCATCATGGATGCGAACTCACGCAACTGCTCAGGGGGCGCCATTCAGACAACAATGTTAACAGTGACAATCCTATACTCATAGCATATACTGATGGTGGTCGCGATCACCGGACAACCTATGGAAGTGTACAGTTGGCTTCCATTGCAATTTTTCTTCATTTGGACTTAGATTTGTTCATCACGGGAAGAACCGCTCCAATGGCTAGTTGGTGCAATTTAGCTGAGTGGGCCAATGCTATACTTAACTTAGCATTACAAAATGTGGCCCTTGAGCGTATTCGTATGACACCAGCACTTGAAATGAAGATGAAACGAATTTCTTCTCTCGACGATTCAAGAAAGCTTGCAACGAGGTACCCTGAAGGACTAACCAAAAGAGTTGAACCAGTGCTAAATGTTCTAAATGATAGATTCTCAAAGATGAAACTGAAAGGTGAAAAGGTCCAAACTGAGGATACAGCTACTGATGCTGCAGTTGAAACATTCTTTGAAATTGTGAAGACTGTAATCGATCCAACTCTAGATGCGTCTCGTCTCACTGCTGCTGATTTGGAGAAGTCGTCCAAACTGAAGGACTTTGTGGAGAAACACTGTCGGAAAAGACATTATATATATCAGGTCAAGAAGTGTGCACTTGCTGACATCGCAAACTGTTTGTACTGTCTTATAAACCCTCCCAGGCTTCCTGATGACTTGTACAACTCACTGCAGTTTGTACCCGACCCGACTCTTGCTAACAACACAGATGACCACTATCAGCCATTCTCGGATGTTTATGGGAAGGACACTAATGACCTAAAGCGCCCATCAAAACAGCTTGTGTCGGTCTCATCTCAAGTTGATGCTGCAAATTCAAAATTGTTAACCGTGAACAAGGTTCGAGATGTGATTATGTGCGTTGAATGTGACAAACCACGGTGTGTGTACGCAAATTTGAAACTCACTAGTGATGTAATTATGGCAGTGAAAATGGTAAAAGATGCCGAAATGTACACATGTGGTTCCAAACTATTCTTAAATGATCCGTTAGAGTCCACTGTTGTTGTGAGAGGGTCTATGACATGCCTCTCACCTATGGAAATAACATTTTCAATAGAAAATACATATTCCCTATAAGATACTTACACACTGAACTACATGGTATATTCATCTTTATTCACAAGAAAGGATTCTATGAGATCCGTTTAAAATTTATTATTTTGGTACGAAATAGCTTAAGTACCTTTTTGAATCATTATTTATATGACGTAGCAGGTCAAGGTCATTTGTTCACTTGTTATGTATATAAGCAAGTGGGGACACAGTCAAGATCTCTTTTTCATCCTCTTACAAGACTCGAGGGGTGTGACCGAGCAGCGGGGAGGGAAAATCCCAATTTGGGAGGGACCTGTGAGTTCAGTGTGTAAGTATCTATTGAAAATGTTATATTCCCTTCAAAGATACGTTACACACTGAACTACATGGTAGAATCAACTCATAGGAGGAGGCTGCGAGGAATGAGAAACTATTGTATTGTAGTTAAGAGTAATTAATTTGAACCTGCTGAGTAGCAACAAATGGATCCAAAAGGTACCGATTTGCAAATTTTATTGATGGTACAAGGTAGAGTGGAGAAAGTGGAAGAATGAGCCCATTGGCTGAATCTATGCACCCCCCCCCCTTTGGTTCTGAAGTCAGACAAACCTGTAATTGTGAAATCTCCCCAAGGTCATATGCAGGTACATGCATGTGCCACCTCCTCCCTGGAGTAAGCTGGTCATATGCAGAAAGCATAGACCACCCTGCTCCATGGTATGTGACTGAACGAACCAAGATATCCCAACGTTTCGACACCAGAGGAAGGAAATCTATTGTTACCTGAATGGTCAATATGGATGCAAAACGAGGAAGTGGCAACTGTAAATACGATTAGAAACATACCACCAAGTCATGTATGGTGAAGAAAACCCAGAATTAAATAGCCACCGCATCAAGATTGTAAGGTTTGCGACCTACTGGCAGTAACGGTGTCTAACTCGACCAACTGATAAAGGCGCAAAAGAAGTATTTTCGGACTGACCATCAAAATGACAGTATTGTACTTCAGTGAATTAATACACCGGACAGAGGCCATATTCCGTCCGACAATGCCCATGATTGGTAGTTACTTTAAGTCTGGAAACTGGTAACAAAAACCCCAGGTAACGAAGTCCATGAAGAGCGTTATAGGACTTGGAAATTCCCAAAATGTTTTCTGGTATCGAAACAATCGAGAAGAAAAAGTTCGGAGAGTCCTGAGTTGTAACTACCTCCACAGCCTGTCAATCCAATAGTGTATGCAGTTACACGTACACTTGATTCAAAGAAATACTTTGCAGTCTGCATGTAACATATTAGAAAATGTGTAGAAGGAGGAGACCCATCGTGATGGAACTACTTCAAACAGTCTGAAAGAAGGAACAGGCCATGGATGATTAAGGTCCCAAAAACAACCAGACTATGGATAACAAGAAGATTGTGTCTGCTTGTTATTCACTGATTGTTCTTAACAGCCGAAGGGCCCGGGTCCATGAGCAGTTATTGTTTTTTAGCCCACCGCAACGACCAAGGAGAAAGCATATACTCGGTCGACATGAGGTCGAGGAGGTATGCCAGAGGTGTGAACAGAAGGCAAAATTTACCGAAGACCAGTCACATGTGTGTATGGTCGGACGGTTGTCTGTCGCTCATATAGCGAGGACCCGGACCCTAGGTCCTCCCCGCGGGCAGAGACTCTGTCGCCAACAATGATTGTCTCATGTGCGCCGTTAGACGAATTGCCCGTCTGTTTGAGTAATGCAAGACAGCATGTCAAAAAAGGAGCACTGAGTACAATAATGCCCGATTCCAGAGGTGCCACGACTATTTATTTTGATAATCGACAATCGGTCGGCAACAATAGACTATAATCGATTAATCGTACCTAACACCATCAGTGGAAGTATTCTGTAATATGGCCTATTGTCTTGGTGCTGGGTAACTACAATGTCGCTGTTGTTTGAGGAATCGGCTCAGGACATGTTTACATTAATGAAGTGCATCACAAACCACTTTTATTGACCAATGAACAGAATGTATTCTATACCTGCACAATTATCGGCCATGTTATGGTGATAATAGAATTTGTGAGTTCATTAGAACGAACGTAAATATGAATTTCAGTGTCTGAATAGCCAAACATGCAAACCATATAAAAGTAGGAATGCATAATGAATGGCCGACGGTTTGTATTTGATAATATCGAGGTTCATTCAGCATTCACTGCATGATACGCAATAGCCTATACAATTAACCTCTAAGGATACTTATTCAAGCACAGTATACTCAAATGACATCATGGAGAACATTGCTGATTAAAATGCCATAGGTTCCCTAGTTTCCAGAGAATTTCAATCAACTCCCATTGGTTCAATCAGATTCAAGGGCAAGTGCATTCAGCTCATTGAAGACAGTGACAGTCGGCATATATCAAAGATGTAGTTCCGCCTTACAAGTAGAAATATACAATGACATCGCCATAATTTCAAAGCTGCAGGGCCGCC
The DNA here is from genome assembly GCA_032622095.1 of Siphonodentalium dalli. Lineage (NCBI taxonomy): Eukaryota > Metazoa > Mollusca > Scaphopoda > Gadilida > Siphonodentaliidae > Siphonodentalium > Siphonodentalium dalli. Next base: position 156,787,333 of record CP136066.1, on the reverse strand, counting down.
AATTTGTAGAATTAACAACAACATGAAGAGTAACCATGGCGCATCATCAAATGAACTGCAGACTGTTTGCAACATAGGTTAGTAGTACTCCTGTTGACGGAATCTCGTTGATATGCGATCACAGGTTGTTAACCCATCGGTTGTAGATTAAACTGTAAAACAAACACGGTATTCAATAATACTGGACATGTCCTGATGTCAAATTAAATAATGCATATTAATCGACGATATAAATGGTAATCGATGATCGGCTTTATCAACGGTTCATCGATTATACGACTAATCGTGGAACCCCTACAAAGGACTCCTTCAAGCAGGGCATCAACGTGTGTTGTTGGCATGATGCAAGGCTCAAAGTTCTGAAATGCACCTGTTCACATGGAACAGGTTATTACCTACCGTACCGCCACCCTAGAAGATTGCGCGAGTTCAATTGTCTATATCGTAACCTGATAAGCTAACCCAAACTGTAAAGCCATGATATTGAGCGAGAATAGATCTAACAGGTACTACAGGTAAAAAGCCCATTGGGATTGTCCTAAGACTGTAGAGTCAAAAGCTGATGAATGTTCTACGCACAGAGAAACGTGAGTCACAACTTGGTTCGCAGAAAAAAGAGCCTATAACTGCAGAAAGCCAGATTGACACTCGCAAGGAATCCAAGGCTTGGTGTTTCGCCCCATGGAACCGTAGTAAGGGCGAAAGATGATCTGTGTAAATTTATCACCAGAAAAATCGAACGGTCACCCATAAACAAAGGACAATGCTAATCAGTGACAAGTGGAAAGGTAATAAGTTTGAGCCCTGGTAAAACCTCATGGTTGTAGAACAAATTGAGTGTTTGTTAAAAGTCGCTGATGAATGTTCTACGCACAGAGAAACGTGAGTCACAACTTGGTTCGCAGAAAAAAGAGCCTATAACTGCAGAAAGCCAGATTGACACTCGCAAGGAATCCAAGGCTTGGTGTTTCGCCCCATGGAACCGTAGTAAGGGCGAAAGATGATCTGTGTAAATTTATCACCAGAAAAATCGAACGGTCACCCATAAACAAAGGACAATGCTAATCAGTGACAAGTGGAAAGGTAATAAGTTTGAGCCCTGGTAAAACCTCATGGTTGTAGAACAAATTGAGTGTTTGTTAAAAGTCTCTGCCCCGGCCGATGACTGTGCTATGGACACTGTTATGGACAGCACCCGAGATTATCCGGCATCAGCCGGCGCGCTGTCTGGTGGCCCAATGCTCGGTCTCCCCTCGAACCTCCCAGGACCCAAATCGGAGGCGAGAAACTGTGTCTGCCACACCTCGATGCCTTGCAATTAACTCTAGCTCTTTTTTAGAGCCACAAGATCTCTCCGAAAACCAAAGTGAGAATCAGGATTCGAATTGGATGGCAAGCAGCCCTGTTAATTAGAATTGTAATCTAAATGTGGGATCGGCAGATCCAAACAATTTTTGGATTTTGTTATCTTTAAAGTTAAAAAAACTGAATAAACAGGGCTGCGTAAAGCCTGGGAAGAGACATCGAGGTATGATTAATGTTCAGACTGTTTCCCCCCCTAACTGGAGCCAGCTTAAACCTTGACGTGAAGCTGAATCATACCGTGCAGCCAGTAGGGCGGTGGCGACATACTTGGTCACGACACAAATCCAGATACCTCACCAACATGATGACACCACACTTAATGTTTCTAAATGAACACAATCCGCATTGAACTACATGTTGAATGGGCAGATCAGTCAAATACACATAGAATGAATTGCCACAGCCCCAGTGGCTACACTGGCTACAACTCACCTCCCGTCAAAGAGCAAGCATTTTACGGCCATGCAGAGTCCCAGGAAATGGTCTTAACAGCAATTCCACCCGAGGGTAGACGCCAGGGAGCAACTTACTTTGGAAATTTTGATTATCCAATAAAGAGCCTCACATTGACATGATGAAAGTATTTTGTTCTCAATCTCAACGTCACATAAAATTCATACTAAAATGCATGGCTATTATCCAAGTTTGGATGGCAAATTGTGACGTGATGCGATACCAGTTAAGTTGCTCCCTAGGGGGCTGACAGATCTTTGTACGTCCCACCTGCTTGTGAAAGGGAGATGGGAGGACAAAAAATCTGAGGTAGGATCCAGCAGCAGCGGGCGAGCATGGTCGGATCCGTGCATACTGGAACCCACCCTCGGAACAGTATGGCGCCTTGCCTACAGTGACATTGGTGAAGTATGCGGCGGGGCCCCTCAAGGTCTGCATGGAACGAGGAATTTGATTAGCCTGAACCTGCTTGACAATGGGGTGACTGAAACCGAGGCCATACGAGGAAGAAAATTGCTTGTTTTATGACCAGTTATAAGGATCAGGAAAGTGACCTAAAAATATTCCAGGAAATTAGGTGACTGATGTGTCACATTATTACGTGTGAAATTGTGTCAGTGATCTGACAAAAAAGTTATTTTGTTGGCAAACAATCTCAATGTGTATTGTATTGTAAACGAATTCATAGTGAACTATGAGCCAAGCAAAACCACACAAGTGAGTTAATTCCTAGATAAACGAAAAAAGGACCCAAACCTGATCCCTAATTTTGCTACATATGTCAACATGAAACAGATGTGTGAGTGACAATTTCAGAATTTCGACGTAAACAAAACGAATGTTGTCACGTGGCAATTTCCACATAAACAAAGTTATAACTGCAATGTTGTCTCACTGGTTGAATGTTCTAATACATACATTCTAAAACCACAAGAACAGAGATAACATAGCAACTGTGCTGTATAGGCATTCCCAAAGAGAGTTCAACACGTGAACGGCTGCATATATACAGACGAATTCAATTTCGAATTCAATTCGGAATTCTAAACCACATGCTCCGAAACCGAAATTGAATGAAATTGTCACTCTGATATTATTTTAATAATTATTGTGTCGTTTCCCAAAAATGAAACGATGTCACAACAAATTAAACAAATTGGAACGGAATTGTTAAATGAAGCCGACAATAATATGTGGTTTTCATTTGCTCATAGCGTGTACTTCCCTTCGAGTCACAAGAAGAAAAAGAGATCTTGACTGTGTCCCCACTTGCTTATATACATAACAAGTGAACAAATGACCTTGACTTGCTACGTCATATAAACAATATTTTCCTAAAAAAGTAAAATATATATCTCCTAGAAGTATCTTGCCCACTGAACTATATGGTATATTATCCCAAGTAGGAGGGGTTAACTCTCCGAGTTGAAAAAAACGTACGGAAATTCTATGGTACATATCTTCTGTCATGTTCATGACCCGTGTAATCACGTGGTTTCTGACACGTAGTGAAAGAATCGCCATATTTTTTATCCCCAGTAGGACATTCCTCGTGAGCGGGGTGGGTGCGAAACCCTGGGAGGGAGCTCAGCGTTCAGTGGGCAATATACTTCTAGGAGATATATATTTTACTTTTTTAGGAAAATATTGTATCTCCGTCAAAGGTATCTTGCCCACTGAACTATATGGTAAAGCATAGAATTTTCTAACAGGTGGAGGCCACGAGGAAACAAAAACACCGCTATGCATCTGAATCAAAGAACTGGATTGACCTGATAACCTACAATATATACATACACATGCACAGACATATAGATATATATGTATATACATATATATATATATACACACATGCACAATAGGACCATAAGCCAATGTAATATTCCATCCTAAACTAATACCTGTCAGCACTCACAAACGAACAAAAAGTGGCCACTTAAAGAGTTTAAGACCCCTGCAAGTAAAGTAAATAGCTTCAGAAGACCTGGAGATGGATAGTCGGATACGACATTCGCATCGGAACTTAGGGCTAATAATGTATCAGCCGAGTACTTGCCGGGAAAGGTACGGGTAACACCCCCCCCCCCCCCCCCCCCCCCCCCCCCCCGAAAGGGGAGGAGAAGCATCCATGTTCAAAGGAAATGGAAATAGAAAAATACCCGTTGACAAGAAATCCCCAGCCGGGTATTATAAACCCATGGATGGCTAAATACTAATACCGCAGCTAACAGGCTAACCCAGGCAGCAAAAGCCGCAAGTAATAACGAAGACCCCCCTTAAAAACAATAGAACCCACCCCGACCCAAATCGTGAGTGGGTTGGGCCGTGTCCCAGTACACGATGAGAGCCCGATGACCAATCACAGGCTACTGAATCCATGACAGAAAGGCATCCAGGAACCGAAATTCCAATATCGTTAAGGTGGAAATCCACAAAACAAAAATTGGACTAACGAGGCATCAGGATTGTGGCACAAGCCCAAAACCAGCAGAAACCGACGGCAGGTATGTAATGAAACTTTATGAATTGTGCCCAACACGATTCATATGCTGCCCCACAGGTGCAACATTATCCTGCATTGGCAATCGCTGAGGTCAGCAAAGGACCGAGTGGGGTGCTGAACGAGACCTCATGTCAACAGTGTTCTGAAAATGAGCATATGTCGAACCATGGATAATGGACTCATCTATGTATGACTGGACAACAAAAGTGAAATCCATGTTGAGTTAGCACTGAAAGCAACCTGAAGACAAAATATATGTCATTCGTAACTATTACTGAAACACAGCGAGGTCGGAGATAAAGCATGTATGCTTGTTGATCTCTGATTCTTGTGTCCCAAATCGAGATGTAAATATTTACCCTATCGAGCACCCGAACCAGTCCAGAACACGTCTTAAAAAGTCAGGAAAATGAAAGGGCGAGAGTCATATACTAATCTAGTGATATGAATGACTATAGACATTCTCCAGCAAAGCCCGTGACCATGAAAGAGCTGGATGGAACATGGAAAGAAGCAACCACTTCTAAAGCAAAAAGTTGAACACATCCCAACCCGAGAACAGTAAAATGGTTGAATACCTCTCAGGATGGTCGAACCCAGGTCGCCAAGTGTGCAGTCCGATGGCATAACCACCCATCTCTGACGACGTTAAGCAGGGTACAAACTGACCGGCATCACAGGGCAAGTTGCTACCCAAATGCTAACAAAAGCCATGCAACTTGTATCCTATTTCCTCATTTGACTGTCCCAGGGTATGCCAACAGTCGTCCCTTAGTATCCGACTTGGAGTCCCTGTCAATAGTCCAGAAAGCCCACCAAATGCGGTCAATGGGTTCGATGGGTAGCCCCAACCCGCGACCTGTTTGGTGGGACTATCATCCTGAGTGTTAATTACGCCAATGAAGGGAACACTATACATCGACAAGTGACAGTGTCCTGGTCGTAAAGGTTTCTATCGCTTCCTTGGAACCCTCGAAACAAGGGAAAGCACTCTGATGTTCTGTTAAATTGTAAATGATTGTAGAACAATGCTATCAAACATGTCAATCTGAGGTTATTTGCTAATCAAAATTCGACATTAGTTTTCTTCCTGCGCTTGGCTGCATCAGAGAACCCTGAACAACTAACTGAGCTCCCTCGTAAGCGCATGTAAAGGTGACCCGAAAGGAATGTCGAAAGCCCTTTCACCTCGTGCTGGAGCGACTGCTCGATCTGATCCTGATCTCCATCCGTCGATGGAGTGTTAACAGCACAATACACCACGACAAGCTTCATTTCTAATTGCATGTGAGGTCTGGTCATTGGGGACCCCCCGGAGGAATGTCCAGAGCCTGTACATCTCGGGGTGGAGCAGCAGCAGGACCGATCCCGATATCCAACCGACCGAACTGGCGATGGGAGGTTAGTAGGTACCAGTTCCCAAGCAAGCTTCCTGCTATAATGGCGTCAGGGAATAAGATCTTTTGTTTTCATTTAAAATCAAACCCGAAGTTACTGGCAGCTGTTGGCCAGAATGCGGCCAGTAACCTGTCAGCCAAGCCCCCGGAAGTGGGGACTTATAATAAGGAGGAAACAAGCCTGTGAACTGTGATCCCATTCCAAGCCCAGCTGGGGCAGAAGGCATGGAGGATAAACTTTCAGGTGCCAAATAATTGCGTAAATGTAATAAATTGAGAAAAAGTCTCCTAATTGGAATTGAGACAAAGTAAAATGGCCATTCGACTAGTAATTTTAGCCCAAATTTCCACACACTACGATCATAAGGCACCGGAGAGCATGGTCAGGGATCACCGAGGGTGTATCCCCCAGCCGCGCTGACCCCGAGATGACGACTTGTAGCGATGGACGGCGTGTGTCGAGTGTTTTAGTAGAGCTCAGTGGTCACAGCCGTCCGGGGCATGTCAACAGCCAACGGTCGACCCGCAGAAGCAGATTGACGTCCCATTCGATAGTCCAGGGAGCGCACCAATGTGACTCATGGGTTCAATGGGTAGCCCCAACCCACGCCTGTTTGGTGTGACTATCGCCCCGAGTGCTAATTACGCCAATTAGAGGAACACGATATATCGGCAAGTCAGAGAAGGATACAGGGATGTTTTGATACCTGTTACAGGTTTGGGTGCCCAAACTATAGAGACCCAAATGTCCCCAAATTCCATGTAGATAGTATTTATTCCAGTTGGATCTTCCATATTTTCAAGGAATTTTTCTACAATTCAACAAAATGTCCTAGTAATGCAAATCATCAGCCCGCAGATGATATATAGTCTATAATATGGAGCCTTTATTTGCACAATCAAGTATCCAGTCCTGAATATTTTAACATCCAAATTTATATGGGCACATACTCAAATACAGAACAGGTGTCCCCAAACAAAAAGTCTCTGGATCCTTCCCCGCGAGTTTGTCCGTGTCCTAGGGGAAGCAACTCGTGTGAGCTACGGGTTCGATGGGTAGCCCCAACCCGCGTCCTGTGTGGTGTGACTATCGCTCCGAGTGCTAATTACGCCAATTAGAGGAACCCTATATATCGACTTTCGTTCTCAACTCTTGGGACCTCGAAACGAGGGAAGCGACTTCAAGGGGAGCTACGGGGAAGGCGATTCATGAACCTGGTCTTACCTCGATAAGCAGTCCTGTGAAAGTAATTAATGTGATTGCGAACAATCACAAATACACCTGTTGTGTTATGTTACCATGTGGCAACCAAGGCAGTAACGGCCCCATTGTTAATCATCCAGGGTGAAAAAGGTTCAAAGTGACATTCGGGATTTTACAATCCTATCAGCCTATTTCACAAGCGTTTAAACACTGCTTTGTCCGTCAGTTGTACACCAGACGATGATTGTCAACGTATAAAGAAAGCCGTCAAACGAAAAAATGAACTCGAAAATAAGTCACCTAATTTCGTGATACCTTTAACCACCGTCAACGCACATGGTAACTTAAATAACACGTCACCTGTATGCCATAGATTTGTTATAAAGAAAACGATCAGCGTCTTTAGTCATATCCAATGGTGCCTCGAATGTTCTGCCTTTAATAGGCCAGAAACGTTGCATTGTCTGCACAGAAAACGGATATTAAATCATTGACCGATTAAAATTATGGAAGACAAAGTCGGTTAAAACGAAACGAGTCAACCGATTCCGATATTATTATATTCGGAACAAACCGTCGTAATCTTTATGTGAATCGTTACATAATTTTCAACTATAAGCAAAGAAATAATGTTGTTATTGCTATACAAACTGCAACTTAGCTTCGTATTCTTTGTGAGAGATTCTTTTTGCACCCGTCCTGTGAGGAGGGAAAAAAATATGGCGATTCTTTCACTACGTGTCAGAAACCACGTGATTACACGGGTCATGAACATGACAGAAGATATGTACCATAGAATTTCCGTACGTTTTTTTCAACTCAGAGAGTTAACCCCTCCTACTTGGGATAATATACCATATAGTTCAGTGGGCAAGATACCTTTGACGGAGTTATAATGATTCAAAAAGGTACTTAAGCTATTTCGTACCAAAATAATAAATTTTAAACAGATCTCATAGAATCCTTTCTTGTGAATAAAGATGAATATACCATGTAGTTCAGTGTGTAACGTATCTTTGAAGGGAATACTACTTATTATGCTAGTAAGACATATAAAGTAGAACCGGTGTGCTTCCATTGTGGAGTGGCTAAATCAGCTGACTTTGCCCTCGACGATGATGTTCTAAAACTGCAGGAGCAGTATGACATTGTTAGGCCAATTTGTATTAAGTGTAAGGAAGCTGGATTGGAAGTAGTTGTGAGGGGGAAAAGGAATGTGAAAAAAATGAGAACTAAATGATTTAATTCTAGGACTTGTCTATGGGGCAGCTCCAACTTGTTTGCCCATACATGTATTGTGAGCTTTTAATTAGATGTTTAATACCAATCAATCTATCAGATTTAGTTCTCAATTTCTTCACACTACTCATTTTCCTCATTATTCATCCAGTAGTCTATTAAATCCAAGTTTCCCTGCCTATAATTGTCCATGACTAGAGACATGCTTCTGAAATACACAAATTTGATACCACATTAACACAGTACTAGTAGACTTCTAAATACATGTGACAATATAGTTGCACAATTCGAATATATCGGATTATATATTGCATAATTAAATTAACCATGATGATGCATAATTTGTATTCTAATTAAATACCAAAATATTTATATTGATACTAGCTAGTCACTCGTATTTATAATTCAAACATAAAATCCACAACGTATACAGGTTGGTTGCACCAGATAACACCATGGAACCGACCTAGAAAAGACATATGCTTGATGTCGAATCCTTTTCTGATCATTCAAATGTTATACCGGTATATTATATACCATATTATGTAATATGTCTTTGATACAGAAATATATATTGTTTACACTAAGTTTCTCTGCCCTAATCAACTGAAATATACTGACAGACATTGTTGAATAGTAGGGATACTTGTAGAAAACTTAACCACTCATGCAGTCATCTTAGCAAATCACACCGCCAATCATCACAACTCTTTTAAATTTAAACTGAAACCTAAAAAACAATGTCTCTCAGTATATTTCAGTGGATTAAGACAGAATAGTTATTTAAAGTTCTAGTCAATTGTAAAGCTGGTCTGTCTGTCTGTTTGTACTGAGGTAGTATATTTTTCAGAGCATGAAATTCCTAATTTAATACCTCTAAAACTCAGACCTCACTGGACCTCACCACAATTAATCCCTGAATTAACTATTGAAAAACAAAGAAAAGAAGTAATTTTACGTGTACAGGTGTCATCTTATTTTTTATTGTTCCTGTTGATTAACGAGCTATAGTGGTTTATTTGATAAATACCCATATTTTCGACTTGCAGATAGACCATCTTTATATATATTTTTGTTTTAAAACTATTATTTTTATGTTGCTTGACATTGGAAGGTATCCAGTCAGTTGTTTTATTTGTTCATTTAATATACTAAATATTAATATATTTGAAAGTTTAAGTTGAATAAAGTGTTCAGGGTAAATAACATGTCCATTTTAAGTTACAAAATTCCAGTGGTGATGTCGTGTGAAAATTCATACCGGATAGAATAAGCCCGAAAGGAGTTTTTTTTTTTCCCCCCTCCTCCATCTACATTTTTTTGGGTCCCATGATCGTAAACCAACTAATTAAATTGGTAAGGCCTAACCAAAATAATCAGCAAATTCTAAGTAGACGAGGACCATAACTCTTGAGTTAAATTTCCATGTGGATAATTCACATATGAAATTTTAAAACAATCAGATAACTAAAACTAAAGTTATCATCCGGAAACCTTCTGGGATGGACGGATGGCTTGATGCACGGACGGACACATGGACACCCATATATTTGGTCTTTAATAGCCTTTCTTTTGTTGTTTTTGACAGGTTTGGAGACTTAAGACTACGACTTAACTCCTAAATTGTACGAAATAATGAGCATTAGATGGTATTTTGACATTAGGTGGTCGATCATGTCAAACTTTCTTTTGTCCTGCTACTTTCCTGACCACCGAAGGCTCAAATGTAAACCCACTAACACTGCTTGACGGACAGACACTGCTGATTTGTACAGTCCCCCCGCCCCCAATTTTGTTTAGGAGAAAAATAGATAAAGCTTTGTATAAATGTATATAAATGTAGTACATATACCTGGTCAATGTTGAGCCTGAGTGGGAGTAATGATATCTTCATGGAGCACTCTTCTGACACCGGATCAGTGTCTGTGCGATTATGCACAGCTTTAATTAGCACCTGTATAAAGAAGATAAATAAAACGAAAGTGTCAATCAGGGACCGGCCTAGATATTTCAAATTAGGAGAAGTCACTTCGATTCTCCCTATTTGATTATTAGGGAGAAGTGGACTGTTATCAGGGAGAAGTCATATCGAATACACTAATAGTAGCCAAGAGTATAACATTTTCACCATGAGTGGAATTGTGGTTGTCCCACAATACCACAAGTGGTTAAAATTTGGTATTCTCAGCTACTATGGGTGTATTTAAATTATGCTATAATTATTAGTTTTGTTCTGCGAATTCAACTACTGAGCTGTTTACTTTTGTATCCTCACTGAGAGACACAATCACGATGCTATAAGGTGATGCATACTTTTACATCATGGAGTCAGCCTGTTTCTAACATGTCATGTGATATTCCCATTCATATGTTTCCTGTAGTTCACATAACACTATAGAAAGTAACTTTTGATTGAAATGCAAGCACTTTTCGTCATATTTAAAGGATATCATATTCCAATTTTAAAATCAATGTAACGGAAGAACTATTTGGTAACTATGATGTAGTTCTACTATGGATGTAAATGTTTAACCCATGAAATGGCATTGAAAATTTACACTCACAGTAGAAATTTATACCCACTGTAGGGGCAGAGTAAAGATGTAATTTACAAACTAGGTGTTATACACAAACTAACATAGGCAATTACGGTATAAATAACGGCTCAAGTTCAATTTACGCCCCAACATTAGCCACTTTCAATGATATTGTAGCTCAACATGTGGCGCAGATAATACATAATAATGTCATACATAACAGACAATGGAGTTATAAGGAATGCGGAAAGTTGAAATGTTTAAGTAATACTAGAGGTAAACAATCCAAGATGGCTGCCGGCAGCCACATTTTAAAATAAAATTCAGCAAAATTTGATAGCTCCAAATCTAGAACTCGACCGATGATTTAAATGAAGTTTGGGATGAATCAGATGAAAAATGTTGCTTGTAGGGCATGGCAAAGGATTTACTTGATCCAAGAGTAAAATCCAAGATGGCTGCCAGTGGCTGTGTTTTTATTGAAAATAGTTAAAATTTGATAGATCTCATCTGAAGGTCACCCTGAAAATCCGTATGAAGTTTGGGATCAATCGGATGGAATATGTTGGGTAGAGGGTGTGCAAAAGGATTTAGTTGTGCAAAGAGTATAATCCAAGATGGCCACCAGTGGCTATGTTTTTTATTGAAATTCGATAGCTCTCATCTAAAATTCACAACGAAGATCCATATCAATTTTGGGATCAATCGGATGGAATATATTGGTTATAGGGTGTGCTGAAGGATTTAGTCATGCAAAGAGTAGCTCCCATCTAGAAGTGATCGTAAACGTGCCTGTAAATGTCCAAAACATTTCTCCAATAAATGTGGGCTGCAGGGTGTGCTGCAGGGATGTATTAAATGTAAAATTCAAAATGGCGGACATGTTTTTCAATGAAATTCAAAAAATTTGATAGCTCCCATTGAGAGGTTACCGCATAGATTTATATGAAGTTTGGTGATGATCGGATGAGGAATGTAGCCTGCAGGGTGTGACAATGGAAATTGTTGAAGTACGGACAATGGACGCCAACCCATGGAAATAGTTCAAAACTTACTTTGTCAAGAGGAGCTAAAAGTTATAAACCATATAATAAGAATAAGTGGTTGTATTGGATGGATGTTGTGTAACTTTTAACAGCTACATGGCTACTAACTGGATAGTGTTTTAACAGCTACATGGTTACTAACTGGATGGTGTTTTAACAGCTACATGGTTACTAACTGGATGGTGCTTTTGACAGCTACATGATTACTAACTGGATGGTGACTTTTAACAGCTACATGGCTACTAACTGGATGGTGTTTTGAAGTTATGATGTGGGATACATTTTCTTGACTTCGACTTTATCCATGGCATGCTGTGAGCTGGTCATATGAGGTTATAATCGAAAAGACACATTTACTACCATGTGTTAACCCTGTCATGACGGGAGCAGCGCTGGTGCAGCATTAAATATCCTGTGCACATCACAATATTTGCCATCTGGGAATTTAAATCTGAGTCCAGGTCTCCCATAGCAGATGAAGCCATGCAGAATGAGGTCCACAGGGGGTGAATTTAGTGATGCTAACCCGCTGTGCAGGGTAGCGTCACTAAGTTGACACTCTGGTGACCTCATTCTGCACATGTCCAGCACCATATATTCAGGCTTCTATATAGCTACATACTTCAAACATGTGTTATTTCTTATCCCTTCCATGACTGGAGCCACCTGAAATTTTGCTAAAACCCTGTGCCAATGCATTCTCTTATATAAGTGAGTCTCCCATAAGGAGCCTCGCATATATATGAGAATGAATTGGCCTAACAATATTTACCTTGACAGTGTAAGCCAAAGCATTCTTTTATATATGGAGACTCGCTATGGCATATATGAGAGAATGCACTGGCACAGGATCTTTAATGCTGAACCAGCGCTGCTCCCATCATGAAAGTGGTTAAGTCGATAAATCAACATTATATAAACTGACCATATTAGCATGAGTCTGTCGTGGCATGTTCTCCGATGTGTACTGATAGAGGAATTTATTTATAGATGATGAAGCGAGATGATCTCTGATTTCTAGGTCATGAATCAGGATCACCTGTCTTGAAGCTTGAACAGCACTTTGTGGATAAATGTCATACTGCATTCTGGCCTGAAATAAAATTAATAGTTCAAAGTTTTATCTTACCATATCTGATAGATCATGCCATGTATCTCACTCTGGCTAATGCATACACATAGAGATCTTATTCCACCAGTACAAAATCTGGGAATTTTTTGAAGTTTTGACAGGGAACTTAATAAAGTCGAAAAAACAACGTGGGGAATATATTTCTTATTTATTATATGTTACTTAATAATGTACTTCACTGTAGCTGAAGGTCCCAACTAAAAATTAATGATTTAAGTTACTTTGTGTGCAATTTTGCTTTGCGTCGCTTTCAATTATTGAATTTCTTCTGGGTAATTAATTCAAATTTTATTGTAATATCTGCTCACAAAAGTCCCAGAAAAGCATGCATTTTCTAGTTGGGACCTTCACCTACAGTGATTTACATTATCAAGGAACAGATAATAACTAAGAAACATATTTTTTCGAATTTATAAGGTTCCCTGTCAAACCATCAAACTATCCCATGTCAAATAAACATAATGAGATAGTCCTGGCTTAGGGTCTATTGTAAGCATGTCAAATTAACCATAAAGGGGTAGTCTTGGCTTATGGTCTATTGTAACCATGTCAAATAAACCATAAAGGGGTAGTCTTGGCTTAGGGTCTATTGTAACCATGTCAAATAAACCATAAAGGGGTAGTCTTGGCTTAGGGTCAAGGTTAAGATCATAAAAGATCAGGAAACTTAATTTTGAAAAAATTATTATTAATATTCAAAATGTGCAGTTTGTCTTAATGTTGACATTGATATAGTCCCCTTGAATAGAATCAATGATCATTAACCCTTCCATGACTGGAGCTTGCAGAAACTTTGTGAAAACCCTGTGCCAATGCATTCTCCTATATATGCGAGTCGCCCATAGTGAGCCTCGCATATATAAGAGAATGCATTGGCCTAACAATATTTACCTTGACCTTTCAAGCCAGTGGGAGAATCACATATAGAACAGAATGCACTAAAATGAACTAAAAAGAAAAAGAATCTTTGTGAAGAAGTTTCTAAATAAACTAAAAACTTAATTTTATAATAAAGTTACTTTCCAGAGAAGATGAGGTCTAAGCAGAATGAGGATCACAGAGGATGAATTTGGTGATGCTAGGCCACTGTAGGGGTAGCGCCATTAAATTCACCCTCTGGGGACCTCATTCTGCAAATGTCCAGCACCATATTCTCAGGCCTGATAAGGGTGAACTTACATATTTTGAGGGGTTTATTTATAAATGTAAGACACACCTTTGACACTTGTAATTCGATGACAGTATCTAACTCCCTGCCTGGTCCTCCATGTTGTCTCCATGGCTGTCTCACAGCCTCCTGGGATCCTCGCCCACTCATTACTTGACTGGAATAATAATTTATTTAATAAGGCCACGAAAAGTCAACTTCCCGGTTCTCAAGCCAGTGGGCATGGTCCCGAAACCACATGCGAGCGACCTTTTTAATCGAATTCAATCTGTTGCGGAATGTTCTAATCAGTACGAAATAATTGCTGTTTATAAAAACAGACAAATTTACCAATTCAGATTTCCTGATTCAATACTGTAATTGTAACTATGTTCAAACATTTGTTAAATACGCGATGGATTCTGACTGCAATCTCTGATAGAAACCCAAATACTGAGGAATTCTGTATTCTCTCCTCCGTAATATCAGTCATTCAAATAATGGTTAAAAGACATCAGTAGAAGAGACAGACAGACTAAAATCATGAACAAACAAATGGTCATAACTGAGGCAAAAAAACGCAAAGCAGTCCATACATAATTTCATTCAGATCCGATAACCCATGTCTGAGATATCCGCACAGATGGACAAAAAGTCCACATTTTTCAGATAATTAAAAAAGGATAACTCAAAAACGGAAAATGTGAACAGATTAATTTGCCCCTATTTTGAAAGCAGTCAAACCTCCATATCAAATTTTATTCAGACACAATAACACAAGTTTGAGATATATGCCCGGACGGCTAGACGGACGGATGCTATAAATCCATCAAACTCCCCATTTTTCTTAGAAAAATTGGGGGTATAGTTAGCAGAGAAACACCCTAGTCACATGGAATCTGATCATTCCAACAACAAAAAATAAAACATCATATGCATGTAATTAAAGACATACATACCTAGGTGCTGAAGATTTTCTGGGACTTTTGAAAGAGACTACAAAAAAAAAGACAGGTGATAATAATTATACTACCACCTTGTGAAAAAAAAAAAAAAAAAACCCCCAGATATTTCTTAGTGATTTAACGCTTTCATAACGCGAGCTGCGCTGTTGTAGCATTAAAGATCCTGTGCCAGTGCATTCTCTTATATATGCGAGTCTCTCATACGAAGGGATAACAGGCTTTACAATAATTACATGTTTGTTCCTAGAATTTAGGTGTTCTTGCTGTTCCACATTTACAAATTTGTATGGAACATGCGTTCCATATGCATCCTGTTGATGTCACATGACATAATTGATGATTCCCTCAACCATCAAACCGGAACTATAAAACAAAAGCATTATCACACTCTGTATGTGGCTGAATAAACCTTATAAGTCTGGCTTTCTTTTAAATTCATAGATTCTAGGATGGGTGGTGTGTAATAAACACAGAACGACATATGTGTTAATGGGTTTGTTGATATGGCACTTGTGCCATTGCAGAAGGATAGAACTCAAGGCTGCACATCTCATTCTATCCATTCGCGCTCGCACACGCAACAAACCCATTAACACACTCATGTTGTTCTGTGTTTATATGATTCAGTAATCTATAGACAAATCCTTGCCTGATGATATGTAATACACCATACATAAAATTTGATTGTGAATATCACCGGAGGAGCTTAAATCAAGCAAAATCAGTAAAGTTACTGCACTAAACACATAGTATTGTATAACACATACAATCATCATACATAAGTTAAAGCCACATGGTGGTTATGTGGCGGTTTGCGCTTCAAAATACACCCTAACAATAATCACTTTTGAATTTTTCCCAGTATTGAAATAGGTTGATAATTACTTGAACAGCCTTTCTACGGGCATCAGATGTCCTAGAAAGAAGGATTGAAGTCATACAAAATACAACTTTGAACACAGTGTTTGGGTCCCAAACAAACAACAGCCATGTGCATGGTATGGAACAGAAAAGAGCATTCCATGCTAGTCTGTTTCTGATATGGTAGAAATAAATAGTTTGTTTCACTTCTGTGAGAAAAATTGAAAACAGATGGAAAATTGCTGTGACCATGGCAAGCATTTTTCAGAGCATATGAAGCCGGTATATCAATATTTCATGTATTTATCAACCTATTTTATTCCTCCTTCCAAATTACGTAGATAACAATTGCAGCTCGAATGAGCCATGTCCATTTAATAAGTATAGTAAGTAATAAGTAATTTAACAAGCAACAATTGAGAAATTATTATGAACTCTGAATTAACCCTTTACCCAACAAAACGGCCAAAAACGCCCAAATAAAGCTCAACAGCCTAAAATATCTTCGGTCTGTCTCAATAACACCATACAAATATGGATATCATTGGAACCGGTTCATTGACCACATTGTGATGGTTACAGTTATGCCCTGTGCCAATGCATTCTCTTATATATGCGAGTCAACCATAGGTCGCCTCGCATATATAAGAGAATGCCTTGGCCAAAAAAAATTCTTTTTTAACACTTTACCATTTTTTCTTACATTCTTTAACAATTTTATAATTTTTTCTTACATTTTTTAACAATTTTTATAATATTTTATAATTTTTATAATATTTTTCTACATTCTTCAGCTGCATTCATTGACAATTTTATCATTTTTAATATGTGTTAAGCCAATGCATTCTCTTATATATGCGAGGCGACCTATGGTCGACTTGCATATATAAGAGAATGCATTGGCACAGGGCCGTTCTGTTGGGTAAAGGGTTAAGACAGGTAGGAGTCCCATTGGTAATCTTCTTACTTGTAACCTAAAATCTACTCACCAGTTCCAGGCTTTGAACTGAAGTCTTTGCCTCCGCATATATACCAGTGAACATTCAACTCTTTGAGCATGTATCTGTACTCCGCTGGAGGGAAATTATCTGGAGGCTTCAACTGATCGGTGTAGCCAATCGGTTTTTCAAAGTGATTTTCTCGAATTGTGATGGACTCTGTATACACCTTCACGACTGGCTCACCATCTCTGGGCTAAGGACGAGAGCGGAACTGTCCTCAGAATATTGTGCTGAACATTTGCAGAATGAGGTCTGTGGACCTCACTCTGCTTAGGCCTCATTTGCTATGGCAGACCTGGACTCATATTTAAGTTCTCAGATGGTAAATATTGTGATGTGCACCCATTGGGCACTTCGTTTATGCAATGTGTCATCTGCCAATTTTGGGAAATAGAGAAATTAAATTAAAAAAGAAAAAGAAACTTTCTAAATAACTTGTAAATATGATAATAATTAGATACTTTCCAGATAAGATGAGGCATAAGCTCAATAAGGTCCCCAGAGGGCAAATTTAGAAAGTAACTAGATCTATAACCCTTTCTGTACTAAATGGATACTCCCACCCAGTTATAAATGGTATATATTGGAATAGTTTATTATTCATTTAGAGGGGTGTTCAGGAAGTGTAAGCAGATGACACAGACAGACAAATAGATAATACAAGTGCATAAGGGTTCATATTCATTGGTGGGAAATGTTCAGATAATAAGTTCAACAAATTCTGAACATTTCCTAAAGGAACTACTCGTCAATGAGTATTTAGTAAAGGAAAAACTTAACCCTTTTAAAGATCCTGTGCCAGTGCATTATCTGATATATGTGAGTCTCCCATAGGGAGCCTCGCATATATTAGAGAATAAACTGGCTTACACGGTAAAGGCAAATATTGTTAGGCCAATGTATTTTCTTATATATGCAAGACTCCCTATGGAAGACTCGCATATATAAGAGAATGCATTGGCACAGCGTTTTTGCAAAATTTCAGGATGCTCCAATCATGGAAGTGTGTTAAAGTATCTTCAAAAGCATGACTTACTGCTATACCCATGTCATGGAAGTGTGTTAAAGTATCTTCAAAAGCATGACTTACTGCTATACCCATGCCGGGGTCATTGATGATACAGAACTCATCATCATCTCCACTAGACATTGGGCTGATTCCGATCAAGGTGCCGCTGATGGAGTCAGCGTTAGCGGAGAATGATACCGCCGTCTTATCCGCTGGTTTAGCTGATGCCTTTGTGTCTTTCTTTTTCACTTTTGCTTTCTTGCTGTCAGTCTCTACATTAACTAACAAATATATCATTATATCAATACACAAGAAGTCAATGATGAAATACAGTAATGTCCTAAATAATCGACCCCCTAAACCATAGCAGAATTATGGGAAATTGTTCAGGATTTAGTTGGAAATATGGCTTGCTGCCATTCATCGGAAAGCTCTCGGTTCAGTCCACTGATTATCCTGTGAAATTTATAGAATGGCACCCTTTGTTTTGGCAACACTTTATTTTGTAATAATTACCACTTATTAAAATTAGTTTAGCTTAAAACTCAATCAACAATCAACAAAGTTACTTGAATCTAGTGTGACTTTTGACTTTTTTGTGACTAATAATGATTATCACCCCTGTTCATTAAAACAAATCTGATGACCCACCCACCTCCCCAATACCACCTATGCTGAGAGTTGTGTATATCCAAAACGTCCCATATAATAATAATAAAAAAATTATATTCTACTATGCAAATGCATGTATATACTTTATATTCTATAATTTTATGTCACTGGTGAGCGAATGCAGTGAGGAGGAGAGTACGTATAGTGAGAGAGATGTATATATGAATGAGAGGAATGCCATATACCTGTATATATAAATACATTTCCTTGACCATTTTGTTTATGACATTCCTCATAATGATTGTTTCTTCAATAAACATTTAAAAACAAAATTATCTCAAAACAATCATCTTTTTGTGCATTCTATAACTGTACATGGGATTATTTTATGGGATGGGGGATTCTTTAGGCCAACAGCCCAAACATCTACTCGATACAAGAACAAAAATGCTCTTGGAATGTTCTGGTTCCATTTTGGGACTGTGGGAACAGTGGTGAGCTTGGATATTGTGTGCTTGAATTTTGCAGAATGAGGTCCCTGGGCAGAGGGTGAATTTAGTGACGCAATCCCGCACAGCTGGCTAGCATCACCAAATTCACCCTCTGGGAACCTCATTCTGCTTAGGCCTCAACTGCTATGGGAGACCTAGGATCAGATTGAAGTTCCCCAATTGAAGTTGGTGATGTTCACCCATTAGTCAGCTTGATTATGCAATTTATCTTCTGCAAATTAGGGGATATACAAACTGAACAGAATGGAAAAAGTACTAAAAATAATGTTAATATGTGACTATAGATACTTCCCAGAAGATGATTCCTGGTCCCCAGAGGATGAATTTGGTGATGCTAGCCCATTCATGGATGGGTTAAATTAATGTAATATTAATCATTCTGGTTACCTTTCGGAGGTTTGGGAACAGGGGGTGGAATGATCGATTCTTTCATGGCATCAGCCATCATATCGTGAACATGTTCCAACCTGGATGAGGAGATCTCTTCCTTCTCTTCACTTTGTTCCTATAAAAGGCAATGTACAGTAATGCCCTAAGTAATCGACTCCTTAACCACAGCAGAATTATGGGTAACTTTTCAGGATTTAGTCGGAAATATGGCTTGTTGCCATATTTCCGACTAAATCCTGAAAAGTTACCCATAATTCTGCTGTGGTTAAGGAGTCGGTTACTTAGGGCAATGTAATTCAAGTTGAATAATTATTCATTTTACTGTCAAATTTAGAAACAAGAGCATCACTATGGTGCAAAATATGCCTGTGGTTTGTCCAAAATAGAGATATGAACAAAGGCCCATCTGATGTGATGGTGAAGTGACAGAGCTCATAATCATACCTTAGTTTTTTGGTAGAATATACACAGGCAACACTCCT
This sequence comes from Siphonodentalium dalli, assembly GCA_032622095.1. Classification (NCBI taxonomy): domain Eukaryota; kingdom Metazoa; phylum Mollusca; class Scaphopoda; order Gadilida; family Siphonodentaliidae; genus Siphonodentalium; species Siphonodentalium dalli. Next base: position 156,767,478 of record CP136066.1, on the reverse strand, counting down.
TTCATGAATACTTAAATTGCCAACCGCAAACAATAGATAGAGTCCAATTCCATAAACAAAGGGCCACACCTGGTGAAAAATTGTGGGCAGAATCCGAAATTGAACTTAACATGTGTTTTGGGCTAGTAAACTCACATAGCAAATTCCATTCAATTCAGTTCCGACTTACTAAAGTTATCATCCGTAAAACGAAAAATGAGGGCAAATTCCAACAAAATTCCATAACTCTGGTGAAAATTGGCAGACGGAACTCGAATTTGAATTTCACCTGTATTTTGTGCAAGAAAACCCCACATACAAAATTTCATTTCATTCAGTTGAGACTATCTAAAGTTATCATCCGGAAACCAAAACCGAAGAACGGACGGACACAAAGAGAGCTCGATGGACAGACCAATAACATAATGCGTCCCATTGTTTAAAAACGGGAATATAAAATTAACGCTACATATTCATAAGCATCAGTTTGCACTACCAGCATCATAACATTCAGCAGGACCCACCAACATCATACCAAATTAGCAGGACCACTTAACCAGGGGTGTAAATGTGCCTTTCAAGAAGCTGATGAACTAATTAGAGAGGTTTTACAACTATATTTATGGGACTTTGTACATCATCAAACAAGAAGTTGTACCTCAGGTGCTGGCATACCCCTACATTGACAAATTAAAACATTGGCAGAAAGGAAACCAATTTTAAAATATGCAAAGAAAGATATTTCTGATTCACACAACGTCATTGATCCCTCTTTTGAATGCAGTCATGATGGCGAACCTCCATACCAAAACAGATCCGATAACCCATGGATGAGATGTCTGTGCAGAAGGGAAAAACCCCCACATTTCCAGAGAAATAAAGAATATAAAGAAGGATAACTCTAGAATGGAAAATGTGAACAATATAAGTTATCTCTGGCAACATAGAGATTTGAATGTGGCAGTGTAGCCAATCAGATTGCTAGTTACAACCAGATGTGGAGACAATGCCATTTTCCTCTCTTTAGAAAGTAGTCATGAAGGCAAACCCACATACCAAATTTCATTCAGATCTATTAACCCATGGCTGAGATATCTCTGCGGGCGGACAAAATACACAGGTTTACAGACAAACAATGAAGAATAACTCTAGAACGGAAAATGCAAACAAAGTCATTTGCCCCTATTTTGAAAACAGTCATGATTGTGAACGTTCAAATTTCATTCAGATACAATAAACCAAGGCTGAGATATATGCCCGGATGGATTGATGGACAGATGCCCTGATGCACAAACAGACTGATGCAGTCAATCCAGTATACACCCCATTCTCTTCGAGAGTAGAGGTATAATTATGCACACATTCTAACTGTAGCCATGATGTCCTAACTTTCACAATGGATATGGTACCAATTTCTTCGGTTAGTACAAAGACTTCATTTAAGGATACAGACATTCAATAAGTCAATTATTTTTGTTGTATCATACAGCCGTCACTTAACCCTTTACCCAACAAACCGGCCAAAAACTGCCAAATAAAGCTGCAACAGCCTAAATTATTTTGGGTCGGTCTCAATAAAACCATACAAATATGGATATCATTGGAACCGGCTCATTGACCACATTGTGATGGTTACAGTTATGCCCTGTACCAATGCATTCTCTTATATATGCGAGTCGACCATAGGTCGCCTCGCATATATAAGAGAATGCATTGGCCAAAAAAAAAACTTTTTTTTAACACTTTATACCATTTTTTCTTACATTCTTTAACAATTTTATAATTTTTAATGTGTTAAGCCAATGCATTCTCTTATATATGCGAGGCGACCTATGGTCGACTCGCATATATAAGAGAATGCATTGGCACAGGGCCCTTCTGTTGGGTAAAGGGTTAATAGGCCTTGAACAACTATCCTCAATTGTCCGATTGAAGAGAAGATTATTCTACATGTTGTGCTTAATCTGACCAGAAGATTGTGCAAGGATAAATTCTCTTTACCAAACCTGGAAATAGTCTGTCTGTCTTTTGCAGAATGAGTTCCCCAGAGGGTGAATTTAGTGATGCTATCCCACACTGCAAACTAGCATCACCAAATTCACCCTCTGGGAATCTCAGGATATAATGCATAATTGAGGTGACTAATGGGTGAACATCACCAACTTCAACTGGGGAACTTCAATCTGATCCTAGGACTCTCATAGGAGTTGAGGCCTAAGCAGAATGAGGTTCCCAGAGGGTGAATTTGGTGATGCTAGCCCACAGTGCAGGATAGCATCATTAAATTCACCCTCTGGGGACCTCATTCTGCAAATGACAGACACACTATTTCCAGGCTTGCTCATTGCGCACGATTATCCATTCAGTGCCATATTCAGTAATCCTAATTATCGCGTTATTTTTGTGACACAAACAGTTTGGCCGTACATGAATTTTACGACTATGAATAGCTAAACGTAGTTGTGTCTCTATAAGTGAGTTGCAAAACCTCTCTATTACGATACCTTAACAAGAGTGGACTTTATGATACTGGATGTGGTGCTGCTCGATGGCGAAATCAAATCCTTCAGATCTCCGTCACTAGCGAAGTACTGTATGAGCTCCATGAGGGCCTTGCATGAATCAGAACATGTCCTTATGTTCAGTCTGTTGTTGGATAGCCTCAAGTCCAGCTTGGGGAATCTCTGAAAATCATAAAAAATCTTGTGTTTATTTAACCCTTTCATGACTAGTGCTTCCTGATTTTTTTTACGAAAACCCTGTGCCAATGCATTTCATAGGGAGCCTCGCATATATAAGAGAACTAGCAGGGGTACCCGGTGTTGCCCAGGTTAAAGTGACGTGAAACCCTCTGCATGCTGTGGATATTTGGTGGGAATAGCAGATACTCTTGATCAAAGTGTTACACATATTCTCATAAATTGTATATCACTTTTGACATCTTTAAACCACTCAATCAGACTCCTGATACCATGGAGATGATTATTTATAAGTTTGGTCTGATCGGCGACTAAACAATTTTTATATAAAATTTAATGCCAACCCCACCCCCACACAAACATCACCAATATGGCATCTTTAAATCGCATGATTAGATTCCTCGTATCATGGATAAGAATGTGTATCAATTTGGTGGAAGTCGGCGCTAAAATTATTTTTATCTATTTTGGTGCCCCTCTCCCTTCCGTGCATCCCGGACTCGAATGGCGCCAGTATTGACATATTTATACCACATCATTAGATCCTCATATCATGGGGATGATTATATATAGTTTGGTGGCAATCAGCGACAAAAAAAAATTCTGCCCCTCCTCTTTTCTGCCCCTGACAACAACGGTGTCACTTTAGAAAATTCTAACCTGCACCATTATCTTTCTCGTAAAAAGTTACCCCTGTTAGATCCCTTTGGTGCCATCTAGATGGTCCCGTGTGAATTTCTATAAAACACAGACAGACAGACATTCGCAAATATAGATATAGATGCACTGGGCTTGGCATAATATTTACCTCGACCTTGTAAGCCAGTGCATTCTCTTATATATGCGAGACACGCACATATAAAAGAATGCACTGGCACAAGTTTTTTAATAGATACTTGTAGTTGTGACACATACATCTACAGTGGAACAGAAAACAGTATGCTTTAATTATAAATAATAAATGGACATACATTCATATATACATATAATAATATTACTATATGCTACCTGGTCTTTATAATCACTGGATCTCAATGAAAGCTCGAATCTCTCCATATCAGCTACACACACATAATCTGTAACAAATATGCCACATTTACAAGACAGTCAATACCAATTCTTTTTATGTTTTTTGTGGAGTGAAATGATTCAAGGGGCACTGTACACTAAATCCAGCCATTTATAGGGCCATCTCCTATTATACTCAACAGAATATATACAACAAAATAATGAATTTGAACCAGAGATGAGTGCAAAATACACTCATATGCTCTATGAATGATGTAGACAACATGGTAATTATAATATCGAGCTATAAACTCATTTTCATTATAATTACACGTATAATGCTTTACTGATAACATCTGGTTGTAGATTATTGAATTTTAATAGGATTGTAAAATTTAGCAAATAAATGGCGGGGTTGCTAATATCATCAGATCAAACAAAAAGTGGGTTTTTCAATAATTTAACCTTTGCATGACTGGAGCGTCCTGAAATTTTTGTGAAACCCTGTGCCAATGCATTCTATTATATATCTGAGTCTCCCATAGAGAGCCTTGCATAAATAAGAGAATACATTGGCCTAACAATATTGACCTTGTAAGCCAGTGCATTCTCTTAAATATGCTGGGAGACTCGCATATATCAGAGATTGCACTGGCACAGGATCTTTAATGCTGCACCAGTGCAGTTCCCGCCAAGAAAGGGTTAATGAGAAAACATACCTGATTTGAGGTCAATCCTTCCACGGCATTTGTTGGAAAGAAATAGAGCCGATTCATCCAGAGTGAATCTGTAAAAATAACAAGAGATGGACTGTCGTCCGGTGCATACCCCCTCATGGCATACCGCCTAGTGTGGGCACATCTATAACTTATGATGGCTATACTCAGACATATGGACCCGGAAATCAGCATTTTCATATAAACAAAGATGAATAACTATAGAACAAAAAACCAAAACAAACATTTGAATGTGCCATTATATGTCCTCATAGCGGTGAACATCCATACAAAATTTCATTGAGATCCGAGCATTACTGTTCAAGTTATGAGCTGAACAGACATCGGATGGACCAAACAGCCAACATTTCCAGATAAACAAAGATGAATAACTCTAGAATGGAAAAGCGGAACAGAACAATGGAACCCCCTATTGAATGTCCTTATAGCAGTGAACATCCATACCAAATTCCATTGAGATCCCAGCACAACTGTTAAAGTTACGACATGAACAGACACCAGACAGACCAAAAAGCCAACATTTCCAGATGAACAAAGATGAATAACTCTAGAATGGAATAGCGGAACAAAACGATGGAACCCTTTTTTTAATGTCCTCATAGTAGTGAACATCCATACCAAATCCCATTGAGATCCCAGTACAACTGTTGAAGTTACGACATGAACAGACATCGGACGGACGTACGGCGCGACGCACAGACGGACGGACAGGTGCAAAACAGTATACCCCCCTTTAAAAAAAAAAAAGGGGGTATAATGAGTAATAACAAGCTGATTGTGGATTAAAAACCATATGAACGGCAGCAGGGACAAGCCAAGAGAGCGAAATTGAAGATATCTTCTCCCTAAATTCTGTCACTTCTCCCTATTTTTGTCCTAGGGATAAGTGACTTCTCTTTCATATACCAGTATTCATGTCCCTACAGTATAATTAAACTGTATTTTCTGATTATAGTGGTGTCCTTACTTATTATAATAATTTTATAAATTGGCTATTGTATTGCATTATACTTATTGAATAAAAAAAGGCTAATGTTGGGGTGTAAATTGAATTTGAGCCATTATGACATCACCCTGATAAGTCCACTTCTCCCTGATAATTAAAAAGGGAGAAGTGACTTCTCCCAATTTGAAACATCTAGACTGGTCCCTGAATGGCACATTGGCATGTTATTAACATAGAGAAAAAAACGAGTGGAACAATGAATTAAGTATGTTGAAAATGCACAATTACGACACTGCACTGAAGAAGCATATCACGGTGTGATCAATAGAAAATTAATACAGGTAAGACATGCTGCATTTTGATAGCTAAATGGGTAATGGTGTATTAGGCCTCAGCAGAGCTGTTAAGTTTCACGGATTCTCCGTGAGACTCACGGAATCCCGCGGCAATTCCGCAAACACGGATTACCCCCAATGTCTCCCGGATTCATCAAAACCCCGCATTGAAAATTCCAAAACGAAGTTTTTGTTTTGTTTTTTAAATTCGTGTATGTGGGGATTTCCCAAATTACATGGATTTCCGGTACCGTAAATACTCACACATTAACGTTCAATCAATGTACCAGTCGGTAACTTTTGATGTTCCCTCTTATTGAAGATTGATCAGTGGTGAACTGTGACTGGTATTAATTGATTTTCACACTCTGGAGAAGCCACACGTATAAAGCGTGTTGTTATAGTATACAATACGTACAATCACAAGTGCACAATTGTATTGTGAGGTCCCATTGATGAACATTTCTAAGTAACGGATACTTTATGATTTAAGTTCACTGATTAGTGATAATCTTGTTTTCACAAGAAGGCAAGGGGCCTATATTAATCCAACTGATGGCGTTTATGTCATATCTGTCTGGTATACATCTCAAAATGTCTGTCGAACCATCCAAAAAACGTGCCCGTTATGAGTCAAAATTTAAATATTCATGGATCAGTGACATGCCATGGATTACTAAAAGTGATAGAAACGCAAATACAGCATATTGCAAAGTTTGTAACGCACATTTCAGTGTGAGCCACGGTGGCAAAAATGATGCAGTTAGACATGGACAATCTGTGCAGCATAAAAACCTTTCATCAGCACAGACGACGACAAAACCTTTAGACAAGTTTTTCGCAAACAAGAAAGACGGTAGTGCGGAACAAGTTATCAAGGCCGAAGTGTTATTCTCAAATTTCGTGGCAGAACACAACCTTCCTTTCTCAGTTTCGGATCATTTCAACAAATTGTCTAAAACCATGTTTCCCGACAGTGACATTGCTAAGAAATTCTCATGTGGACGAATGAAAACGACGATGATCATTAAACGCGCCATTGCACCAACCCTGACTGAACCCATCGTCGAAAAATGCAGGAACAGCCGCTTCACACTGATGATAGATGAATCCAATGATACCGGATCCAACAAACAACTCGTTATTCTTGTTCGCGTCGTCGACGAAATGACAGAGAAAGCTGTTACCAGATTTCTAGACATGCCGGTCTGCAACATCAGCGACGCTTCAACCATATTCAACGAGATTGACCTTGTTTTCAAGAAACTCAACATACCATGGACCAATGTTACGGCCTTCTGTTCGGACAATTGTAACGTAATGATGGGGAGAAAATGTTCGGTATTTACTAAAATCCGGGAGGAGAGTCCATCGGTTCTGAACTTGGGGTGTATCTGCCACCTTGCTAACTTGTGCGCAAAGAAAGCAATGAAGGAGATACAATTACCAGTTGAGGAACTTCTACGGGATGTTCATTTTCACTTCAGTAAAAGTTCTAAACGGAAGGAGGAGTATCAGAAATTCTTGGAATTCACGGACACCGACCCCCTTAAGATACTGAAGCACACCGCGACCAGGTGGCTTAGTCTTGAGAAATGTATAAAACGCCTGCTTCACCATTGGGATGCATTAGAACTCTACTTCTCCAAGTTGAATGCCAGTGAAACTGATAGTGTCAGCAGAATTTCTCGCACGACAGCCCGTCTACAAAATCATCAGATGAAGTTGTATTTTCTGTTCCTGGAACACATCATTGCTCCACTCAACGAGTTCAACTGCCTGTTCCAGTCCGACGAAACCATGATGTGGCACATTCAACCTGAAATGTATCGGCTCTTGCGAAAGTTCCTCGCCAAATTCGTCCAGAAGAAGGTGATCAAAGCTGCAGATGATATGACTGACGTCGAGTTCAAAGTGCGCGATAATCAGCTTGCGAACGACACCATTGCCATCGGATTACCCGCCCGTCGTTATCTCGAGGAGAACAAAGTCATCAAAGCCATCGACCTTGTTGAATTCTTCGATACAGTCAGACGGTTCTACGAAGCTATTGTGCAGAAGATGATCCAGCGATTTCCGTTTAAGGACAAACTCCTGGCCGACATGTGTGTATTAAACCCAGACCCGGCTGTGCGAGAGAACATCGACGATGGTATTCCTGAACGAATCGGAACTCGGTTTAAATTGGACAGCTGTACAGAGACATTGCAAGAAGAATTCGACTTCCTGACATCCAGAGATCTACCAGAATTCGACATAGAGGCAGACAGGGTTGACAGCTGGTGGTTCAAGGTGTTAAAGTTAAAAACAATCAGAGGAGTTACTCGATTTCCGTCTCTTTCCAAAGTGATAATGTGCCTGCTTTGCATACCTAACAGTAATGCCGACTGTGAACGAGTTTTTTCAATGGTTAGAAAAATTCAGACATGTTTCCGGTCTGAACTGAACAATGACACTCTGTGTGGACTTTTGGCGACAAAAACGACGGGGAGTGTTACAGTTATGATGTTACTAAGGATCTTGCAACATCGGCAAAGAAAGCAACATGGGACTACGTCAGAGACCACGAATGATAAACTGAAATCAAACCAGCCATAACTCTACTCATGTTGATATTATATTGTGTTTTGTTTTATTTTATTTTTTATTTTTGTGCATTTTGTGTTCTATTTTTCTGTGCTTGATAAAAATAAATAATTAAAACTAAAAATCATTTTATTTTCAAACCCAACATGTTAAATAAAACTGCCGCAGAAATATCCCTGACAAAATCAAAATAGATCGATTAAGAACATTGGGTCAACACAGTGCATATATTACGGTAGAAGGGAGAAAACTCTATATGCTTTTAACAGGAAACAGGAAGTTAAGCATGCCGGATTTTCCCGTGTATTATTTTTATATAAACACTTAAACATGCAATTATCTCCCACTCACAGCAGCTCTATTACATTTACCAACAGGACATTCATTACCATTTTATATAAGGTGTATATATTTATAAAATAAACACAAATAGAAACTCATTTAAAACTATGTAATCTTCATCATAAAATGATTTTTGGAACACGAACATTTTTGGGCAGACCTCCCGAAAAAAATCTCCCGGATTGACATTTTGAAAACTTAACATGTCTGGGCCTCAATCACTAACCTGAGCAATGACGTAGGTGCATCAGCCACTATATTGCTAGACACAGAGAAAGACTCGGCAGTTATCACAGTCTGGTAAGGCAGGAATAATGGTCTGAAATAATCAATCAGCATTAGTACTTATGAGGTATCGTTACACTATTATCAAGGCTATTTAACCTAAAACTAAATTCAATCAGCATTAGTATGAGGTATCTTTACACTATTATCAAGGCTATTTAACCTAAAACTAAACTCAATCAGCATTAGTATGAGGTATCGTTACACTAATATCAAGGCTATTTAACCTAAAACTAAACTCAATCAACATTAGTATGAGGTATCGTTACACTATTATCAAGGCTATTTAACCTAAAACTAAATTCAATCAGCATTAGTATGAGGTATCGTTACACTATTATCAAGGCTATTTAACATAAAACTAAACTCAATCAGCATTAGTATGAGGTATTGCTACACTATTATCAAGGCTATTTAACCTAAAACTAAATTCAATCAGCATTAGTATGAGGTATCGTTACACTATTATCAAGGCTATTTAACCTAAAACTAAATTCAATCAGCATTAGTATGAGGTATTGCTACACTATTATCAAGGCTATTTAACCTAAAACTAAACTCAATCAGCATTAGTATGAGGTATCGTTACACTAATATCAAGGCTATTTAACCTAAAACTAAACTCAATCAACATTAGTATGAGGTATCGTTACACTATTATCAAGGCTATTTAACCTAAAACTAAATTCAATCAGCATTAGTATGAGGTATCGTTACACTATTATCAAGGCTATTTAACATAAAACTAAACTCAATCAGCATTAGTATGAGGTATTGCTACACTATTATCAAGGCTATTTAACCTAAAACTAAATTCAATCAGCATTAGTATGAGGTATCGTTACACTATTATCAAGGCTATTTAACATAAAACTAAACTCAATCAGCATTAGTATGAGGTATTGCTACACTATTATCAAGGCTATTTAACCTAAAACTAAATTCAATCAGCATTAGTATGAGGTATCGTTACACTATTATCAAGGCTATTTAACCTAAAACTAAATTCAATCAGCATTAGTATGAGGTATTGCTACACTATTATCAAGGCTATTTAACCTAAAACTAAACTCAATCAGCATTAGTATGAGGTATCGTTACACTAATATCAAGGCTATTTAACCTAAAACTAAACTCAATCAACATTAGTATGAGGTATCGTTACACTATTATCAAGGCTATTTAACCTAAAACTAAATTCAATCAGCATTAGTATGAGGTATCGTTACACTATTATCAAGGCTATTTAACATAAAACTAAACTCAATCAGCATTAGTATGAGGTATCGTTACAATATTATCAAGGCTATTTAACCTATACATGAATCACCAACATAATTTGGAACTGTAACATCAATGTCATCCTTTTTTATAATTATTTCGATTTGTATGTATCGACCGAACATCCGAACGTTGTTGCAACATCAGAGGCATTTAACTGTTCATCAACACAATCAAAGTCCAATGTTTTCAAGTTTGAAACGCGAACTTGAACCAGTGTGAAAAGTGATTTCAGAATTGTTCGCCTGAGTTTCCTCTCGGTATTCAGTAAGAATTATCAGTTTGTTTTCGTCAATAACCTTCTCCTGAAGGAATTGAAAACAATGTGTATTAGGGCATGATATAAATGTCCATGGTACAAGGTGTTGAAGAGGTGCTCCCAACTTCTTTCCAAACACGGCAACATGTAAGAGCGTGGGCATTTTTCATACCGGAAACAGCGAGGTGCGTTCGATCTCGCAACCCGGAATCCGGTCAGTTGTACTTTTACCACCAAAGAGGCATAACTCTATATACCTACATTGCTTTCATCCTGCCAATCTCAACGGTGAAAATTGGGAAAGCGCGGTAGGGTAGTAAGTTTATTATCAGCCGGCGATAAAAAGTGCCAATGCGCACAGTTTTTTAAGACGCGGCAGTCCCTGAGAAACGAAGTTCCTTTTTTATTTGGCCTTAATCCTTTCTTGGCAGGAGATGCGCTGGTGCAGCATCAAACATCCTGTGCCAGTGCATTCTCTTAGAAATGCGAGTCTCCATCAGGGAACCTCACATATATAAGAAAATGCACTGGTTTACAAGGTCAAGGTTAATATTATTAGGCAAATATATTCTCTTTTATATGCGAGACTCCCTATGGCAGACTCGCATATATAAGAGAATGCATTGGCACAGAGTTTTCACAAAATTTCAGAAAGTTCCAGTCATGGAAGGATTAACCTAAAACTAGATTTTTTCATTCTTTTAACCCTTTCCATGCCAAGTCCGATTTTTGTATCAACCCATATTTCCTTGATCATTTTTCAAATTTATTGATTATAATAATGTGATGCATTGATGGAAAGAGCTCTAAGAGCTCTTTCCATCAATGCATCACATTATTATAATCAATAAATTTGAAAAATGATCAAGGAAATATGGGTGGGTTGATACAAAAATCGGACTTGGCACTGAAAGGGTTAAGATTCAATACATAAGAAATGAATATAGAGTCGCTGTTGTTTATTGAAGAATATGGCACTGTGGCCATTGGTCACAATAGATGTACCAAAGGCCTCAACATCATCTTCCTCAATAAAAGCAGCCATATTCAGTATATTCTCATTAAATTACCCCAAATAATTCTTAAATAATTTTCTGAAACCTGTACTAAATATGGAGAAATTACATGCAACGCTATAAGATAGCCAATATTAACTTAACCCTTTCATGATGGGAGCTGTGATGGTGCAGCATTAAAGATCATGTGCCAGTGCATTCTCTTATATATTCGAGTCTCCTATATGAAGCCTTGCATATATAAGAGAATGTGCTGGCTTATAAGGTCAAGGTAAATATTGCTTGGCCAATGTAATCTCTTAAATTTGCGAGGCTCCCTATGGCAGACTCCCATATATAAGAGAATGCATTGGCACAGGGTTTTTGCAAAATTTCAGGAAGCTCCAGTCATGGCAGGGTTAATTTCTACCTGCGAATTATCAGAATATTTATGTGCTTTGGTCATGTGATGCTAGTTCGTTTTATGGTATGTTTTGATGTATGAATAAGATTCATTGGGGTATGAAACACATGAACCAATTGACAGTTGACCAATTGGTGAACAAGATTTAGTCTTAACCTTTGAACCCGAGACCGAAATAGCGGTCCAATCCTTATATTCCTATATCCCGGGAGACCGGAATACCAGTCCAGAATTCCAAACGAAATTTGACATTAAATTACAGCACAATAAACGCACATATCAACTATAGTTAACGTTGTACATCCTCTTTTCACACATGCATCACATGTTTACCCTCATGACTTTGATAGGTAAACTGATGACAGAGAGTCTGTTTTTTCGCGCATGCGCAGAAGCCTATTTTGAGAAATAAAAAGTCGCTTTTTATCGTCTGAAAAGGGGAAGGGGAAGTATTTCGTTAGAAATTTTTCGATCAAAGCACAAATTAACTAGAATTGTGCTTCTACTTTGCGCGAATTAGTCACATGTTCATATCTCTGACTTTAGCAGCCAAACTGGAGACATGGGGTCTGTTGTGTCATGCATTCTCAGAGGTGCATTTTGAGAAACACCTTGTATCGTAGACAAAGGATATTTCGTTATAAATATATAGCGCGACCAAAGGGAGCCGCAATATAATATACATGTATATTGAACGTGGAATAGACTGTCTCGTTGAAATACCTTGTAACATAATTCACAGCAAACTAGTTAAGTTAGCATAGTAGATTGACGTATAGTTGAGTGTGTATACATGTATAAATGTCCCAGTTAAGAGCATTATGAGTTACATTGTCGGAACACTATATAACGTCAGGCACCTCGGGTTGGGACCATTTAACATTCAGGACGTCAGGGTTCAAGGGGTTAAATTGAGGGGTAATGTATATGTTAGATATTACCTGTAATCAACAGCACAGCTCCACATATGAAGATGGAATTCTGTTAGGATTTTGGGATCCTGGTATCCTAATATAGGAAAATCTTTAACATCCAAAAAGTCAATTATCTGAAACATCCAAAAAGTCAATTATCTGAAACAAACTTCTGAACAGTTGGAACTGGATTATTCAAAAGGACCCCTGTAAGCTATACTAAACACTAATTGACGGGTATCATCTCCTAAAAGGAAACTTTTCATGAATATCATATGAATGTATATTATTTTTAATATTTACATTGATTCATGCTTTTAACAATGTTGTCTGTATGATTTATTTGTTCCAATAGGCAATTGCTACAATATTACTCAATAATATATTCACTCATGAATATGACGTCATATGTGATGTACTCACCCGTCAAAGGGTTAAAATGTGAATATAAAAAGGATAATTACGTTAAGGGGAGCCAATATTGCTGAATCCTTAAGATTGCTTCTCTGTTTTCTGTTTATAGTATCTGAACATCCCTACAAATTAACCCTTTCTATACTAAATGGATTCTCCCACTCAGTTATAAAAGTATAAATTGGAACAGTCTATTATTCATTTTGAGGGATATTAAGGTGATAAAAGCAGATGACAGATCAGTATGAAAGTATCAATATCAACTGTAGCTCAACATGGAAATGGGATCATGACATATATTACAGTCCATGGAGCGATAGGGAACTTGGACAGTTTATATGCTTAAGTATCTAGAGGTTACCCTGAAGATCCATAAACAGTTTTGGATTAATCGGATGAAAAAGTTTGGCTGCAGAGAGTGCGAAAGGAAACAGTAATACTAATTGAAAGAGTAAAATCTGAGATGGTTCCCATCTAGAGGTCACTCCGAAGATCCATATGAAGTTTGGCCACGTTTTTTCAATTGAAATACGGAAATATTTTATGGCTCCCATCTAGTGGTCAACCAAAAGATCCATATGACGTTTGGTGACGGGCGGATGAGGGATGTGGTTTGTAGAGTGTGGGAAAGGATTTAGTCATGCAAAGAGTAATATCCAAGATTGCTGTCAGCAGCCATGTTTTGCATGGAAATTTTTTTAAATTCGATAGCTACTATCTTGAGGTGATTCAAAATAAGCCTGTAAATTTTTAAAAATAATTCTTTAATAAATGCAGGCTGCAGGGTGCACGATGGATTCAAATTTGAAACCCAAGTTTCGAGAAAAAATCACGACTTCCGTCTAGAGGTCATCCCGAAGATACCTATAAAGTTTGGTGATGATTGAATGAGGCAGGTGGTCTGTAGGGTGTGCCAAAGGATTTAGTCATACAAAGAGTAAAATACAAGATGGCTGCTGGCGGCCATATTTTTTAATGAATTTCGGAAAAATCAATGGCTCCCATCTAGAGGTCTGCCCGAAGAACCATATGAAGTTTGGAGATGATCGATTGAGGAGTGTGGACTGTAGGGTTTGGCAAAGGATTCAGTCATGCAAAGAGTAAAATCCAAGATGGCTGCCAGCAGCCATGTTTTTCATCGAAAGCTTCTATCTAGAGGTTATCCAAAACATGCCTGTAAATTTTCAAAACATTTCTCCAATAAATGTGGGCTGCAGGGAGCAGCGATGGATTAAAATTTGAAATCCAAGATGGCTGATAGTTTTTAACGAATTTTGGGAAAAAAAATTGACGACTTCCATCTAGAGGTTATCCTGAAGATCCATCCAAAGTTTGGTAATGATTGGATGAGTGATAGGATCTATAGGTGTGCCAAATGATTTAGTCATGCAAAGAGACAACGGACGGACAACAACCCATGGCAATAGCTCAAACATGACTTTGTCAAGTTGAGCTAAAAAGTGCAGAAGGAGCCCTATTTATTGAGGGAAATGTTTAGATAATAAGTTATCTGAACATTTCCCAAGCAAGCCTGCAAATAGTGCGTCTGTCATTTACAGAATGAGGTCCCCAGAGGGTGAATTTACCCTCAGGGGAGTGAGGGGACCTCATTCTGCTTAGGCCTCATCTTTTGTTGAACTTATTATCTGAACATTTAGAGGGAGAGAGAGAGAGAGAAAGAGAGAGAAAGAGAGAGAGAGAGGGGTCATGTCTCACTATGATAAAAATTGGGAGAGTGGCACATTTTAGGAATAAGATATCCCCCAAGTCACCATCTAGGCTGGTCTTTGATTCCGACGCATAATTTCTGAATTGAATCCATTCAGATATAAAAGAACCACTAACGGATTACCTGTGAAATCCAGGATTGACCAGATGGAGCAATTTTATGTCGTAGAGTTTCACCCCTAATACCGACAGACACAACAAATTCCTGAAATTAAAACCAATGTGTATGAAATAAAGTGGTGACAATATTAGTATAAAGCACAGACATCTAATAATATAAAGTTCTCAAAGTAAAAATTGAAAAATTTAATTTCTGCAAAAGAATCAAATTTGCAGCAGCTTAATAACTAAAACAAGCAGTCACCAATGTAGGTATCCCCTGCTGAGGTGGGCAAAGTTGAAAATAGTTGAAATCAGTTAATATTTGATTGAGATTGGTTAATAATCTTTGTTTTTAATTCAGGCTTAAAATTAAAATACAACACCAAAAAATTACAATCAAAGTGTCGTAACTCTGGTAAAAATGAATGGACCAGCCAAGTTTGCAAACTCGTTTCAGAAACTACTCTTGTGAACTCACATACCGAAAAAACTTTCAAATTCATTGATAATTGTTCAAAATAAAAAAATTTGGGTGGTGATAATTAACCCTTTCTTTATCAAATTGATTCTTCCACCCAGTTATAAAAGTATAAATTGGAATGGTCTATTATTCATTTGGAGGGATGTTAATGATATATGAGCAGAAGACGGCTAGCCGAAAAGAGTGAAGATGAAATCATATTCATTGGTGGGAAATGTTTAGATAATAAGTTTGACAAACAAACTGTGGTTGTTGAACTTTTTATCTGAATATTTCTTTAGCGACTATGAGTATTTAGTATAGAAAGTTTTAACCTCATCACTGCTAAATAACATGACGACATTGTGCGCTGGGCCGCTGATGTTATGACCATTTAGCAGTAGAAAATTATAATGGGAATATTTCAAAAACTCTGAAACAGACTCTATACAAAGGCTATAATAATAAACATACATCCCATTATGAATATTGGCCAACCACTAGTGCAGGGACCAGTCAAGAGGTTTCAAATTAGGAGCAGTCGCATCTCCCTATTTGATTATTAAAAAATAACAATTTCTGATTACCTTTCTATGATCCAATGAGTATCATGCACCACAAGAGCCCATTTATAAAACCATTATGGTGAGTAACAACACCATTATAATCAGTAAATACACTTTAAATATGCAGCAGGGACATATGGATACTGGTATATGAGAGAGAAGTCACTTCTCCCTGTGACAAAAATAGGGAGAAGTGACACATTTTAGGTAGATGTCTCCCAAGTCGCCCTCTGGGCTGGTCCCTAGTAACTACTGGGCTAAAGTATGTCCATACACAGTACAGACATAGAGCATAAGCGTGACATTTTGTCGTTACTCAGCACAGACATATAGAATTAACCCTTTGAGTGCCAGGTCCGATTTTTGTATCAACCCATATACCCTGTGCCAATGCATTCTCTTATATATGCGAGTCGACCATAGGTCGCCTCGCATATATAAGAGAATGCATTGGCTTAATTTTTGTTTAAATTTTTTTTTTACAATTTTAATATATTTTATTATATTCTTTAACAGACTTATTGTGTAGGTTTAGGGCCGATAATATCGGCCCCTGGCACTCAAAGGGTTAAATACTAAAAACAAAACTTTTCACATACTTTAACATTAACAACAGGATCAATTTTAATCTTTACAGCAACAGTAACAGCATCCATGGATTCTGGCCCACAGCCAACAAGATTAACTGCGGAACCCATCACTCCAGATGATGATTTGTTGACGATATAATCTGGAATCTCCTCCGAGAGTGAGGATAAATCTCTCCTACATGTACACAAACAATCTGAAAATGAGATAGTTACAATAATGCCCTAAATAATCGACTCCTTAACCACAGCAGAATTATGGGTAACTTTTCAGGATTTAGGTATAAGATATACATTGGAATGGTCTATTATACATTTGGAGGGGTGTTCATTATAAATTAGTAGATGACAGTCAGATGAAAAGATAAGACAAGTACTGAAGGAGTCCTATTAATGAGAACTGTTCAGATAATAAGTTCATGAATTGTGGTCATTTGTTGAACTATTATCTGAACATTTCCTATGAGAACTACTTGTCAATGAGTATAAAATTTAGTAAATAAAGGGTTAATGTTTTGATTAGCTAGAGACAGTAACATTCAGAAAAAACATTTCTTGTAACAAAATAGCAAATAACAAGAGCATAATTTCCTTATGAATTAAAAGCTTTACAGCCAAGAAGCAAGCCTGCAAATAGTGTGTTTATCATTTGCAGAATGAGGTCCCCAGAGGGTGAATTTAGTGATGTTATCATGCACAGCAGGCTAGCATTACCAAACTAACCCTCTTGGGACCTCATTCTGATTAGGCCTCATCTTCTGGGAAGTATCTAGAGTCTCAAATTAACATTATTTTTAGTTACTTTTCCCCCTAATTTGAAGAAGATAAAATGCATAATTGAGGTGACTAATGAGTGAACATCACTAACTTTAACTGGGGAAATTCAATCTGATCCTAGGTCTCCCATAGGAGTGGAGGCCTAAGCAGAATGATATTTCCAGAGGGTGAAGTTAGTGACGCTAGCCCACAGTGCGGGATAACGTCATTAATTCACCCTCTGGGCTCATAATGCAAATGACAGGCATACTATTTCCAGACTTGAGCAGCATGAATAATAATTTACCTGTATGTCTGAGCTGAGCTTTGTTTGCTTGGAAGCAGACGTATCTGAGATCGGGGTCACCGTTATAGGAGACTACTGAGAACAGCGTACAATCCGCCAGTTCTATCATAAATTTGCCATATTCCTCCAGATGGATGCCACCATCGTCAGGGGGCTGAAATAATGAACAGCGGGCTGAAATAATGAACATTTAACCTTTCCATGATTGGATTTTACTGAAATTTTGCGAAAACCCTGTGCCAATGCATTCTCTTATATATGCAAGTCGCCCAAAGGGATCCTCGCATATATAAGAGAATACATTGGCCAAACAATATTTACCTTGACCTAAACAGTTCTGTTAAAAGTTTGTATAAAAATGTACTGCAATTATTTCGTACCGATTATAATTTCTCCCAACATATCAAACGTGAAAAAAAGGTTGCACAAGTGGTAAGAGGTTTTGATACCATGAGGTCAGGCCTGAGAAATGGGAAATTGACTTTGCATGGCATAACCCAGTTTGTGTAAACATACACTCAGAGTCATACTAATTTCCTGGAAGATAAGCGTGTAGGCTTCCCACAAATTACATCACATCGCATTACGTTAATCACTTTGATAGGACACTATTATCTTGAGTCTACTAATAGTGAGTTCTGATTGGCGCTACTGATGTGGAATACCACTGTCCTGGAAATAGCAAGTCTACGACAAGTGATCAGACCTGCTATTTATATGTGGGTCTGTAGTTAACTTAGACCGGGTACAATCTAAAGTAGATGAAGAATAACAGCCCACACAATTATAACGCTGAGGTAAATCAGGGCAAACAATAATAATGTGACCCAATAAATTCTGCACCTTACTATACTTACTATAATTTATTACTTTCTATTTACCATATTGGGGATGGCACGAAGACAGTCTTGACAGATAATGCCATCCCCCACAATATACGACAGAATTATCCATAATTTTCATCATTATTATGTAAAATATATGTGTATTGGAAATAAAATATCCTATCCTATCCAATTGCAGATTATGTTGTTGCATGCAGAAGAAAATCATCGATGTTTTGGTCCTAAGAAATGGTACAGGTTTGATGTAAACAGTATTTATTCCATATAATTCAAAAAAATGTATGGTACAAAATATGAAGCATGACCCAGCAAATGATCAAATGATCAGCGAAAAGGCTCTCAATGGCATCTTGTGGTGATCTTTGGGGTGTTCCTCAAGTGATTCTATAGAGTGGTATCATATAGGCGTTTAGATGGAGAAATAGACTCAATTTGGTTAGTTATGAAAAGTAGTGAAGTTTGTTATAGCGTCTAGTTGTCAAAAAGTCGTCACTAAGTATCAATTTAGTAATAACGTGACCAGTGCAACTCTGGTATGTTGAAATCTGGGTATTACAGCTGCACCGGGATACAATCTGCATTAATATATTTTGCATGGGAGCCTATATCACGTGCAATCACACCACCCTGTTAGATACATCTGTCCGAGTTAATACTGGTATAACTCCATACAATTTAGTGCATCGCCGGTTTGAATCTGATGCAATAATGTGCCAGGGCTGTGACATGGAGGGGGCACACAGCATTTTGTTATATCTATAACATAATCAAAGTATATTTTATACAGAAATAGAGACAGAAGTTTTCTATATTGTTTTATATTGCACAGAATAAGAGCTTTCCACAGCTGTCAATAAAATAATTAGCAGATATTTTCTACCAATCAGAGACTGATCTGGGCACTTGCAGCAATGAAAATTCTTTGTTCACCCTAATTTTGATATCTGAGCATACTTTCAGTGTTAAATTGCCAATATTAAAAAAAAAAAAAATCATTTTGCAGGACACTTGTCACAATTTTGACCATTAAAGGCGAAAAGAATGTATGCTCTCATTGTACTTTATACCTTGAGCAGGAGGAATGCTGACAAAGATCCAGATCCGATGTTAAGATGTAGACAGATACGACTCTGCAGTGGTCTCCCTTTTGTTTTCTGTTTCCTTGTTCGACTTTCGTGGATTGAGTAATACGGATGAAAACTGTCATCACTGCCGGAATCAGAATCTGAATAAAAATGGGCAAGATATGATCATATTTCCCCTCAAATAAGAATTATGTGGTAAGCAAAGATGTTTCAAATTGGGAGAAGTCACTTCTCTCTCTTTGGTTATTAGGGAGAAGTGGACTGTAATCAGGGAGAAGTAAAAATGGTTGAAGTTCAATTTACACACCAACATCACCCTTCAATTATCCAATAAGTATCATGCAACAAAAGAACCCATTTATAAAACCATTATAGTGTATAACGACAACATTATAATCAGTAAATATACTTTAAAGGTGGACTGTACACTAATCCGGCCATTTATGGGACCATCTCCTTTAAAACTCAACAGAATATATGCAACAAATGAATGAATTTGAGCCTTGGATTAGTGCAAAATACACTCATGTGCTCTATGAACGATGCAAACAATATAGTAATTATAATGAATAAATGGCTGGAGTCATAAATTCATTTTCATTATAATTACCATGTTGTTTGCATCATTTATTGAGAACATGAGTGTATTTTTCACTAATGCATGACTCAAATTCATTCATTTGTTGCATATATTCTGTTGAGTATGAAAGGAGATGATCCCATAAATGGACGGATTTAGTGTACAGTACCCCTTTAAATATGCATACTGATATATGAGAGAGAAGTCACATCTCCCTGGGGCAAAATAGAGAAGTGGCACATTTTAGAGAGAAGATGTCTCCCAATTCGCCCCCTCTACTGGTCCCTAGTATGAACCTTGATATAGGAGTACACAGAATTGATAGCATAAATCATTCGACATACATACCATATTGTAAGCCAGATTTTGCTATCTCAAACTTATCGACAGATGGCTGATATGGATGCATCTTATAGTTCAGTGATAGCGGGTGCATATAGGAGTCGTTAGCAGTCACTGGGGTGGGAGCAGATGGTTCCCAAAGCAGCAAATCATTGTTTAATCTGGAAAAGTAAAGCGAAATTACCTAAATATTAGATGTTCTATATTTCTTAAAAATATGATTCAATAAAATTCACTTCAACCCTTTCATGCAGCATTAAAGATCCTGTAAGGAGCCTCACATATATAAGAAAATGCATATAAGGTAAATATTGTTAGGCCAATGTATTCTCTGATAGATGTGAGGCTCCCTATGGGAGACTCGCATATATAAGAGAATGCATTGACACAGGGTTTTTCGCAAAATTTCAGGAAGCTCCAGTCATGGAAGGGTTAAACAAGAAGTACAGTAATGCCCTAAATAATCGACTCCTTAACCACAGCAGAATTATGGGTAATTTTTCAGGATTTAGTCGGAAATATGGCTTGTTGCTATTCATCGGAAAGCTCTCAGGAGTCGATTATTTAGGGCATTACTATATGCATTAGTGATAATGTGGTCGAGTTGTAGTGGTATAAGGAAAAGTTTGCCCAAATAGAAGCTACAAAACAAAATTTAGTAAACATTAGATGATGCTTGTAAGGTCAAATAGATACAAATTATGTATTCACAAGCAAGTCTGAGTTTAGTGTGCCTGTCATTTGCAGAATGAGGTCCCCAGAGGGTGAATTTAGTGACTGAGACAGTGTATGTCTGCAAATGAACACTAGTATGATCATGTTTTATAGAGAAAACTCTGATTGTTATTTAAGGTAATGAATATCAGCAGTAATTATATTGATGGAATGAAGTTGAATCTTCAAAATGTTGCTAAATATATCCATTTTATGAGCAAAGGTTGATTTTTAAGTACTCTTCAAGAACAGGCATCCATTTAAGTACTATTAAAGGAGTGGGTAAAAAATATGAACTTTTCATTTGGCCCTATGAACCTTGTTGATTGAAAAGATAAAGCAGTTCTTTTCACTTAATATTCACTTGCACACTGTTTACACTCTTAGGCTATGTGTTGTGTGTATTTACAAACCTGTTGTAGAGCAACTCATAGAATTGATTATCTGGTATGCAGGCTTTAATGACTGGTAGATATATCTCTACAGATAGCTCTGTGTTAGCCATGGACTTCTCTTGGAACTCCCTCAGTTCTGCTTTATCACCGGGTATCACCATCTGAAATGCAACAGAAGACTCAACATTAAAGGTCCACTTAATTTTCGAAGACCCAGATCACATATATAAAATATATGCCATATTATATACCATTTGAAAGAGAAAACTCCAAACATTGTATTTATCAACTTATCGGGTGTAATATACTGTGAACATGTTGATTTTGTTGTAGTTACCAACGTGTTTTGTGCTTAAGTTTCATCTGGTTTTGTTGTGAAAAGTGTATTATTTTCAATGGAGGGGGAATAACTCTTACATTTGTGTAACGAGTAAATGGTGTATATCCATAACAGTACGAGTAACCATGCTCAAGTGTCACAACTTGTCATGAGATTTGAACAGCGTATAACTCAACAGACACATGTCGCTTAAAGGTACTCAATCCGATCAGACAGTCTCCATATCATCGTAATACAACAACATTTCTTCAAAATACCCTTTAGTTATCAGAATCGATTAATTGCAACAAAATAATGCTAACCACTTTCAACTATGGTAAAATTTATCAATATTTCGTTGTTCAACGAAATATGGCAGTATTATCACTTGAGTATCACAAAATTTGGCCGTATTACCACTTGATTTTAGAGTTATCCATCTTCATCCGCAATTTTATCTGAGACCATTTGACAACGTTTTTCTGGGCCACAAAAAATTGTACATCTCGAAAAATAACAAACCTCAAAAATCGATATCTGATCACTCTGAGTTTTGATGGGTAGGTTCCTCGACTCGATTCAATTATTTTTTACCCCCGAAGCCAAAGAAATAGTAATTTAGGAACGTTAATTTGGATAATGCATCTTGAATGCGACACATTTTGATGAACTAACCTCTTCACTGATGTGATGTACTTCACTCTGATCTGAGACTTCCTCCTTATCGTACAGAGATTTCTTGGCAGAGAATGGAGACGGGTCTGGTTTCACAAATTGACAGGCACCGTTAAGCGAGTCAGCTGGCATGGTTTCATCTGAATCACTGTTTTCATCCTCTAATAGGCACGAGACTTTGTTGTACGTGCTAATCACAAACCTGCAGTAAAGTAACCAGAAAGGTAACTCATAATGTAGAAACTGTCTGAACAAATTTCATATTAACCCTTCCATGACTGGAGCTTCCTGACATTTTGCGACATCCCTGTGCCAATGCACTCTTATATATGCAAGTCTGCTATAGGGAGCCTCACATATATAAGAGAATACATTGGCTGAACAATATTTACATTGACAATGTAAGTAAGTGCATTCTCTTATATATGATAGGCTCCATATGGGAGACTTGTATATGTAAGAGAATGCACTGGCACAGGATATTTAATGCTCTATAAGCTCAGCTCCGACCATGAAAGGGTTACTGAGACTCAAATATTTTTTATTTGGCCTTACTAATGGACTAAAATTCCTAAACCTATCAGACAAGTATGGACAATCCTCCATTTTGTAGCAAATTACCACAGTGGAAATATTAGATGACAATTCTGTACAAATGTTATTATAAAATCTCCTGAACATCTAATACAGATCAGACAAACTGGTCCCAGAATTTCTTAGTGCCCAATATGAATATTGGTTGAAAAGATCTGTATTTTATGAAGATGTGGCAAGATAAACAGAATAATTTGTTTCTCAGGGAATGCATTGTCCCCCAAAAACAATGTCATTTATTTATAACCTGCCATAAATAAATATATAAATATCTCCCTGTCCCAACACTACCCTGTTTAACCCTATCTATACTAAAGCATCACTGATGAGTAGTTATCTCCTACTTATTATCTAAACATTTCCCTCAATAAATAGGGCTCCTTCTGCACTTTTATTTATCTGTCGTCTGCTTTTATCACCTTAACATCACTCCAAATCAATAATAGTCCATTCCGATGTACACTTTTTAACTGACTGGGAGAATCCATTTAGTATAGAAATGGTTAATAAAGCTTGAAGGCTAGTGCTCATTTTGGATAAAATATTACAGATGAAGTTTCCATGTCTTCATGTTTCTTTTCAATTCCTTTATTATAAATATGTGAATGACAAGTCATGATTCAGTATATTGCCCATATTTAGTGCCTGCTGAATAATTGACTACAAAAAATTCTTATATGTAAATACCTACTTCCTTACAAACATAATTTGACATAAATAATAATACAAATATCGGCCTCCCTCATCACGTTGAAGAAGAAATTCCCTGAGATATGAACAATTTTGTTTATCTGCCCTATAGCTTATAGCTTAAACACAAATTTTAAGTCCTTACTTTATGAGAAATAGTGACTGTTAGATTTTGATATCATTAAACTCTAACATCGGACAATACTTTCATCTACAAGTCAATATGTATTTGCATTGTGCATGTTTTTTTTACCTGGGACAGTCAAATGACTGTTCATGTGTCAGCTGAGTCTCTTCACTCGAATTAACATCAATAAAATGAATAGGAGGCTTTTCAGTGTCTGGCTGAAAGTAACCTGGAAATAAAAACCAACACTTGAATATCGACCTGGAAATGAACCTGAAATGAAATTGTGAGGTAGTATAACTTATGGTTGATAAACAAAATACTTTGTAATGGTGGAAGCAGATATTTATAAATATTATTTGAGTCTCAGACACCAGTACATTGTGCGACATTCGTTAAATCTATTGGGGGGGGGGGGGGGGGGGGGGGGGGTGACATGACCGAACGCTAAACATATCAAGAAAACAGGAAATCTGACCACATAGAATCGCATCGATCTCCGTATAACTAAAGTTTTTCACATATTTCTAACACAGAAGGCTTGGGAGATAGCATACAGTTGATCATCTCCTAACAGCATCAGGAATTGATAAACATTTTAATGAAAATTAGATGCAAAACGTAACGGCTGGTTAACATTCCAGAGTTATTTCAAATTGCGGAGTATGTTTGGAAATGGAACAAACACAAAACAAGCACGTCAATTCCCAATGGGGGTTAAAGTATACCTGTTATTTATATTTGTAGTTGATTTTTGTAACTGTTCAATAAAGTCACACTAATCAATAATGCAGTGTTCGAATCTTGGTCACTCTTGGTACTAAACGGCGGCAATATATTCCAATGGTTACATGGTTTTCAATAAACGGAACATTTCTCTAAACCCGAATGGGGGGGTTGGTCTGAAGGTTATACATTTGAAGAGGTTTTACTGTATATTCAAATCTTGAAAAAAAAACAAGATCAAAACAAACATTCAACATAAGTTCGTACAAATTGGCCTGGAACACTACAATATAACTTAACCCATGTTATACTACCTACTCATTAAAGAGCAGTTCCCTTAGTAAATGTTCAGATAATAAGTTAGGTCATTTGTTGAACTTATAATCTGAACATTTTCCGCCAATAAATAGGACTCATTCTGCACTAGTATTATCTATTATCGACTTATATTTCGTGAACACACCCATCCAGGCCTCAGCTCACAAGGCGACTCGGGCGAGATTGTCGCCTTACTGTCGCTGACTTCGCCCTATCGTCGCTCTAAGGCGAAATCGAAGTCGCCTTCAATTTTAGGGTTTTTTTTTTTTTTTCTTAATTTTTTTTCCGGACATGTTTGGACATGTCCGTATATAGATGAATTGTGGCGGCCATTCCAAAAAGAAACAGACGATGCAGAGCCAAAGACCCAAGTGTTTAAAATAAAAAAATAAAATATGACCTATTGTTTTGTGTTGTTATTCCGTCGCCTTTGTTCCCTTTGCGGTAATGAATGTTAATCACGAATGTTTTGACACGCTGAAAACACGATGAGATGTTCCCATCTGTGTTGTTACTGACCATCGTGAGTGTCACAAATAAATGTTTTAATTAACTTAAAAGACCGCCGTCCCGCTTTTCAGATATAAAACAATTACGACATTATCAGAGTATGTACCAGGCGCTTCGGAAGTTCGTTTCGGTAACGCGTCCGACTTTTTGAAGAGACCGCGTCGGACTTTTTGAAGAGACCGACTTCCGTAAATAAAATAATGTCAAGTTTATTGCTTTAATCGGATTATACCAGTGATGTTGGCATTAATTAAGGGAGGCCATTAATTAATAAAAGCTTTTGCAACTCCTTTGTTAGTTAGTCCTTATTGTTTATTTTAGCGGACACCCACATTACAGCCGTGACCAAATTAAACTTAAAAAGTTACATGCATCATGATTCAGAGTCAGACTGTACAAACGTATCTTCCAAGCTGCAGTCTAGGAAATAATACTACTTTCATTTAGTTAAAAAAGTAACTGTTACTGTAACTTGATAATTGTCTTGCTTAAATGATAGCTGCACAAAACCTTTCCAAATTTTTTAAATGTATAATAACAATTAATTAAACTAATTTCAGATAAAGTCAAATTTTTTTAGTTTTATTTGTTATTTTATCTTTTTAAATTTTTTATTGTCAGATGTTATAAAATAAAGCGATATTTGAAAATTGTCAATTTTTGGTAGTCTCTGCCGGATCCCCACCCTGAAGTCTCCCTAAATTTCCTGAAGTCTCCCTAAATTTCCTGGAGGGAGACTTCAAGTCTCCCTGTTCTGGACCCCTAGGCTGAGGCCTGCACCCATCCACATGAATAATAGACCATTGCAAGGTGCACTTTAATAACTGATAGGAGAATCCATTTGGTATAGAAAAGGCTAAAATACACAAGTTTATTAAATTTCAAGTCCCAAGGATTAAAATATGCATACCTTTCATAGATTGGCACATTACTTCATATTTCTTTCCACTTGAGCTGTCATCCCCGACCATCATAGTTGCCGTGGTTTCTTGCATTTCTATGATGAGTGTCTCTTTATGTAGAATACGTTTCCACCAAGGCATTCGATCAGGCTGAGACTGTGGCCGCAGATCGGGAATTGGGAACCTGCAGATAATTAAGAGCTGAATAGTTTCACCATGTGAACAACGCACATGTATTAGTATGCCATTAATCCTTGAAATTTCACTCCCAGCAGATGCACCTCCAAAACATTAGCTGAACTCTCATGCAAACATAAAATGCTCTAGAATCATCAAAGATAAAATAATCTCTGAAAAGTAAATGCTCTCTAAAAACGGAACACTCTCTAATAATAAAAGCTCTCTGATCACTAGGTTATGTTTCACTGTGATCAAATGTGACAATTACATGACAACCCTCAACATATGGTCGAGACAATACAAGTCAGTTGTTTATTTCTTCAAGAAATGTGAGAATAGTCTGTAATTCAAATTAAATGACGAAAAAGGGGATACTATATTTGGTGCCAATTTTGTGGGTCAAATATTGGTCACTCAGACCAATAAGAATGTATTTACATGCAAATGGTCGTTTGGTGAAATTTATTATCTGAACATTTCACTGCAATAAATAGGAATCATTCTGCGTCATCTGTAATCTGCTTATTTTTCTTGCAAACCCCTCCAAATGAATAATAGACCAGTCCAATGATATACTTTATAACTGGGTGGGAAAATCCATTTAGTATAGAAAGGGTTAATTACTTAAGAAATACCTGACTAGCAATGTGACAGATGGACCTTTGATGTTGAGCCTCGTTGATGATGAGCTGCCGTTATTCTCACCGATTGTCTGGTCAAATATATGCTGCCCCACCTGGATATAGAGCAGAACTAGAGAATACATATGTTAACCTTTTCATGAATGGAACTTCCTGAAATTTTGCGAAAACCCTGTGCCAATGCATTCTCTTAATAAGAGAATGCATTGGCCTATAACTATATTTACCTTGACCTTGTAAGCCATTGCATTCTCTTATATATGCGAGGCTTCCTATGGGAGACTCGCTTAAATAAGATAATGCACTGGCACAGGGTCTTTAATGCTGCACCAGCACATCTCCCATCATGAAAGGGTTAGTATTCATGGAAAGGATCTAATTGGTTGGATGGTATTAGCAGAGCGCAATGGGAAAAAGATTTTCATAAGAAACTGGTATCCAACCCTCTTATTTCAGACTGTTTTTTTTATAATTTATTCATATTTTTGGTTACAGTATACTCATAGTATTACATATTTTTTAACATGAATACAAAAAACAATACAATACAAAATGTATATATATAACTTTATTTACTTAATATCATTTATTTTTTTTGTTCATGTGAACCCTCTTCATCTTCCAATGCCAATTCAGATACTTTTTGCTTGGTCTCAATATTCTGTGATGTGTATCATCAGCCATTTCAGACTGTTTGCTTCGGAAATCCGCTATGGCATCCCTTTGCTGTGGCCCAGTTGGCTTCAGCAAATGGTTTTGGCATTGCTGATTGCTGTAGCCAATTATGAGGGGTGGGTCTCCCTTCTGTATATTTATTATCCATAATATATAGACTAATGAATATGCAAGCACTAGCAAGTGCATACATGTTACATACTAGTATTACATGAGTAGTATAAGGTACTTCACAGAGCTGGTGCATAGTATTTGGTGAGATAAAAGGGTTGTAACTAAATATATTGAGAACAATATTTTTATTTAAGCTCAGTATACTGTTAAAAGGCATCGTGTTTTTCACCTTTTGAATGGGAAACTAAACCACATTCCTCCAAATTTGGAATGAATGAATGAAAAAAATTGTAATGTTTCCATAAACCCCTTAATTTCCATTCAATATAATTTTGAAACTTCTGCCCAAGAGAAATTGGCAATAAATATTTTCATTTGGCAAAATTAAATGTTTGGCCAGTGCAGACCCTGGCTACTTGTTTACCTGACTTGTAAATTCATCATACAGGTGAGATTCGTAACCTGTGCTTGTGGACTTCAGGATCTCTGGATTGAGCAAGGAATTGATTCTGTCAACTATAGTCACGTCGACTTCACACCACATGGGAGCCAGTTCAACAGCGATTGTAGATCGCGAGTCTCCAGTCCGTGATCCAGTCTGAAAGCAAACAAAATCTCGAAAGTAAAACAAGAAATAACTAGAGATGGGACTAAGGATACCTTTTGTAGTGCATAGTTGTAAAAAAAAATTAATGCTGTGGATAGTCATTAACCCAGTCATTGATATGCTGCATTTTCTCAGTACAGTTTTGGGTCAACTAGACCAAAATATTGAGGCGCATGCATTGTTTGTCTGCTACTTTTCAATTCAATGCACTAAGGTGTGAAAATGATATTGTGTGCCTCAAAATCGAATGACTGATAAACATATCTCACTATGGGCAGTGAGCCGGCAGCATATTACTATACACATCCAAGCCTCTGACACTGCTTTCTTAACTCGTTTGTTATGCAGCAAGTTATAAATATAGCTCTCGTAACATTACGCCACAACAAAGTCATGCTATAAGTGTGGTTCTGTGTTTAACCCTTTGAGTGCCAGGTCCGATTTTTGTATCAACCCATATACCCTGTGCCAATGCATTCTCTTATATATGCGAGTCGACCATATATAAGAGAATGCATTGGCCTAACAATTTTTTTTTTTTTTTTTTTTTACAATGTTTTACAATTTTAATAATTCATTCTTATATTCTTAACAGACTTATTTTGTAGGTTTAGGGCCGATGAGATTGGCCCCTGTCACTCAAAGGGTTAATACACACCAAAACTCCTTCGCACGCCATTGTGGTTCCATATTTATTGGACACCAATATTTAGACCATGTCTTCTCGGTCCACAACAGCTTGGGGTGTCGGTTGGGTTGATCATGATGCTGTTTTGTCCAGTCTACTGAGCACCCTGTATAACAATACCTCACTATTGATATGGCAGTGGACACATGGTTTAGTATGTATCATACTACTGTACGTACCTCACTATTGATATGGCAGCGGACGCATGGTTTAGCGGGCATCATACTACTGTACGTACCTCACTATTGATATGGCAGCGGACGCATGGTTTAGATTGTATCATACTACTGTACAGTCCTTCCCACGAGGAAAACACTGCGAGAGTATTTATTTGCTCCCGTAATTCAGAAGATGGGTGTAATATTGCACCCATACTATAATTGGTTTTTCTCAAACAAAAAGTAGAATAGACCTATGTCTAGTTACACTTTAATATGCCATAGTTGTACTGAGATGGTAAAGGATCTCAATAAACCTTAAAATAGTTCACTATTGAACCAACAATTACAGTCTCCATTAGTATTTTGAGATGAGGGACGGGTGCGAATTTTAGCACCCGTGATTTGAAAATTACGAGTGCGTACGGGTGCGAGAGCAATCACTCCCGTCTCCTGGGAAGGACTGACTGTACATGCCTTACTATTGATATGGCAGTGGACACATGGTTTAGTATGCATCATACTACTGTACGTACCTCAATATTGATATGGAAGCGGACGCATGGTTTAGTGTGTATCATACTACTGTACATACCTCACTATTGATATGGCAGCGGACGCATGGTTTAGCAGGCATCATACTACTGTACGTACCTCACTATTGATATGGCAGCGGACGCATGGTTTAGCGGGCATCATACTACTGTACGTACCTCACTATTGATATGGCAGCGGACGCATGGTTTAGCGGGCATCATACTACTGTACGTACCTCACTATTGATATGGCAGCGGACGCATGGTTTAGTATGTATCATACAACTGTACATGCCTCACTATTGATATGGCAGTGGACACATGGTTTAGTATGCATCATACTACTGTACGTACCTCAATATGGATATGGAAGCGGACGCATGGTTTAGTGTGTATCATACTACTGTACATACCTCACTATTGATATGGCAGCGGACGCATGGTTTAGTGTGTATCATACTACTGTACGTACCTCACTATTGATATGGCAGCAGACACATGGTTTAGTGTGTATCATACTACTGTACATACCTCACTATTGATATGGCAGCAGACACATGGTTTAGTGTGTATCATACTACTGTACATACCTCACTATTGATATGGCAGCGGACGCATGGTTTAGTGTGTATCATACTACTGTACATACCTCACTATTGATATGGCAGCGGACGCATGGTTTAGTATGTATCATACTACTGTACATACCTCACTATTGATATGGCAGCGGACACATGGTTTAGTATGCATCATACTACTGTACATACCTCACTATTGATATGGCAGCGGACGCATGGTTTAGTATGTATCATACTACTGTACATACCTCACTATTGATATGGCAGCGGACACATGGTTTAGTGTGTATCATACTACTGTACATACCTCACTATTGATATGGCAGCGGACACATGGTTTAGTATGTATCATACTACTGTACGTACCTCACTATTGATATGGCAGCGGACGCATGGTTTAGTATGTATCATACTACTGTACGTACCTCACTATTGATATGGCAGCGGACACATGGTTTAGTATGTATCATACTACTGTACGTACCTCACTATTGATATGGCAGCGGACGCATGGTTTAGTATGTATCATACTACTGTACATACCTCACTATTGATATGGCAGCGGACACATGGTTTAGTATGTATCATACTACTGTACGTACCTCACTATTGATATGGCAGCGGACGCATGGTTTAGTGTGTATCATACTACTGTACATACCTCACTATTGATATGGCAGCGGACGCATGGTTTAGTGTGTATCATACTACTGTACATACCTCACTATTGATATGGCAGCGGACGCATGGTTTAGTATGTATCATACTACTGTACATACCTCACTATTGATATGGCAGCGGACACATGGTTTAGTATGTATCATACTACTGTACGTACCTCACTATTGATATGGCAGCGGACACATGGTTTAGTATGTATCATACTACTGTACATACCTCACTATTGATATGGCAGCGGACACATGGTTTAGTGTGTATCATACTACTGTACGTACCTCACTATTGATATGGCAGCGGACGCATGGTTTAGTGTGTATCATACTACTGTACATACCTCACTATTGATATGGCAGCGGACGCATGGTTTAGTATGTATCATACTACTGTACGTACCTCACTATTGATATGGCAGCGGACACATGGTTTAGTGTGTATCATACTACTGTACATACCTCACTATTGATATGGCAGCGGACACATGGTTTAGTGTGTATCATACTACTGTACATACCTCACTATTGATATGGCAGTGGACACATGGTTTAGTGTGTATCATACTACTGTACATACCTCACTATTGATATGGCAGCGGACACATGGTTTAGTGTGTATCATACTACTGTACGTACCTCACTATTGATATGGCAGCGGACGCATGGTTTAGTATGTATCATACTACTGTACATACCTCACTATTGATATGGCAGCGGACACATGGTTTAGTGTGTATCATACTACTGTACGTACCTCACTATTGATATGGCAGCGGACGCATGGTTTAGTGTGTATCATACTACTGTACGTACCTCACTATTGATATGGCAGTGGACACATGGTTTAGTGTGTATCATACTACTGTACGTACCTCACTATTGATATGGCAGTGGACACATGGTTTAGTGTGTATCATACTACTGTACGTACCTCACTATTGATATGGCAGTGGACACATGGTTTAGTGTGTATCATACTACTGTACATACCTCACTATTGATATGGCAGTGGACACATGGTTTAGTGTGTATCATACTACTGTACATACCTCACTATTGATATGGCAGCGGACACATGGTTTAGTATATATCATACTACTGTACATACCTCACTATTGATATGGCAGCGGACACATGGTTTAGTGTGTATCATACTACTGTACGTACCTCACTATTGATATGGCAGCGGACGCATGGTTTAGTATGTATCATACTACTGTACGTACCTCACTATTGATATGGCAGCGGACACATGGTTTAGCAGGCATCATACTACTGTACGTACCTCACTATTGATATGGCAGCGGACGCATGGTTTAGTGTGCATCATACTACTGTACATACCTCACTATTGATATGGCAGCGGACACATGGTTTAGTGTGTATCATACTACTGTACGTACCTCACTATTGATATGGCAGCGGACGCATGGTTTAGTGTGCATCATACTACTGTACGTACCTCACTATTGATATGGCAGCGGACGCATGGTTTAGTGTGTATCATACTACTGTACGTACCTCACTATTGATATGGCAGCGGACACATGGTTTAGTATGTATCATACTACTGTACGTACCTCACTATTGATATGGCAGCGGACGCATGGTTTAGTGTGTATCATACTACTGTACATACCTCACTATTGATATGGCAGCGGACACATGGTTTAGTGTGTATCATACTACTGTACGTACCTCACTATTGATATGGCAGCGGACGCATGGTTTAGTATGTATCATACTACTGTACGTACCTCACTATTGATATGGCAGCGGACACATGGTTTAGTATATATCATACTACTGTACGTACCTCACTATTGATATGGCAGCGGACGCATGGTTTAGTATATATCATACTACTGTACATACCTCACTATTGATATGGCAGCGGACGCATGGTTTAGTGTGTATCATACTACTGTACGTACCTCACTATTGATATGGCAGCGGACACATGGTTTAGTGTGTATCATACTACTGTACGTACCTCACTATTGATATGGCAGCGGACGCATGGTTTAGTATGTATCATACTACTGTACGTACCTCACTATTGATATGGCAGCGGACACATGGTTTAGTATGTATCATACTACTGTACGTACCTCACTATTGATATGGCAGCGGACGCATGGTTTAGTATGTATCATACTACTGTACGTACCTCACTATTGATATGGCAGCGGACACATGGTTTAGTATGTATCATACTACTGTACGTACCTCACTATTGATATGGCAGCGGACGCATGGTTTAGTATGTATCATACTACTGTACGTACCTCACTATTGATATGGCAGCGGACGCATGGTTTAGTGTGTATCATACTACTGTACGTACCTCACTATTGATATGGCAGCGGACACATGGTTTAGTGTGTATCATACTACTGTACGTACCTCACTATTGATATGGCAGCGGACACATGGTTTATTATGTATCATACTACTGTACGTACCTCACTATTGATATGGCAGCGGACGCATGGTTTAGTGTGTATCATACTACTGTACGTACCTCACTATTGATATGGCAGCGGACGCATGGTTTAGTATGTATCATACTACTGTACATACCTCACTATTGATATGGCAGCGGATGCATGGTTTAGTGTGTATCATACTACTGTACGTACCTCACTATTGATATGGCAGCGGACACATGGTTTAGTGTGTATCATACTACTGTACGTACCTCACTATTGATATGGCAGCGGACACATGGTTTATTATGTATCATACTACTGTACGTACCTCACTATTGATATGGCAGTGGACGCATGGTTTAGTGTGTATCATACTACTGTACGTACCTCACTATTGATATGGCAGCGGACACATGGTTTAGTGTGTATCATACTACTGTACGTACCTCACTATTGATATGGCAGCGGACACATGGTTTATTATGTATCATACTACTGTACGTACCTCACTATTGATATGGCAGCGGACACATGGTTTATTATGTATCATACTACTGTACGTACCTCACTATTGATATGGCAGTGGACGCATGGTTTAGTGTGTATCATACTACTGTACGTACCTCACTATTGATATGGCAGCGGACACATGGTTTAGTGTGTATCATACTACTGTACGTACCTCACTATTGATATGGCAGCGGACACATGGTTTATTATGTATCATACTACTGTACGTACCTCACTATTGATATGGCAGCGGACACATGGTTTATTATGTATCATACTACTGTACGTACCTCACTATTGATATGGCAGTGGACGCATGGTTTAGTGTGTATCATACTACTGTACGTACCTCACTATTGATATGGCAGCGGACACATGGTTTAGTGTGTATCATACTACTGTACGTACCTCACTATTGATATGGCAGCGGACACATGGTTTATTATGTATCATACTACTGTACGTACCTCACTATTGATATGGCAGTGGACGCATGGTTTAGTGTGTATCATACTACTGTATATACCTCACTATTGATATGGCAGCGGACACATGGTTTAGTGTGTATCATACTACTGTACGTACCTCACTATTGATATGGCAGCGGACACATGGTTTAGTGTGTATCATACTACTGTACATACCTCACTATTGATATGGCAGCGGACGCATGGTTTAGTGTGTATCATACTACTGTACATACCTCACTATTGATATGGCAGCGGACACATGGTTTAGTGTGTATCATACTACTGTACATACCTCACTATTGATATGGCAGCGG
Source organism: Siphonodentalium dalli (assembly GCA_032622095.1). Lineage (NCBI taxonomy): Eukaryota > Metazoa > Mollusca > Scaphopoda > Gadilida > Siphonodentaliidae > Siphonodentalium > Siphonodentalium dalli. The sequence goes on along the minus strand of CP136066.1, from coordinate 156,732,369 downwards.
ACACATGGTTTAGTGTGTATCATACTACTGTACGTACCTCACTATTGATATGGCAGCGGACACATGGTTTAGTGTGTATCATACTACTGTACATACCTCACTATTGATATGGCAGCGGACGCATGGTTTAGTGTGTATCATACTACTGTACGTACCTCACTATTGATATGGCAGCGGACGCATGGTTTAGTGTGTATCATACTACTGTACATACCTCACTATTGATATGGCAGCGGACGCATGGTTTAGTGTGTATCATACTACTGTACATACCTCACTATTGATATGGCAGCGGACACATGGTTTAGTGTGTATCATACTACTGTACGTACCTCACTATTGATATGGCAGCGGACACATGGTTTATTATGTATCATACTACTGTACGTACCTCACTATTGATATGGCAGTGGACGCATGGTTTAGTGTGTATCATACTACTGTACATACCTCACTATTGATATGGCAGCGGACACATGGTTTAGTGTGTATCATACTACTGTACGTACCTCACTATTGATATGGCAGTGGACGCATGGTTTAGTATGTATCATACTACTGTACATACCTCACTATTGATATGGCAGCGGACACATGGTTTAGTATATATCATACTACTGTACGTACCTCACTATTGATATGACAGTGGACACATGGTTTAGTATGTATCATACTACTGTACGTACCTCACTATTGATATGGCAGCGGACGCATGGTTTAGTGTGTATCATACTACTGTACGTACCTCACTATTGATATGGCAGCGGACACATGGTTTAGTGTGTATCATACTACTGTACATACCTCACTATTGATATGGCAGCGGACGCATGGTTTAGTGTGTATCATACTACTGTACATACCTCACTATTGATATGGCAGCGGACACATGGTTTAGTGTGTATCATACTACTGTACATACCTCACTATTGATATGGCAGCGGACACATGGTTTAGTGTGTATCATACTACTGTACGTACCTCACTATTGATATGGCAGCGGACACATGGTTTAGTGTGTATCATACTACTGTACATACCTCACTATTGATATGGCAGCGGACGCATGGTTTAGTGTGTATCATACTACTGTACGTACCTCACTATTGATATGGCAGCGGACGCATGGTTTAGTGTGTATCATACTACTGTACATACCTCACTATTGATATGGCAGCGGACGCATGGTTTAGTGTGTATCATACTACTGTACATACCTCACTATTGATATGGCAGCGGACACATGGTTTAGTGTGTATCATACTACTGTACGTACCTCACTATTGATATGGCAGCGGACACATGGTTTATTATGTATCATACTACTGTACGTACCTCACTATTGATATGGCAGTGGACGCATGGTTTAGTGTGTATCATACTACTGTACATACCTCACTATTGATATGGCAGCGGACACATGGTTTAGTGTGTATCATACTACTGTACGTACCTCACTATTGATATGGCAGTGGACGCATGGTTTAGTATGTATCATACTACTGTACATACCTCACTATTGATATGGCAGCGGACACATGGTTTAGTATATATCATACTACTGTACGTACCTCACTATTGATATGACAGTGGACACATGGTTTAGTATGTATCATACTACTGTACGTACCTCACTATTGATATGGCAGCGGACGCATGGTTTAGTGTGTATCATACTACTGTACGTACCTCACTATTGATATGGCAGCGGACACATGGTTTAGTATGTATCATACTACTGTACATACCTCACTATTGATATGGCAGCGGACACATGGTTTAGTGTGTATCATACTACTGTACGTACCTCACTATTGATATGGCAGCGGACACATGGTTTATTATGTATCATACTACTGTACATACCTCACTATTGATATGGCAGCGGACACATGGTTTAGTATGTATCATACTACTGTACATACCTCACTATTGATATGGCAGCGGACACATGGTTTAGTATGTATCATACTACTGTACGTACCTCACTATTGATATGGCAGCGGACACATGGTTTAGTGTGTATCATACTACTGTACGTACCTCACTATTGATATGGCAGCGGACACATGGTTTAGTGTGTATCATACTACTGTACATACCTCACTATTGATATGGCAGCGGACACATGGTTTAGTATGTATCATACTACTGTACATACCTCACTATTGATATGGCAGCGGACACATGGTTTAGTATGTATCATACTACTGTACGTACCTCACTATTGATATGGCAGCGGACACATGGTTTAGTGTGTATCATACTACTGTACGTACCTCACTATTGATATGGCAGCGGACACATGGTTTAGTATGTATCATACTACTGTACGTACCTCACTATTGATATGGCAGCGGACACATGGTTTAGTGTGTATCATACTACTGTACATACCTCACTATTGATATGGCAGCGGACACATGGTTTAGTATGTATCATACTACTGTACGTACCTCACTATTGATATGGCAGCGGACACATGGTTTAGTATGTATCATACTACTGTACATACCTCACTATTGATATGGCAGCGGACACATGGTTTAGTGTGTATCATACTACTGTACATACCTCACTATTGATATGGCAGCGGACACATGGTTTAGTATGTATCATACTACTGTACGTACCTCACTATTGATATGGCAGCGGACACATGGTTTAGTATGTATCATACTACTGTACATACCTCACTATTGATATGGCAGCGGACGCATGGTTTAGTGTGTATCATACTACTGTACGTACCTCACTATTGATATGGCAGCGGACGCATGGTTTAGTGTGTATCATACTACTGTACATACCTCACTATTGATATGGCAGCGGACGCATGGTTTAGTGTGTATCATACTACTGTACATACCTCACTATTGATATGGCAGCGGACACATGGTTTAGTGTGTATCATACTACTGTACGTACCTCACTATTGATATGGCAGCGGACACATGGTTTATTATGTATCATACTACTGTACGTACCTCACTATTGATATGGCAGTGGACGCATGGTTTAGTGTGTATCATACTACTGTACATACCTCACTATTGATATGGCAGCGGACACATGGTTTAGTGTGTATCATACTACTGTACGTACCTCACTATTGATATGGCAGTGGACGCATGGTTTAGTATGTATCATACTACTGTACATACCTCACTATTGATATGGCAGCGGACACATGGTTTAGTGTGTATCATACTACTGTACATACCTCACTATTGATATGGCAGCGGACACATGGTTTAGTATATATCATACTACTGTACGTACCTCACTATTGATATGACAGTGGACACATGGTTTAGTATGTATCATACTACTGTACGTACCTCACTATTGATATGGCAGCGGACGCATGGTTTAGTGTGTATCATACTACTGTACGTACCTCACTATTGATATGGCAGCGGACACATGGTTTAGTATGTATCATACTACTGTACATACCTCACTATTGATATGGCAGCGGACACATGGTTTAGTGTGTATCATACTACTGTACGTACCTCACTATTGATATGGCAGCGGACACATGGTTTATTATGTATCATACTACTGTACATACCTCACTATTGATATGGCAGCGGACACATGGTTTAGTATGTATCATACTACTGTACATACCTCACTATTGATATGGCAGCGGACACATGGTTTAGTATGTATCATACTACTGTACGTACCTCACTATTGATATGGCAGCGGACACATGGTTTAGTGTGTATCATACTACTGTACGTACCTCACTATTGATATGGCAGCGGACACATGGTTTAGTGTGTATCATACTACTGTACATACCTCACTATTGATATGGCAGCGGACACATGGTTTAGTATGTATCATACTACTGTACATACCTCACTATTGATATGGCAGCGGACGCATGGTTTAGTATGTATCATACTACTGTACGTACCTCACTATTGATATGGCAGCGGACACATGGTTTAGTGTGTATCATACTACTGTACGTACCTCACTATTGATATGGCAGCGGACACATGGTTTAGTATGTATCATACTACTGTACGTACCTCACTATTGATATGGCAGCGGACACATGGTTTAGTGTGTATCATACTACTGTACATACCTCACTATTGATATGGCAGCGGACACATGGTTTAGTATGTATCATACTACTGTACGTACCTCACTATTGATATGGCAGCGGACACATGGTTTAGTATGTATCATACTACTGTACATACCTCACTATTGATATGGCAGCGGACACATGGTTTAGTGTGTATCATACTACTGTACATACCTCACTATTGATATGGCAGCGGACACATGGTTTAGTATGTATCATACTACTGTACGTACCTCACTATTGATATGGCAGCGGACACATGGTTTAGTATGTATCATACTACTGTACATACCTCACTATTGATATGGCAGCGGACACATGGTTTAGTATGTATCATACTACTGTACGTACCTCACTATTGATATGGCAGCGGACACATGGTTTAGTATGTATCATACTACTGTACATACCTCACTATTGATATGGCAGCGGACACATGGTTTAGTATGTATCATACTACTGTACGTACCTCACTATTGATATGGCAGCGGACACATGGTTTAGTATGTATCATACTACTGTACATACCTCACTATTGATATGGCAGCGGACACATGGTTTAGTGTGTATCATACTACTGTACATACCTCACTATTGATATGGCAGCGGACACATGGTTTAGTATGTATCATACTACTGTACGTACCTCACTATTGATATGGCAGCGGACGCATGGTTTAGTATGTATCATACTACTGTACGTACCTCACTATTGATATGGCAGTGGACACATGGTTTAGTGTGTATCATACTACTGTACATACCTCACTATTGATATGGCAGCGGACACATGGTTTAGTATGTATCATACTACTGTACGTACCTCACTATTGATATGGCAGCGGACACATGGTTTAGTGTGTATCATACTACTGTACGTACCTCACTATTGATATGGCAGCGGACACATGGTTTAGTGTGTATCATACTACTGTACATACCTCACTATTGATATGGCAGCGGACACATGGTTTAGTATGTATCATACTACTGTACATACCTCACTATTGATATGGCAGCGGACACATGGTTTAGTATGTATCATACTACTGTACGTACCTCACTATTGATATGGCAGCGGACACATGGTTTAGTGTGTATCATACTACTGTACGTACCTCACTATTGATATGGCAGCGGACACATGGTTTATTATGTATCATACTACTGTACATACCTCACTATTGATATGGCAGCGGACACATGGTTTATTATGTATCATACTACTGTACGTACCTCACTATTGATATGGCAGCGGACACATGGTTTAGTATGTATCATACTACTGTACGTACCTCACTATTGATATGGCAGCGGACACATGGTTTAGTATGTATCATACTACTGTACGTACCTCACTATTGATATGGCAGCGGACACATGGTTTAGTGTGTATCATACTACTGTACGTACCTCACTATTGATATGGCAGCGGACACATGGTTTAGTATGTATCATACTACTGTACGTACCTCACTATTGATATGACAGTGGACACATGGTTTAGTATGTATCATACTACTGTACGTACCTCACTATTGATATGGCAGTGGACGCATGGTTTAGTATGTATCATACTACTGTACGTACCTCACTATTGATATGACAGTGGACACATGGTTTAGTATATATCATACTACTGTACGTACCTCACTATTGATATGGCAGTGGACGCATGGTTTAGTATGTATCATACTACTGTACGTACCTCACTATTGATATGGCAGCGGACACATGGTTTAGTATGTATCATACTACTGTACGTACCTCACTATTGATATGGCAGTGGACGCATGGTTTAGTATGTATCATACTACTGTACGTACCTCACTATTGATATGACAGTGGACACATGGTTTAGTATGTATCATACTACTGTACGTACCTCACTATTGATATGGCAGTGGACGCATGGTTTAGTATGTATCATACTACTGTACGTACCTCACTATTGATATGGCAGCGGACACATGGTTTAGTATGTATCATACTACTGTACGTACCTCACTATTGATATGACAGTGGACACATGGTTTAGTATGTATCATACTACTGTACGTACCTCACTATTGATATGGCAGTGGACGCATGGTTTAGTATGTATCATACTACTGTACGTACCTCACTATTGATATGGCAGTGGACACATGGTTTAGTGTGTATCATACTACTGTACGTACCTCACTATTGATATGGCAGCGGACACATGGTTTAGTATGTATCATACTACTGTACGTACCTCACTATTGATATGGCAGCGGACACATGGTTTAGTATGTATCATACTACTGTACGTACCTCACTATTGATATGGCAGCGGACACATGGTTTAGTGTGTATCATACTACTGTACGTACCTCACTATTGATATGGCAGCGGACACATGGTTTATTATGTATCATACTACTGTACGTACCTCACTATTGATATGGCAGCGGACACATGGTTTAGTGTGCATCATACTACTGTACGTACCTCACTATTGATATGGCAGTGGACGCATGGTTTAGTATGTATCATACTACTGTACGTACCTCACTATTGATATGGCAGCGGACGCATGGTTTAGTATATATCATACTACTGTACGTACCTCACTATTGATATGGCAGCGGACGCATGGTTTAGTATGCATCATACTACTGTACATACCTCACTATTGATATGGCAGTGGACGCATGGTTTAGTATGCATCATACTACTGTACGTACCTCACTATTGATATGGCAGTGGACACATGGTTTAGTGTGTATCATACTACTGTACGTACCTCACTATTGATATGGCAGCGGACGCATGGTTTAGTATATATCATACTACTGTACGTACCTCACTATTGATATGGCAGTGGACACATGGTTTAGTATGTATCATACTACTGTACGTACCTCACTATTGATATGGCAGCGGACACATGGTTTAGTGTGTATCATACTACTGTACGTACCTCACTATTGATATGGCAGCGGACACATGGTTTAGTGTGTATCATACTACTGTACGTACCTCACTATTGATATGGCAGCAGACACATGGTTTAGTGTGTATCATACTACTGTACGTACCTCACTATTGATATGGCAGCGGACGCATGGTTTAGTGTGTATCATACTACTGTACGTACCTCACTATTGATATGGCAGCGGACGCATGGTTTAGTATGTATCATACTACTGTACGTACCTCACTATTGATATGGCAGCGGACACATGGTTTAGTGTGTATCATACTACTGTACGTACCTCACTATTGATATGGCAGCGGACACATGGTTTAGTGTGTATCATACTACTGTACGTACCTCACTATTGATATGGCAGCGGACGCATGGTTTAGTGTGTATCATACTACTGTACGTACCTCACTATTGATATGGCAGCGGACGCATGGTTTAGTATATATCATACTACTGTACGTACCTCACTATTGATATGGCAGTGGACACATGGTTTAGTATATATCATACTACTGTACGTACCTCACTATTGATATGGCAGTGGACGCATGGTTTAGTATGTATCATACTACTGTACGTACCTCACTATTGATATGGCAGCGGACACATGGTTTAGTATATATCATACTACTGTACGTACCTCACTATTGATATGGCAGTGGACACATGGTTTAGTATATATCATACTACTGTACGTACCTCACTATTGATATGGCAGCGGACGCATGGTTTAGTATGTATCATACTACTGTACGTACCTCACTATTGATATGGCAGTGGACGCATGGTTTAGTATGTATCATACTACTGTACGTACCTCACTATTGATATGGCAGCGGACACATGGTTTAGTATATATCATACTACTGTACGTACCTCACTATTGATATGGCAGTGGACACATGGTTTAGTGTGTATCATACTACTGTACGTACCTCACTATTGATATGGCAGCGGACACATGGTTTAGTATATATCATACTACTGTACGTACCTCACTATTGATATGGCAGCGGACGCATGGTTTAGTGTGTATCATACTACTGTACGTACCTCACTATTGATATGGCAGTGGACACATGGTTTAGTATATATCATACTACTGTACGTACCTCACTATTGATATGGCAGCGGACACATGGTTTAGTATGTATCATACTACTGTACATACCTCACTATTGATATGGCAGTGGACACATGGTTTAGTATATATCATACTACTGTACGTACCTCACTATTGATATGGCAGCGGACGCATGGTTTAGTGTGTATCATACTACTGTACGTACCTCACTATTGATATGGCAGCGGACACATGGTTTAGTATATATCATACTACTGTACGTACCTCACTATTGATATGGCAGCGGATGCATGGTTTAGTGTGTATCATACTACTGTACATACCTCACTATTGATATGGCAGCGGACACATGGTTTAGTGTGTATCATACTACTGTACATACCTCACTATTGATATGGCAGCGGACACATGGTTTAGTGTGCATCATACTACTGTACGTACCTCACTATTGATATGGCAGTGGACACATGGTTTAGTATATATCATACTACTGTACGTACCTCACTATTGATATGGCAGCGGACACATGGTTTAGTATATATCATACTACTGTACGTACCTCACTATTGATATGGCAGTGGACACATGGTTTAGTGTGTATCATACTACTGTACGTACCTCACTATTGATATGGCAGCGGACACATGGTTTAGTATATATCATACTACTGTACGTACCTCACTATTGATATGGCAGCGGACGCATGGTTTAGTGTGTATCATACTACTGTACGTACCTCACTATTGATATGGCAGCGGACACATGGTTTAGTGTGTATCATACTACTGTACGTACCTCACTATTGATATGGCAGTGGACACATGGTTTAGTATATATCATACTACTGTACGTACCTCACTATTGATATGGCAGTGGACACATGGTTTAGTATATATCATACTACTGTACGTACCTCACTATTGATATGGCAGTGGACACATGGTTTAGTATATATCATACTACTGTACGTACCTCACTATTGATATGGCAGTGGACACATGGTTTAGTATATATCATACTACTGTACGTACCTCACTATTGATATGGCAGTGGACACATGGTTTAGTATATATCATACTACTGTACGTACCTCACTATTGATATGGCAGCGGACGCATGGTTTAGTATGTATCATACTACTGTACGTACCTCACTATTGATATGGCAGTGGACGCATGGTTTAGTATGTATCATACTACTGTACGTACCTCACTATTGATATGGCAGCGGACACATGGTTTAGTATATATCATACTACTGTACGTACCTCACTATTGATATGGCAGTGGACACATGGTTTAGTATATATCATACTACTGTACGTACCTCACTATTGATATGGCAGCGGACGCATGGTTTAGTATGTATCATACTACTGTACGTACCTCACTATTGATATGGCAGTGGACGCATGGTTTAGTATGTATCATACTACTGTACGTACCTCACTATTGATATGGCAGCGGACACATGGTTTAGTATATATCATACTACTGTACGTACCTCACTATTGATATGGCAGTGGACACATGGTTTAGTATGTATCATACTACTGTACGTACCTCACTATTGATATGGCAGCGGACGCATGGTTTAGTGTGTATCATACTACTGTACGTACCTCACTATTGATATGGCAGCGGACGCATGGTTTAGTATGCATCATACTACTGTACATACCTCACTATTGATATGGCAGCGGACGCATGGTTTAGTATGTATCATACTACTGTACGTACCTCACTATTGATATGGCAGCGGACACATGGTTTAGTGTGTATCATACTACTGTACGTACCTCACTATTGATATGGCAGCGGACGCATGGTTTAGTATATATCATACTACTGTACATACCTCACTATTGATATGGCAGTGGACACATGGTTTAGTGTGTATCATACTACTGTACGTACCTCACTATTGATATGGCAGCGGACGCATGGTTTAGTATGCATCATACTACTGTACGTACCTCACTATTGATATGGCAGCGGACACATGGTTTAGTATGTATCATAATACTGTACATACCTCACTATTGATATGGCAGTGGACACATGGTTTAGTGTGTATCATACTACTGTACGTACCTCACTATTGATATGGCAGCGGACACATGGTTTAGTATGTATCATACTACTGTACGTACCTCACTATTGATATGGCAGCGGACGCATGGTTTAGTGTGTATCATACTACTGTACGTACCTCACTATTGATATGGCAGCGGACGCATGGTTTAGTATGTATCATAATACTGTACATACCTCACTATTGATATGGCAGCGGACGCATGGTTTAGTATATATCATACTACTGTACATACCTCACTATTGATATGGCAGCGGACGCATGGTTTAGTATGTATCATACTACTGTACGTACCTCACTATTGATATGGCAGTGGACACATGGTTTAGTATATATCATACTACTGTACGTACCTCACTATTGATATGGCAGCGGACGCATGGTTTAGTATGCATCATACTACTGTACATACCTCACTATTGATATGGCAGCGGACGCATGGTTTAGTATGCATCATACTACTGTACATACCTCACTATTGATATGGCAGCGGACGCATGGTTTAGTGTGTATCATACTACTGTACGTACCTCACTATTGATATGGCAGCGGACACATGGTTTAGTATGTATCATACTACTGTACGTACCTCACTATTGATATGGCAGCGGACACATGGTTTAGTATGTATCATACTACTGTACGTACCTCACTATTGATATGGCAGTGGACACATGGTTTAGTATATATCATACTACTGTACGTACCTCACTATTGATATGGCAGCGGACGCATGGTTTAGTGTGTATCATACTACTGTACGTACCTCACTATTGATATGGCAGCGGACGCATGGTTTAGTATGCATCATACTACTGTACATACCTCACTATTGATATGGCAGCGGACGCATGGTTTAGTATGTATCATACTACTGTACGTACCTCACTATTGATATGGCAGCGGACACATGGTTTAGTGTGTATCATACTACTGTACGTACCTCACTATTGATATGGCAGCGGACGCATGGTTTAGTATATATCATACTACTGTACATACCTCACTATTGATATGGCAGTGGACACATGGTTTAGTGTGTATCATACTACTGTACGTACCTCACTATTGATATGGCAGCGGACGCATGGTTTAGTATGCATCATACTACTGTACGTACCTCACTATTGATATGGCAGCGGACACATGGTTTAGTATGTATCATAATACTGTACATACCTCACTATTGATATGGCAGTGGACACATGGTTTAGTGTGTATCATACTACTGTACGTACCTCACTATTGATATGGCAGCGGACACATGGTTTAGTATGTATCATACTACTGTACGTACCTCACTATTGATATGGCAGCGGACGCATGGTTTAGTGTGTATCATACTACTGTACGTACCTCACTATTGATATGGCAGCGGACGCATGGTTTAGTATGTATCATAATACTGTACATACCTCACTATTGATATGGCAGCGGACGCATGGTTTAGTATATATCATACTACTGTACATACCTCACTATTGATATGGCAGCGGACGCATGGTTTAGTATGTATCATACTACTGTACGTACCTCACTATTGATATGGCAGTGGACACATGGTTTAGTATATATCATACTACTGTACGTACCTCACTATTGATATGGCAGCGGACGCATGGTTTAGTATGCATCATACTACTGTACATACCTCACTATTGATATGGCAGCGGACGCATGGTTTAGTATGTATCATACTACTGTACATACCTCACTATTGATATGGCAGCGGACGCATGGTTTAGTATATATCATACTACTGTACGTACCTCACTATTGATATGGCAGTGGACGCATGGTTTAGTATATATCATACTACTGTACGTACCTCACTATTGATATGGCAGCGGACACATGGTTTAGTATATATCATACTACTGTACGTACCTCACTATTGATATGGCAGCGGACGCATGGTTTAGTATGTATCATACTACTGTACGTACCTCACTATTGATATGGCAGCGGACACATGGTTTAGTGTGCATCATACTACTGTACATACCTCACTATTGATATGGCAGCGGACACATGGTTTAGTATGTATCATACTACTGTACGTACCTCACTATTGATATGGCAGCGGACACATGGTTTAGTGTGTATCATACTACTGTACGTACCTCACTATTGATATGGCAGCGGACGCATGGTTTAGTGTGCATCATACTACTGTACGTACCTCACTATTGATATGGCAGCGGACACATGGTTTAGTGTGTATCATACTACTGTACGTACCTCACTATTGATATGGCAGCGGACACATGGTTTAGTGGGCATCATACTACTGTACGTACCTCACTATTGATATGGCAGCGGACGCATGGTTTAGTATGTATCATACTACTGTACGTACCTCACTATTGATATGGCAGCGGACACATGGTTTAGTGTGTATCATACTACTGTACATACCTCACTATTGATATGGCAGCGGACGCATGGTTTAGTGTGTATCATACTACTGTACGTACCTCACTATTGATATGGCAGCGGACGCATGGTTTAGTGTGCATCATACTACTGTACGTACCTCACTATTGATATGGCAGCGGACACATGGTTTAGTGTGTATCATACTACTGTACGTACCTCACTATTGATATGGCAGCGGACACATGGTTTAGTGGGCATCATACTACTGTACGTACCTCACTATTGATATGGCAGCGGACACATGGTTTAGTGTGTATCATACTACTGTACATACCTCACTATTGATATGGCAGTGGACACATGGTTTAGTATGTATCATACTACTGTACATACCTCACTATTGATATGGCAGCGGACGCATGGTTTAGTGTGTATCATACTACTGTACGTACCTCACTATTGATATGGCAGCGGACACATGGTTTAGTGTGTATCATACTACTGTACATACCTCACTATTGATATGGCAGCGGATGCATGGTTTAGTGTGTATCATACTACTGTACATACCTCACTATTGATATGGCAGTGGACACATGGTTTAGTATGTATCATACTACTGTACATACCTCACTATTGATATGGCAGCGGACGCATGGTTTAGTGTGTATCATACTACTGTACGTACCTCACTATTGATATGGCAGCGGACACATGGTTTAGTGTGTATCATACTACTGTACATACCTCACTATTGATATGGCAGCGGACGCATGGTTTAGTGTGTATCATACTACTGTACGTACCTCACTATTGATATGGCAGCGGACGCATGGTTTAGTGTGCATCATACTACTGTACGTACCTCACTATTGATATGGCAGCGGACACATGGTTTAGTGTGTATCATACTACTGTACGTACCTCACTATTGATATGGCAGCGGACACATGGTTTAGTGGGCATCATACTACTGTACGTACCTCACTATTGATATGGCAGCGGACACATGGTTTAGTGTGTATCATACTACTGTACATACCTCACTATTGATATGGCAGTGGACACATGGTTTAGTATGTATCATACTACTGTACATACCTCAATATTGATATGGCAGCGGACGCATGGTTTAGTGTGTATCATACTACTGTACGTACCTCACTATTGATATGGCAGCGGACACATGGTTTAGTGTGTATCATACTACTGTACATACCTCACTATTGATATGGCAGCGGACGCATGGTTTAGTGTGTATCATACTACTGTACGTACCTCACTATTGATATGGCAGCGGACGCATGGTTTAGTATGTATCATACTACTGTACGTACCTCACTATTGATATGGCAGCGGACACATGGTTTAGTATGTATCATACTACTGTACATACCTCACTATTGATATGGCAGTGGACACATGGTTTAGTATGTATCATACTACTGTACATACCTAACTATTGATATGGCAGCGGACACATGGTTTAGTATGTATCATACTACTGTACATACCTCACTATTGATATGGCAGCGGACACATGGTTTAGTGTGTATCATACTACTGTACGTACCTCACTATTGATATGGCAGCGGACACATGGTTTAGTATGTATCATACTACTGTACATACCTCACTATTGATATGGCAGTGGACACATGGTTTAGTATGCATCATACTACTGTACGTACCTCACTATTGATATGGCAGTGGACACATGGTTTAGTGTGTATCATACTACTGTACGTACCTCACTATTGATATGGCAGCGGACACATGGTTTAGTATGTATCATACTACTGTACATACCTCACTATTGATATGGCAGCGGACACATGGTTTAGTATGTATCATACTACTGTACGTACCTCACTATTGATATGGCAGCGGACACATGGTTTAGTATGTATCATACTACTGTACATACCTCACTATTGATATGGCAGTGGACACATGGTTTAGTGTGTATCATACTACTGTACATACCTCACTATTGATATGGCAGCGGACACATGGTTTATTATGTATCATACTACTGTACGTACCTCACTATTGATATGGCAGCGGACACATGGTTTAGTGTGTATCATACTACTGTACGTACCTCACTATTGATATGGCAGCGGACGCATGGTTTAGTGTGTATCATACTACTGTACGTACCTCACTATTGATATGGCAGCGGACACATGGTTTAGTATGTATCATACTACTGTACGTACCTCACTATTGATATGGCAGCGGACACATGGTTTAGTATGTATCATACTACTGTACATACCTCACTATTGATATGGCAGCGGACGCATGGTTTAGTGTGTATCATACTACTGTACATACCTCACTATTGATATGGCAGCGGACGCATGGTTTAGTGTGTATCATACTACTGTACATACCTCACTATTGATATGGCAGCGGACACATGGTTTAGTATGTATCATACTACTGTACATACCTCACTATTGATATGGCAGCGGACGCATGGTTTAGTATGTATCATACTACTGTACATACCTCACTATTGATATGGCAGTGGACACATGGTTTAGTATGTATCATACTACTGTACGTACCTCACTATTGATATGGCAGCAGACACATGGTTTAGTGTGTATCATACTACTGTACGTACCTCACTATTGATATGGCAGCGGATACATGGTTTAGTGTGTATCATACTACTGTACGTACCTCACTATTGATATGGCAGCGGACACATGGTTTAGTATGTATCATACTACTGTACGTACCTCACTATTGATATGGCAGCGGACACATGGTTTAGTATGTATCATACTACTGTACGTACCTCACTATTGATATGGCAGCGGACACATGGTTTAGTATGTATCATACTACTGTACGTACCTCACTATTGATATGGCAGCGGACACATGGTTTAGTGTGTATCATACTACTGTACGTACCTCACTATTGATATGGCAGCGGACACATGGTTTAGTATGTATCATACTACTGTACATACCTCACTATTGATATGGCAGCGGACACATGGTTTAGTGTGTATCATACTACTGTACGTACCTCACTATTGATATGGCAGCGGACACATGGTTTAGTATGTATCATACTACTGTACGTACCTCACTATTGATATGGCAGCGGACACATGGTTTAGTATGTATCATACTACTGTACGTACCTCACTATTGATATGGCAGCGGACACATGGTTTAGTATGTATCATACTACTGTACGTACCTCACTATTGATATGGCAGCGGACACATGGTTTAGTATGTATCATACTACTGTACATACCTCACTATTGATATGGCAGCGGACACACGGTTTAGTGTGTATCATACTACTGTACATACCTCACTATTGATATGGCAGCGGACACATGGTTTAGTGTGTATCATACTACTGTACATACCTCACTATTGATATGGCAGCGGACACATGGTTTAGTGTGCATCATACTACTGTACGTACCTCACTATTGATATGGCAGCGGACACATGGTTTAGTGTGTATCATACTACTGTACGTACCTCACTATTGATATGGCAGCGGACACATGGTTTAGTGTGTATCATACTACTGTACGTACCTCACTATTGATATGGCAGTGGACACATGGTTTAGTGTGTATCATACTACTGTACATACCTCACTATTGATATGGCAGCGGACACATGGTTTAGTGTGTATCATACTACTGTACATACCTCACTATTGATATGGCAGCGGACACATGGTTTAGTGTGTATCATACTACTGTACGTACCTCACTATTGATATGGCAGCGGACACATGGTTTAGTGTGTATCATACTACTGTACGTACCTCACTATTGATATGGCAGCGGACACATGGTTTAGTATGTATCATACTACTGTACGTACCTCACTATTGATATGGCAGCGGACGCATGGTTTAGTATGTATCATACTACTGTACGTACCTCACTATTGATATGGCAGCGGACACATGGTTTAGTGTGTATCATACTACTGTACGTACCTCACTATTGATATGGCAGCGGACACATGGTTTAGTGTGTATCATACTACTGTACATACCTCACTATTGATATGGCAGCGGACACATGGTTTAGTATCCATCATACTACTGTACGTACCTCACTATTGATATGGCAGCGGATGCATGGTTTAGTATCCATCATACTACTGTACATACCTCACTATTGATATGGCAGCGGACACATGGTTTAGTATCCATCATACTACTGTACATACCTCACTATTGATATGGCAGTGGACACATGGTTTAGTGTGTATCATACTACTGTACGTACCTCACTATTGATATGGCAGCGGATGCATGGTTTAGTGTGTATCATACTACTGTACATACCTCACTATTGATATGGCAGCGGACACATGGTTTAGTGTGTATCATACTACTGTACGTACCTCACTATTGATATGGCAGCGGACACATGGTTTAGTATGCATCATACTACTGTACGTACCTCACTATTGATATGGCAGCGGACACATGGTTTAGTGTGTATCATACTACTGTACGTACCTCACTATTGATATGGCAGCGGATGCATGGTTTAGTGTGTATCATACTACTGTACGTACCTCACTATTGATATGGCAGCGGACGCATGGTTTAGTATGTATCATACTACTGTACGTACCTCACTATTGATATGGCAGTGGACACATGGTTTAGCAGGCATCATACTACTGTACGTACCTCACTATTGATATGGCAGCGGACGCATGGTTTAGCAGGCATCATACTACTGTACGTACCTCACTATTGATATGGCAGTGGACACATGGTTTAGCAGGCATCATACTACTGTACGTACCTCACTATTGATATGGCAGCGGACGCATGGTTTAGTATGCATCATACTACTGTACGTACCTCACTATTGATATGGCAGCGGACACATGGTTTAGTATGTATCATACTACTGTACGTACCTCACTATTGATATGGCAGCGGATGCATGGTTTAGTGTGTATCATACTACTGTACGTACCTCACTATTGATATGGCAGCGGACACATGGTTTAGTGTGTATCATACTACTGTACGTACCTCACTATTGATATGGCAGCGGATGCATGGTTTAGTGTGTATCATACTACTGTACGTACCTCACTATTGATATGGCAGCGGACACATGGTTTAGTATATATCATACTACTGTACGTACCTCACTATTGATATGGCAGTGGACACATGGTTTAGTATATATCATACTACTGTACATACCTCACTATTGATATGGCAGCGGACACATGGTTTAGTGTGTATCATACTACTGTACGTACCTCACTATTGATATGGCAGCGGACACATGGTTTAGTATGTATCATACTACTGTACATACCTCACTATTGATATGGCAGCGGACACATGGTTTAGTGTGTATCATACTACTGTACGTACCTCACTATTGATATGGCAGTGGACACATGGTTTAGTATGTATCATACTACTGTACATACCTCACTATTGATATGGCAGCGGACACATGGTTTAGTGTGTATCATACTACTGTACATACCTCACTATTGATATGGCAGCGGACACATGGTTTAGTATGTATCATACTACTGTACGTACCTCACTATTGATATGGCAGTGGACGCATGGTTTAGTGTGTATCATACTACTGTACATACCTCACTATTGATATGGCAGCGGACGCATGGTTTAGTATGTATCATACTACTGTACGTACCTCACTATTGATATGGCAGCGGACACATGGTTTAGTATGTATCATACTACTGTACATACCTCACTATTGATATGGCAGTGGACACATGGTTTAGTATGTATCATACTACTGTACGTACCTCACTATTGATATGGCAGCGGACACATGGTTTAGTATGTATCATACTACTGTACATACCTCACTATTGATATGGCAGCGGACGCATGGTTTAGTGTGTATCATACTACTGTACATACCTCACTATTGATATGGCAGCGGACGCATGGTTTAGTATGTATCATACTACTGTACGTACCTCACTATTGATATGGCAGCGGACACATGGTTTAGTATGTATCATACTACTGTACGTACCTCACTATTGATATGGCAGCGGACGCATGGTTTAGTGTGTATCATACTACTGTACGTACCTCACTATTGATATGGCAGCGGACACATGGTTTAGTATGTATCATACTACTGTACATACCTCACTATTGATATGGCAGCGGACACATGGTTTAGTGTGTATCATACTACTGTACGTACCTCACTATTGATATGGCAGCGGACACATGGTTTAGTGTGTATCATACTACTGTACGTACATCACTATTGATATGGCAGCGGACGCATGGTTTAGTATGTATCATACTACTGTACGTACCTCACTATTGATATGGCAGCGGACGCATGGTTTAGTATGTATCATACTACTGTACATACCTCACTATTGATATGGCAGCGGACACATGGTTTAGTGTGTATCATACTACTGTACGTACCTCACTATTGATATGGCAGCGGACACATGGTTTAGTGTGTATCATACTACTGTACGTACCTCACTATTGATATGGCAGCGGACGCATGGTTTAGTATGTATCATACTACTGTACATACCTCACTATTGATATGGCAGCGGACGCATGGTTTAGTGTGTATCATACTACTGTACATACCTCACTATTGATATGGCAGCGGACGCATGGTTTAGTATGTATCATACTACTGTACGTACCTCACTATTGATATGGCAGCGGACGCATGGTTTAGTATGTATCATACTACTGTACATACCTCACTATTGATATGGCAGCGGACACATGGTTTAGTGTGTATCATACTACTGTACGTACCTCACTATTGATATGGCAGCGGACACATGGTTTAGTATGTATCATACTACTGTACGTACCTCACTATTGATATGGCAGCGGACACATGGTTTAGTGTGTATCATACTACTGTACGTACCTCACTATTGATATGGCAGCGGACACATGGTTTAGTATGTATCATACTACTGTACGTACCTCACTATTGATATGGCAGCGGACACATGGTTTAGTATGTATCATACTACTGTACGTACCTCACTATTGATATGGCAGCGGACACATGGTTTAGTGTGTATCATACTACTGTACATACCTCACTATTGATATGACAGCGGACACATGGTTTAGTGTGTATCATACTACTGTACGTACCTCACTATTGATATGGCAGTGGACACATGGTTTAGTGTGTATCATACTACTGTACATACCTCACTATTGATATGGCAGCGGACGCATGGTTTAGTGTGTATCATACTACTGTACATACCTCACTATTGATATGGCAGCGGACGCATGGTTTAGTGTGTATCATACTACTGTACGTACCTCACTATTGATATGGCAGCGGACACATGGTTTAGTATGTATCATACTACTGTACGTACCTCACTATTGATATGGCAGCGGACACATGATTTAGTATGTATCATACTACTGTACGTACCTCACTATTGATATGGCAGCGGACACATGGTTTAGTGTGTATCATACTACTGTACATACCTCACTATTGATATGACAGCGGACACATGGTTTAGTGTGTATCATACTACTGTACGTACCTCACTATTGATATGGCAGTGGACACATGGTTTAGTGTGTATCATACTACTGTACATACCTCACTATTGATATGGCAGCGGACGCATGGTTTAGTGTGTATCATACTACTGTACATACCTCACTATTGATATGGCAGCGGACGCATGGTTTAGTGTGTATCATACTACTGTACATACCTCACTATTGATATGGCAGCGGACGCATGGTTTAGTATGTATCATACTACTGTACATACCTCACTATTGATATGGCAGCGGACGCATGGTTTAGTGTGTATCATACTACTGTACGTACCTCACTATTGATATGGCAGCGGACACATGGTTTAGTGTGCATCATACTACTGTACGTACCTCACTATTGATATGGCAGCGGACGCATGGTTTAGTGTGTATCATACTACTGTACGTACCTCACTATTGATATGGCAGCGGACACATGGTTTAGTATGTATCATACTACTGTACGTACCTCACTATTGATATGGCAGCGGACACATGGTTTAGTGTGTATCATACTACTGTACATACCTCACTATTGATATGGCAGCGGACGCATGGTTTAGTGTGTATCATACTACTGTACGTACCTCACTATTGATATGGCAGCGGACACATGGTTTAGTGTGTATCATACTACTGTACATACCTCACTATTGATATGGCAGCGGACACATGGTTTAGTATGTATCATACTACTGTACATACCTCACTATTGATATGGCAGCGGACACATGGTTTAGTATGCATCATACTACTGTACGTACCTCACTATTGATATGGCAGCGGACACATGGTTTAGAATGTATCATACTACTGTACATACCTCACTATTGATATGGCAGCGGACGCATGGTTTAGTGTGTATCATACTACTGTACATACCTCACTATTGATATGGCAGCGGACACATGGTTTAGTGTGTATCATACTACTGTACATCCCTCACTATTGATATGGCAGCGGACACATGGTTTAGTATGTATCATACTACTGTACGTACCTCACTATTGATATGGCAGCGGACACATGGTTTAGTGTGTATCATACTACTGTACATACCTCACTATTGATATGGCAGCGGACACATGGTTTAGTATGTATCATACTACTGTACGTACCTCACTATTGATATGGCAGCGGACACATGGTTTAGTGTGTATCATACTACTGTACATACCTCACTATTGATATGGCAGCGGACACATGGTTTAGTATGTATCATACTACTGTACGTACCTCACTATTGATATGGCAGCGGACACATGGTTTAGTGTGTATCATACTACTGTACATACCTCACTATTGATATGGCAGCGGACACATGGTTTAGTATGTATCATACTACTGTACATACCTCACTATTGATATGGCAGCGGACACATGGTTTAGTATGTATCATACTACTGTACGTACCTCACTATTGATATGGCAGCGGACACATGGTTTAGTGTGTATCATACTACTGTACATACCTCACTATTGATATGGCAGCGGACACATGGTTTAGTGTGTATCATACTACTGTACATACCTCACTATTGATATGGCAGCGGACACATGGTTTAGTGTGTATCATACTACTGTACATACCTCACTATTGATATGGCAGCGGACACATGGTTTAGTGTGTATCATACTACTGTACATACCTCACTATTGATATGGCAGCGGACACATGGTTTAGTATGTATCATACTACTGTACATACCTCACTATTGATATGGCAGCGGACACATGGTTTAGTATGTATCATACTACTGTACGTACCTCACTATTGATATGGCAGCGGACACATGGTTTAGTGTGTATCATACTACTGTACATACCTCACTATTGATATGGCAGCGGACACATGGTTTAGTGTGTATCATACTACTGTACATACCTCACTATTGATATGGCAGCGGACACATGGTTTAGTGTGTATCATACTACTGTACATACCTCACTATTGATATGGCAGCGGACACATGGTTTAGTGTGTATCATACTACTGTACATACCTCACTATTGATATGGCAGCGGACACATGGTTTAGTATGTATCATACTACTGTACATACCTCACTATTGATATGGCAGCGGACACATGGTTTAGTGTATCATACTACTGTACATACCTCACTATTGATATGGCAGTGGACACATGGTTTAGTGTGTATCATACTACTGTACGTACCTCACTATTGATATGGCAGCGGACGCATGGTTTAGTGTGTATCATACTACTGTACATACCTCACTATTGATATGGCAGCGGACACATGGTTTAGTATGTATCATACTACTGTACGTACCTCACTATTGATATGGCAGTGGACGCATGGTTTAGTGTGTATCATACTACTGTACATACCTCACTATTGATATGGCAGCGGACGCATGGTTTAGTATGTATCATAATACTGTACGTACCTCACTATTGATATGGCAGCGGACACATGGTTTAGTATGTATCATACTACTGTACATACCTCACTATTGATATGGCAGTGGACACATGGTTTAGTATGTATCATACTACTGTACGTACCTCACTATTGATATGGCAGCGGACACATGGTTTAGTATGTATCATACTACTGTACATACCTCACTATTGATATGGCAGCGGACGCATGGTTTAGTGTGTATCATACTACTGTACATACCTCACTATTGATATGGCAGCGGACGCATGGTTTAGTATGTATCATACTACTGTACGTACCTCACTATTGATATGGCAGCGGACACATGGTTTAGTATGTATCATACTACTGTACGTACCTCACTATTGATATGGCAGCGGACGCATGGTTTAGTGTGTATCATACTACTGTACGTACCTCACTATTGATATGGCAGCGGACACATGGTTTAGTATGTATCATACTACTGTACATACCTCACTATTGATATGGCAGCGGACACATGGTTTAGTGTGTATCATACTACTGTACGTACCTCACTATTGATATGGCAGCGGACACATGGTTTAGTGTGTATCATACTACTGTACGTACCTCACTATTGATATGGCAGCGGACGCATGGTTTAGTATGTATCATACTACTGTACGTACCTCACTATTGATATGGCAGCGGACGCATGGTTTAGTATGTATCATACTACTGTACATACCTCACTATTGATATGGCAGCGGACACATGGTTTAGTGTGTATCATACTACTGTACGTACCT
This sequence comes from Siphonodentalium dalli, assembly GCA_032622095.1. Taxonomy (NCBI): domain Eukaryota; kingdom Metazoa; phylum Mollusca; class Scaphopoda; order Gadilida; family Siphonodentaliidae; genus Siphonodentalium; species Siphonodentalium dalli. Next base: position 156,708,968 of record CP136066.1, on the reverse strand, counting down.
CACTATTGATATGGCAGCGGACACATGGTTTAGTGTGTATCATACTACTGTACGTACCTCACTATTGATATGGCAGCGGACGCATGGTTTAGTATGTATCATACTACTGTACATACCTCACTATTGATATGGCAGCGGACGCATGGTTTAGTGTGTATCATACTACTGTACATACCTCACTATTGATATGGCAGTGGACGCATGGTTTAGTATGTATCATACTACTGTACGTACCTCACTATTGATATGGCAGCGGACGCATGGTTTAGTATGTATCATACTACTGTACATACCTCACTATTGATATGGCAGCGGACACATGGTTTAGTGTGTATCATACTACTGTACGTACCTCACTATTGATATGGCAGCGGACACATGGTTTAGTATGTATCATACTACTGTACGTACCTCACTATTGATATGGCAGCGGACACATGGTTTAGTGTGTATCATACTACTGTACGTACCTCACTATTGATATGGCAGCAGACACATGGTTTAGTGTGTATCATACTACTGTACGTACCTCACTATTGATATGGCAGCGGACACATGGTTTAGTATGTATCATACTACTGTACGTACCTCACTATTGATATGGCAGCGGACACATGGTTTAGTATGTATCATACTACTGTACATACCTCACTATTGATATGGCAGCGGACGCATGGTTTAGTGTGTATCATACTACTGTACATACCTCACTATTGATATGGCAGCGGACGCATGGTTTAGTATGTATCATACTACTGTACGTACCTCACTATTGATATGGCAGCGGACACATGGTTTAGTATGTATCATACTACTGTACGTACCTCACTATTGATATGGCAGCGGACGCATGGTTTAGTGTGTATCATACTACTGTACGTACCTCACTATTGATATGGCAGCGGACACATGGTTTAGTATGTATCATACTACTGTACATACCTCACTATTGATATGGCAGCGGACACATGGTTTAGTGTGTATCATACTACTGTACGTACCTCACTATTGATATGGCAGCGGACACATGGTTTAGTGTGTATCATACTACTGTACGTACCTCACTATTGATATGGCAGCGGACGCATGGTTTAGTATGTATCATACTACTGTACGTACCTCACTATTGATATGGCAGCGGACGCATGGTTTAGTATGTATCATACTACTGTACATACCTCACTATTGATATGGCAGCGGACACATGGTTTAGTGTGTATCATACTACTGTACGTACCTCACTATTGATATGGCAGCGGACACATGGTTTAGTGTGTATCATACTACTGTACGTACCTCACTATTGATATGGCAGTGGACACATGGTTTATTATGTATCATACTACTGTACATACCTCACTATTGATATGGCAGCGGACGCATGGTTTAGTGTGTATCATACTACTGTACGTACCTCACTATTGATATGGCAGCGGACGCATGGTTTAGTATGTATCATACTACTGTACATACCTCACTATTGATATGGCAGCGGACGCATGGTTTAGTGTGTATCATACTACTGTACATACCTCACTATTGATATGGCAGCGGACGCATGGTTTAGTATGTATCATACTACTGTACGTACCTCACTATTGATATGGCAGCGGACGCATGGTTTAGTATGTATCATACTACTGTACATACCTCACTATTGATATGGCAGCGGACACATGGTTTAGTGTGTATCATACTACTGTACGTACCTCACTATTGATATGGCAGCGGACGCATGGTTTAGTATGTATCATACTACTGTACATACCTCACTATTGATATGGCAGCGGACACATGGTTTAGTATGTATCATACTACTGTACATACCTCACTATTGATATGGCAGCGGACACATGGTTTAGTGTGTATCATACTACTGTACGTACCTCACTATTGATATGGCAGCGGACACATGGTTTAGTGTGTATCATACTACTGTACGTACCTCACTATTGATATGGCAGCGGACGCATGGTTTAGTATGTATCATACTACTGTACATACCTCACTATTGATATGGCAGCGGACACATGGTTTAGTATGTATCATACTACTGTACATACCTCACTATTGATATGGCAGCGGACACATGGTTTAGTATGTATCATACTACTGTACATACCTCACTATTGATATGGCAGCGGACACATGGTTTAGTGTGTATCATACTACTGTACGTACCTCACTATTGATATGGCAGCGGACGCATGGTTTAGTATGTATCATACTACTGTACATACCTCACTATTGATATGGCAGCGGACACATGGTTTAGTGTGTATCATACTACTGTACGTACCTCACTATTGATATGGCAGCGGACGCATGGTTTAGTATGTATCATACTACTGTACATACCTCACTATTGATATGGCAGCGGACGCATGGTTTAGTGTGTATCATACTACTGTACATACCTCACTATTGATATGGCAGCGGACGCATGGTTTAGTATGTATCATACTACTGTACGTACCTCACTATTGATATGGCAGCGGACGCATGGTTTAGTATGTATCATACTACTGTACATACCTCACTATTGATATGGCAGCGGACACATGGTTTAGTGTGTATCATACTACTGTACGTACCTCACTATTGATATGGCAGCGGACACATGGTTTAGTATGTATCATACTACTGTACGTACCTCACTATTGATATGGCAGCGGACACATGGTTTAGTGTGTATCATACTACTGTACGTACCTCACTATTGATATGGCAGCGGACACATGGTTTAGTATGTATCATACTACTGTACGTACCTCACTATTGATATGGCAGCGGACACATGGTTTAGTATGTATCATACTACTGTACGTACCTCACTATTGATATGGCAGCGGACACATGGTTTAGTGTGTATCATACTACTGTACATACCTCACTATTGATATGACAGCGGACACATGGTTTAGTGTGTATCATACTACTGTACGTACCTCACTATTGATATGGCAGTGGACACATGGTTTAGTGTGTATCATACTACTGTACATACCTCACTATTGATATGGCAGCGGACGCATGGTTTAGTGTGTATCATACTACTGTACATACCTCACTATTGATATGGCAGCGGACGCATGGTTTAGTGTGTATCATACTACTGTACGTACCTCACTATTGATATGGCAGCGGACACATGGTTTAGTATGTATCATACTACTGTACGTACCTCACTATTGATATGGCAGCGGACACATGGTTTAGTATGTATCATACTACTGTACGTACCTCTCTATTGATATGGCAGCGGACACATGGTTTAGTGTGTATCATACTACTGTACATACCTCACTATTGATATGACAGCGGACACATGGTTTAGTGTGTATCATACTACTGTACGTACCTCACTATTGATATGGCAGTGGACACATGGTTTAGTGTGTATCATACTACTGTACATACCTCACTATTGATATGGCAGCGGACGCATGGTTTAGTGTGTATCATACTACTGTACATACCTCACTATTGATATGGCAGCGGACGCATGGTTTAGTGTGTATCATACTACTGTACATACCTCACTATTGATATGGCAGCGGACGCATGGTTTAGTATGTATCATACTACTGTACATACCTCACTATTGATATGGCAGCGGACGCATGGTTTAGTGTGTATCATACTACTGTACGTACCTCACTATTGATATGGCAGCGGACACATGGTTTAGTGTGCATCATACTACTGTACGTACCTCACTATTGATATGGCAGCGGACGCATGGTTTAGTGTGTATCATACTACTGTACGTACCTCACTATTGATATGGCAGCGGACACATGGTTTAGTATGTATCATACTACTGTACGTACCTCACTATTGATATGGCAGCGGACACATGGTTTAGTGTGTATCATACTACTGTACATACCTCACTATTGAAATGGCAGCGGACGCATGGTTTAGTGTGTATCATACTACTGTACGTACCTCACTATTGATATGGCAGCGGACACATGGTTTAGTGTGTATCATACTACTGTACATACCTCACTATTGATATGGCAGCGGACACATGGTTTAGTATGTATCATACTACTGTACATACCTCACTATTGATATGGCAGCGGACACATGGTTTAGTATGCATCATACTACTGTACGTACCTCACTATTGATATGGCAGCGGACACATGGTTTAGTATGTATCATACTACTGTACATACCTCACTATTGATATGGCAGCGGACGCATGGTTTAGTGTGTATCATACTACTGTACATACCTCACTATTGATATGGCAGCGGACACATGGTTTAGTGTGTATCATACTACTGTACATACCTCACTATTGATATGGCAGCGGACACATGGTTTAGTATGTATCATACTACTGTACGTACCTCACTATTGATATGGCAGCGGACACATGGTTTAGTGTGTATCATACTACTGTACATACCTCACTATTGATATGGCAGCGGACACATGGTTTAGTATGTATCATACTACTGTACGTACCTCACTATTGATATGGCAGCGGACACATGGTTTAGTGTGTATCATACTACTGTACATACCTCACTATTGATATGGCAGCGGACACATGGTTTAGTATGTATCATACTACTGTACGTACCTCACTATTGATATGGCAGCGGACACATGGTTTAGTGTGTATCATACTACTGTACATACCTCACTATTGATATGGCAGCGGACACATGGTTTAGTATGTATCATACTACTGTACATACCTCACTATTGATATGGCAGCGGACACATGGTTTAGTATGTATCATACTACTGTACGTACCTCACTATTGATATGGCAGCGGACACATGGTTTAGTGTGTATCATACTACTGTACATACCTCACTATTGATATGGCAGCGGACACATGGTTTAGTGTGTATCATACTACTGTACGTACCTCACTATTGATATGGCAGCGGACACATGGTTTAGTGTGTATCATACTACTGTACATACCTCACTATTGATATGGCAGCGGACACATGGTTTAGTGTGTATCATACTACTGTACATACCTCACTATTGATATGGCAGCGGACACATGGTTTAGTATCTATCATACTACTGTACATACCTCACTATTGATATGGCAGCGGACACATGGTTTAGTATGTATCATACTACTGTACGTACCTCACTATTGATATGGCAGCGGACACATGGTTTAGTGTGTATCATACTACTGTACGTACCTCACTATTGATATGGCAGCGGACACATGGTTTAGTGTGTATCATACTACTGTACGTACCTCACTATTGATATGGCAGCGGACACATGGTTTAGTGTGTATCATACTACTGTACATACCTCACTATTGATATGGCAGCGGACACATGGTTTAGTGTGTATCATACTACTGTACATACCTCACTATTGATATGGCAGCGGACACATGGTTTAGTATGTATCATACTACTGTACATACCTCACTATTGATATGGCAGCGGACACATGGTTTAGTATGTATCATACTACTGTACGTACCTCACTATTGATATGGCAGCGGACACATGGTTTAGTGTGTATCATACTACTGTACATACCTCACTATTGATATGGCAGCGGACACATGGTTTAGTGTGTATCATACTACTGTACATACCTCACTATTGATATGGCAGCGGACACATGGTTTAGTGTGTATCATACTACTGTACATACCTCACTATTGATATGGCAGCGGACACATGGTTTAGTGTGTATCATACTACTGTACATACCTCACTATTGATATGGCAGCGGACACATGGTTTAGTATGTATCATACTACTGTACATACCTCACTATTGATATGGCAGCGGACACATGGTTTAGTGTATCATACTACTGTACATACCTCACTATTGATATGGCAGTGGACACATGGTTTAGTGTGTATCATACTACTGTACGTACCTCACTATTGATATGGCAGCGGACGCATGGTTTAGTGTGTATCATACTACTGTACATACCTCACTATTGATATGGCAGTGGACACATGGTTTAGTGTGTATCATACTACTGTACGTACCTCACTATTGATATGGCAGCGGACGCATGGTTTAGTGTGTATCATACTACTGTACATACCTCACTATTGATATGGCAGCGGACACATGGTTTAGTATGTATCATACTACTGTACGTACCTCACTATTGATATGGCAGCGGACACATGGTTTAGTGTGTATCATACTACTGTACATACCTCACTATTGATATGGCAGCGGACACATGGTTTAGTATGTATCATACTACTGTACATACCTCACTATTGATATGGCAGCGGACACATGGTTTAGTATGTATCATACTACTGTACATACCTCACTATTGATATGGCAGCGGACACATGGTTTAGTGTGTATCATACTACTGTACATACCTCACTATTGATATGGCAGCGGACGCATGGTTTAGTATGTATCATACTACTGTACATACCTCACTATTGATATGGCAGCGGACGCATGGTTTAGTATGTATCATACTACTGTACATACCTCACTATTGATATGGCAGCGGACGCATGGTTTAGTATGTATCATACTACTGTACGTACCTCACTATTGATATGGCAGTGGACACATGGTTTAGTGTGTATCATACTACTGTACGTACCTCACTATTGATATGGCAGCGGACGCATGGTTTAGTATGTATCATACTACTGTACGTACCTCACTATTGATATGGCAGTGGACACATGGTTTAGTGTGTATCATACTACTGTACGTACCTCACTATTGATATGGCAGCGGACGCATGGTTTAGTATGTATCATACTACTGTACGTACCTCACTATTGATATGGCAGTGGACACATGGTTTAGTGTGTATCATACTACTGTACATACCTCACTATTGATATGGCAGCGGACGCATGGTTTAGTATGTATCATACTACTGTACATACCTCACTATTGATATGGCAGTGGACACATGGTTTAGTGTGTATCATACTACTGTACGTACCTCACTATTGATATGGCAGCGGACGCATGGTTTAGTGTGTATCATACTACTGTACATACCTCACTATTGATATGGCAGTGGACACATGGTTTAGTGTGTATCATACTACTGTACGTACCTCACTATTGATATGGCAGCGGACGCATGGTTTAGTGTGTATCATACTACTGTACATACCTCACTATTGATATGGCAGCGGACACATGGTTTAGTATGTATCATACTACTGTACGTACCTCACTATTGATATGGCAGCGGACACATGGTTTAGTGTGTATCATACTACTGTACGTACCTCACTATTGATATGGCAGCGGACACATGGTTTAGTGTGTATCATACTACTGTACATACCTCACTATTGATATGGCAGCGGACACATGGTTTAGTATGTATCATACTACTGTACATACCTCACTATTGATATGGCAGCGGACACATGGTTTAGTATGTATCATACTACTGTACATACCTCACTATTGATATGGCAGCGGACACATGGTTTAGTGTGTATCATACTACTGTACATACCTCACTATTGATATGGCAGCGGACGCATGGTTTAGTATGTATCATACTACTGTACATACCTCACTATTGATATGGCAGCGGACGCATGGTTTAGTATGTATCATACTACTGTACATACCTCACTATTGATATGGCAGCGGACGCATGGTTTAGTATGTATCATACTACTGTACGTACCTCACTATTGATATGGCAGCGGACACATGGTTTAGTGTGTATCATACTACTGTACATGCCTCACTATTGATATGGCAGCGGACGCATGGTTTAGTATGTATCATACTACTGTACGTACCTCACTATTGATATGGCAGCGGACACATGGTTTAGTATGTATCATACTACTGTACGTACCTCACTATTGATATGGCAGCGGACACATGGTTTAGTGTGTATCATACTACTGTACATACCTCACTATTGATATGGCAGCGGACACATGGTTTAGTGTGTATCATACTACTGTACATACCTCACTATTGATATGGCAGCGGACACATGGTTTAGTGTGTATCATACTACTGTACATGCCTCACTATTGATATGGCAGCGGACACATGGTTTAGTGTATCATACTACTGTACGTACCTCACTATTGATATGGCAGCGGACACATGGTCTAGTATATATCATACTACTGTACATACCTCACTATTGATATGGCAGCGGACACATGGTTTAGTGTGTATCATACTACTGTACATACCTCACTATTGATATGGCAGCGGACACATGGTTTAGTGTGTATCATACTACTGTACGTACCTCACTATTGATATGGCAGCGGACACATGGTTTAGTGTGTATCATACTACTGTACATACCTCACTATTGATATGGCAGCGGACACATGGTTTAGTGTGTATCATACTACTGTACATGCCTCACTATTGATATGGCAGCGGACACATGGTTTAGTGTATCATACTTAGGGGATAACGGTGTGGTGTTTTGTGATTTCGGAAAGGTACATGGCGAATATACTGTGGCAAATTTAGTTAATGGGCGACGGCGGAGCCGGAGCCCATTAACGGGTATTTGCCACAGTATATTCGCCATGTACCTTTCCGAAATCACAAAACACCACACTGTTATCCCCATTCTAATGCTCTTCGAACTTAAAAACGTTATTTAGCCAAACAAATGCCTCGTAATTATCAACGAAATGTGCGGCCATAGAAAACACTCAGCCAATTCACGACTTTTAATTTGAAATTTAATGCGCTAGATAAAATATAGTCCCTCAATTACCGTCGCTCTTATCGTTAAAAATGCTGATAAACATGAAAAATTGCCACCTCAAATAGAAATAAATATGCACAACAATTAGTTTCTGCGTGTACCTGATGTCTTTTTCAGATGTTTACCACTTACAAATTGCGGTTTTCATTTTACCGCGAACTTGAAGTTGAATTGAAACAGTGGGAAATTGTTTACTCAATGCGATGAATTTCACGCCTGTCGCGGTTTCATGTCAAGAAATTTGGTCAAATGATATCGAGACACTGGCATTGGTGGGATATAACGGTGTGGTGTTTTGTATTTTCTGATAGTACATGTACACAGGGCGAATGTACTGACTGTCAATTTTCGACAAAAGCGACGACGCTGGTTTGTTTATATAGCAACGAGCTAGTAACGGAAGTCAGTGGCAAGGGCGCCAACTCTATAATCTACTCCGTAACGTCGCCGGCATGTACTGCGTAAGGGTGACGTCATGGAGTGAAACGGAACAGTGAGCGGGGCTGCATTGGGCCGAGATTAGGAATTCAGCTAACGGCAATATTGGCGCGTAGGAATATCTAACATTGAAGCGGTGAACCGGACTATACATTGCGACAGGTTATTGAATGAATAACCCCCCGCAAATATGTGGTGTTTCCGGGGGTATATTGGCCTAAGTGCATTAGAATACTGTACGTACCTCACTATTGATATGGCAGCGGACACATGGTCTAGTATATATCATACTACTGTACGTACCTCACTATTGATATGGCAGCGGACACATGGTTTAGTGTATCATACTACTGTACGTACCTCACTATTGATATGGCAGCGGACGCATGGTTTAGTGTGTATCATACTACTGTACATACCTCACTATTGATATGGCAGCGGACACATGGTTTAGTGTGTATCATACTACTGTACGTACCTCACTATTGATATGGCAGCGGACACATGGTTTAGCAGGCATCATACTACTGTACGTACCTCACTATTGATATGGCAGCGGACACATGGTTTAGTGTGTATCATAATACTGTACATACCTCACTATTGATATGGCAGCGGACGCATGGTTTAGTGTGTATCATACTACTGTAAGTACCTCACTATTGATATGGCAGCGGACGCATGGTTTAGTGTGTATCATACTACTGTAAGTACCTCACTATTGATATGGCAGCGGATGCATGGTTTAGTATATATCATACTACTGTACGTACCTCACTATTGATATGGCAGCGGACACATGGTTTAGTGTGTATCATACTACTGTACGTACCTCACTATTGATATGGCAGCGGATGCATGGTTTAGTGTGTATCATACTACTGTACGTACCTCACTATTGATATGGCAGTGGACACATGGTTTAGTGTGTATCATACTACTGTACGTACCTCACTATTGATATGGCAGCGGACACATGGTTTAGTGTGTATCATACTACTGTACGTACCTCACTATTGATATGGCAGCGGACACATGGTTTAGCAGGCATCATACTACTGTACGTACCTCACTATTGATATGGCAGCGGACACATGGTTTAGTATGTATCATACTACTGTACGTACCTCACTATTGATATGGCAGCGGACGCATGGTTTAGTGTGTATCATACTACTGTACGTACCTCACTATTGATATGGCAGCGGATGCATGGTTTAGTGTGTATCATACTACTGTACGTACCTCACTATTGATATGGCAGCGGACACATGGTTTAGTGTGTATCATACTACTGTACGTACCTCACTATTGATATGGCAGCGGATGCATGGTTTAGTGTGTATCATACTACTGTACGTACCTCACTATTGATATGGCAGTGGACACATGGTTTAGTGTGTATCATACTACTGTACGTACCTCACTATTGATATGGCAGCGGACACATGGTTTAGTGTGTATCATACTACTGTACGTACCTCACTATTGATATGGCAGCGGACACATGGTTTAGCAGGCATCATACTACTGTACGTACCTCACTATTGATATGGCAGCGGACACATGGTTTAGTATGTATCATACTACTGTACGTACCTCACTATTGATATGGCAGTGGACACATGGTTTAGTATGTATCATACTACTGTACGTACCTCACTATTGATATGGCAGCGGACGCATGGTTTAGTGTGTATCATACTACTGTACGTACCTCACTATTGATATGGCAGCGGACACATGGTTTAGTGTGTATCATACTACTGTACGTACCTCACTATTGATATGGCAGCGGACGCATGGTTTAGCAGGCAGCATGCTACTGTACATATCCAAGCCTTCCATATTACTTTCTTCATTCTTGAACACTATGAGCTGCAAAGACAAAATATAAATTCTATTATTTTAAAAGTGTTCACATTTGTTTAACTAGATTTTCACTGAGAGTGTCATACATCTTTGGAGTTAACCCTTTCTATATTAACCCTTTCATGATGGGAGCATGGCTGGTGCAGCATTAAGATCCTGTGCCTGTGCAATCTCTTATATATGCAAGTCTCCCATTGAGACCCTCGCATATATTAGAGAATGTGTGGCTTACAAGCTCCTCTATCATTTTGTTGAAAATTTATAGGTCATAGTTATCAGCCCTCATAATTGGCTACGGCAATCAGCATTGCCACAGCCATTTGCAGAAACAAACTGGGCCACAGCAAAGGGTTGCCGTAGCGGAATGCCAAAGACAATCAATCTGCATTAAGAAGGCTGTAGGTATTCTGTATCTTGGTGGAATATATATGTGTAAATATATTTGAAGGCACATATTTGCTTATGAGGGAGATGTGGGCTGTTATCAGGGAAAAGTCATAATGGCTGAAGTTCAGATTACACCCCCATATCACCTTTCTATGATCCAATAATTTTTATGCAATACAAAAGCCAATTTATAAAAACAATTATAAAGAGTAATTACACCATTATAATCAGGTAAATATGCTTTAAATATGCTGTTTTGGACATATGTGTACTGGTACATGTAAATAAGAGAGATAAATCACTTAGAAATAGGGAGAAGTGGCACAATTTAGAGAGAAGATGTCTGGGATTGTCTCCAAAGTCGCCTTCTAGATTGGTCCCTGGTTGACAGACAGTTAATTTCTGACATAATACATCAACAAGAATGTCGTTATCTGTGAGAATGATTCCAGATACTTTCCATTAAATAAGATGGAATCTAACAAGAGCAATCTGGGATATCACAAAGACAACAAACACACAGTAATAATATACAAAATGTGAGCCGGTCCAATTATAGTTCCGGGCCAAAAAAAATTAATCTCAGGTTTCTTTTAATTTCAATCAATTCTTCGGCTGATAACTGTGATCAATAAGATAATGCAGTACTAAATCCCCTGATGCAAAACACGACTAAAAAGGAACAATTCAGGGTTATATGAAAATATGATCGATTTTCAATAAAGAAAGCAATAAAAGAGACTGCAAGCTGTGACTTATATGTTGGAACATTATCAGCTGAGGCCACACCAATATTACAGCCTGGTTCACAGGTCCCTGGCACAATAGACCCCCAACCCCAAAAGACATATGACTTTGGGGGTGGGGGTCTATTGTACCAGGGATATGTGGCCTGGTTTACAAACATTTGGAGGAAAACAAGAGCATCGATAGGGCATGGCAAAATACGCATGGTAATTCCAACAAAGAGCTATAAGTTCGATGAAAATTTGTGCCGGAACCCAAATTTGAACATGACTCGTAGTTTGGGATAGTAAACTCACATACCAAATTTCATTCCATTCAGTTCAGACTTATAAAGTTATACATCCCATTTTTTTAAAGGGGCATATATATAAAAGTAGATGCAGTAGATAAAAAAAATACTCAAAATATATTTATTACCACTTCAACGATTGAAAAATATTGGCAATATACATGAATTTCACGAGATTTTTGGAAACAAGGTTTTATCCAATTTATATAAAAACTAAGGTATTTCTTCTCATAAAACAGTCAAATTAACGGGGGAAACGAGTACTAACGCTTAAGAGAAGAATTTGCCATCAATAATTTTCTCCACAAAATGCTTCACATTCTAGTGATTATAAACATCAATTAAAGGTACTCAATCCGATTTGATGGTCCCCCATATAATCAGATTCCAATAACAACAACTTTTTCAGTTGTCAGAATTGATTAATTTCCCAAAAATGATGCTAACCACTGTCAACTACTAGTATAAAATTGCCCGAAACGTGATATTTATCAACATGTTGTTCGACGAAATTTGGCCTTATTATCAACACAAAGCCTCTTGATTTTAGAGTTATCCATCTTTATTTGCAATTTGGTCCGAGACCATCAGCTCGTCGACTTTTTACTGGGCCACTAATAAGTCTTTATAGTGGTGAAAAATAATATTTAAATTTTTTTTTATATCTAATCAATCTGAGCTTTGATAGGTGGGTTGAACTAGATTCCTCGACTCGAATCAAATATTTTTTACCCCGAATCCAAATAAACAGTAATTGAGGGGCGCTTAATCAGATTAAATACCTTTAAAGTTTTATTAAATGCTTGTTCCTAGAAGTACAGTGTTATTTCATATGCATCTCATTGATGTCATATGACATACATGACATTCGCCTCAACCAAGAAACAGGAACTATAAAATAAAAGCATCATCACATGACAAAAACAAGCCCTGTATGTGCCTAAATAAATATAAAACCTGGTAAGCTTGTATTTTTTAATGCACAGATTCTAGGATGGGTGATATGTAATAAACACAGAACGACACGTGTGTTAATGGGTTTGTTGATACAGCACTTATGCCATCATGAGAGGATAAATCTAGAGACTGAGCCTCTTATTCTATCCTTCCCCACTAACACTTTTGCCGTACCAACAAACCCAATAACACACTCATGTCATTCTGTGTATTTATTACATGATCCTACCCTTATTCCGTTCAAAAACCCACTCTATAAATTGTGATATTAAACATTCTTTAATAATTAAACATTCGTTTAATAACAGGAAATAGTGCCAAGTGACCTTTGACTTCGGGTTTGTCATCTGTTTACATTCCGTACGCTACGTCTCAAAATAGTATGGCTTCAAATATTTTTCCAACAAACAAAATCAATGAAGAGTTTGAAAAGTTATGTCATTAAATATACGCCATTAAATACGCCAAAGAGTCTTCATTTATCTGGGACTATTTCTTTACGTGGGCAAGCAACGCATAGTTACATGAAATGTCATCGCATGCCTTATAGAAGCCGATGTTAGCTTCGCATCCCATTTGTTGATTTAAGTATGGTTTGTCGATGTTTTGGATCATGTAATAAATAGAATCTACAACTCGTCCCCAGTTTATAGCAGATATTTACAAAACTCGTCCAGTAAATTAGGTCTGGACTCATTTTGTAAATTCCGCTATAAACTGGGGACGAGTTGTGATCCTCTATCTATTTATGTTATTGGAAAATAAGTTGTAGGATGGGTTCATAAAACAGGCTGTTAAATTACTGTTGCCTGATCTGAACAATGGTGACAAATCATCCAACTGTTGCTTATAAAACATGACAGTGTACTGCAGTAAGACCAACAGCCGTAGCATTATATCGTGCTATGAAATGTGATGCCATGATATTCTGAGACACCTGGATGCGGAAATCAATATTTCACACTTGTGTTTAACTAATGAGGCAATGGCAGGGTAATTCCCTAAGGTAACTAAAGGGGTTTTTCATATGCCTGTTGGGAGTTAACCAATCAGTACCACTATGCTGGACTAATGAATAATTTGTAACCACATAGCTTCTGACTGCAGCCTAATCAGGTAGCTTGGACTCTGTATACACCCAAAATTTATAACTACTTCACAATGGATGATGACCAAATTTCTAACTGAAACTATAAGTCAAGCTTTAAAAACCAAGAAAAATCCACACAAACTCCTTTACTTTTTTAGTTAAACCTTATGGGCTCCAAATTAAAAAAAAAAAGAGCCAAAATGAGAAATTGTTAATTTTATGGACCACAAATTTTTGAATTTTAATAAATAACAATTAGAAAAGATATATTTTTGAAATAATTTCAAATATCTTCAGGAAATTCTCCAACATTAGTGATTTTAAGCCATAATACATTGATTTGAATATTATATTGTTAAGGTTGGGGGAAAAAAGAAAAAAAAACCCTCGCCCCCGCAGACTCATCGCTATGTCCCGAGCCTAAATACAAATGGTTTCTTTAGTTCGCTGAATCTAATCATAACCAATGTGCTAACGTGACAGATATACTTCCACTTAATACTTCAAAGTATTCAAATTCAATTGATTTCTCATACCTATACAATGACTGAATTTAAGCAAAGGCGGGCGTTTTAACAAAGAGAGAAATGATTCAGTCCTTTATTCCTTTCAGAAGCATATAATACTGGGTGTTGGAAAATGATAACTTTCAAGCCTGAAAATAGTGTGTCTGTCATTTGCAGAATGAGGTCACCAGAGGGTGAATTTAGTGAAGCTATCCCGTACAGCAGGCTAGCATCACCAAATTCACCCTCTGGGAACCTCATTCTGTTTAGGCATCAACTGCCATGGGAGACCTAGGATCAGATTGAAGTTCCCCAGTTGAAGTTGGATATGTTAACCCATTAGTCACCTCGATTATGCAATTTATCTTCTGCACATTAGGGGAAAAAGAAACATCCAAGAATGGAAAAAGTTACTAAAAACAATGTTAATTTGAGATTATAGATGAAGCATATTAAGTAGAATAAGGTCCCAAGAGGGTAAATTTGGTGATGCTAGCCCACTGTGTCACTAAATTCACCATCTGGGGACCTCATTCTGCAAATGACAGACACACTATTTGCAGGCTTGATGATTTATCTCATTCTCTATGTCACTAAACTAGAGACCACCCATAATTGCAATTATGTTGAAATCATACTATGACAGTTATGGTACCAAATACATAGGGAAATATCACGCATTTGAGTATAGACATTTGAACCAGCAAAGGTGAAAATATTCCTGTTAGCATAAGAAAGATTATGTCACAGATATAGTTTCAGAATTACATCAATTTAAACAGATTTGTGAGGTGAGTCACATTTGTAAATATTTGTATTAACCCATCATTTACTAAAATTGATTCTCCCACCCAGTTTAATCTTATTTCCTGAAGATACTTATACAAGTACAAGTATATGTTTGAATGGTCTATATTCACTTGGAGTGGTGTTCAGGTAATATGAGCAGACGACAGACAAAAGAAATTGCAGAAGGAATATTTTTCATTAGTGGTAACTGTTCAGATGATAAGTTCAACAAACGACCTGTTCAACAAGTTCAACAAACGACCCATTTCCTATAAAGGGTACTACTCATTATAACAAAAGACAATCAAAACAAGAGGTTGCACCACGGGTGCTGGGATACCCCCATGGTGAAAATTGAAATATGGGCAGGTTGGAAACCAAATTGTGAAAAAAATTTGATGATCGAACAAATTAATTGACAATTCTAACGAACTACTGACATAAATCCAACAGTTTCAGATAAAGAAAGAGGAGTATTAAACTCTTGAATGGAAAATGTGAACAATGTCAATGAACCCTCTTTTGAAAGCCCTCTTGATGCCAAACCTGCATACCAAATTTCATTGAGATCAGATCACTCATTGTTGAGATATATGAGCAGACGGAGGGATGCACAGCTAGGGATGGTGGTATAATGAAGTAAAATTTTAGCAAAATTCGAAATCTCACTTCTTGACATGTATGCATGTTCACTGGCGGTCACAATTACCCATATACATGTACTCTCGAGTGCCTAATAATCGTGATGACCTAATAATAGTGATGGATGGTAATTTATGCTGAAAATAATAATAGTGATGGCAATTTCACTCAATTTCTCGGTGCCAAACAATAGTGATCGTTGGGAACTTTCTCCAACATTAATAAGCGTGCTGACATTATTATTAGGCCCCTGAGAATATAGTCGATCAACCCTTTCTATACTAAATGGATTCTCCCACTCAGTTATGAAACAACAGTAATGCCCTAAATAATCTACTCCTTAACCACAGCAGAATTATGGGTAACTTTTCAGGATTTAGTCGGAACAGAGAGCTTTCCGTTGAATGGCAACAAGCCATATTTCCGACTAAATCCTGAAAAGTGACCCATAATTCTGCTGTGCTTAAGGAGTCAATTATTTAGGGCATTACTGTATATATGCGAATGGTCTTGTTAATATTCATCTGCAGGGTTTTGGTAATACTACATTATCTTAAAGCACTTTCCAATACCAAGCTCTTATTAACCCTTATTTACGAAATGGATTCTCTCATCAGTTATAAAAATATGTATTGGAAGGGTCTATTATTCATATGGAGAAATGTTCAGAATATATGAGCAGATGGCATGTGATAGAAACTTCAGAAAGATTCCTATTTATTGGTGGGATGGTCCTTTGTTGTACTTATTATCTGAATATTACCTCATCAATGAGTACTTAGTAAAAAAGGATATAAGTTAACCCTTTCATGATGGGAGCAGCATTAATGATCATGTGTCAGTGCAATTTCTTACTTATGCAAGTCTCCCATAGGGAACATTGCATATATAAGAAAATGCACTAGCTAATACAAGGTCAAGGTAAATATTGTTTAGGGCAATGTATTCTCCTATATGCGAGGCTCCCAATGGGAGACTCGCATATATAACAGAATGCATTGGCACAGGGTTTTCGCAAAATTTCAGGAAGCTTCAGTCATGGAAGGGTTAATGATATATTTAAATTTTCTCATAGGACAATATAGGAATGCTGTTATGGCTGATATATGTGAGGTATTTCTTACAATTCTATGAAGAATGAAAGGGCACATTATACCACTCCCTCTGATGCCCCCACCCCTTGGTGGAAGGCAAGAGGGGCATTTGCCCCCTTATGCCCCCTCCAAAGGCACCGCTGCATGACTGGATGTCAGATTGGACGTCTTATACCATCTTGACGTTCTATGTACTTTATTAAAGAACTGAGACATTGTGGGTTCTCACTATGTATACATGTATTCCGAAGCTTAATTGATAAGGGCCTGCAGTAACCTATAATCTGAGTATAATTCTGTGTTGATGCCTCAGGCTTAAACACAAGAAAAAGAGCAGACTTTACAATTAGATTAAAAAAAGCATTAAATAGAGATTTTGATGAATTATTAATGAAAATAATGAATATTTCCCATTATTTCGTAAGTGGAGGTCTCTTTTTACGCTTTCTTCTTGAACATGGCCCCAAGAACATCAAGGCAATGAAGATAAAGATCGCGAGCCTCTTCAAAAAGAATCAGAATTGAACCCGCTTAAGGAATGAAAAACTAATGAAAGTATAGATTTTGCATTTCTTTGAGCGTGCGGCAGAGTGAAGAATGCTCGAGACCAATTAGATCTGTTCTGTCCTCAGTGTTCAGAGGTGAGGCTTTGTTTAACACATGTATAATTGATTAGAGGGACGGCGATTATGTGACTAATCGGCAATCTATTCAACAGCGTAATGTGAGTCATGTATTATTGATTAGTTGCCTGAGTGTGTGACTGAATCCATTATGGAGCGTACTGTATCGATTGATCAGGCTACCTGACAAGACCTCACCTGCGCCAGAAGCCGGTGGAAAAAAAATTAGTAAGAGTTTGGATGACAGTCTGACTGCATGTTTTGTTGGTGTATCAGTGTGTTTGTTAGGATACGGCTGGTGAAGGAAATGAGTTATAAACCTATTCAATTTCATACAGGTATATATTATTTTACTATTGTTATTTTCAAATATTATTGATATAAACAGTTAATTAAAAGTACCTTTTGTGATAATTAGAAGAAAATATAATTTTTAATGGTAACTTTTATGAAAATTATTGACATGAATATTATTGATAAAAACAGTTAATTAAAGGTACCTTTTGTGATAATTAGAAGAAAATATAATTTTTAATGGTAACTTTTATGAAAATTATTGACTTATACTCAGTATTTAAAATTTTACTATTTGTGAAAATACAGATAATTTAATGGTTGTCATTCAATGTTGAAGAAAACACAAATGTTCAAAAAATTAGAGAATGAATTTTCAAGACTATTTTTGGGAAATATTTAATGATTTTTAATGCAGAAAATAGGTGTGAGAAAGGAGATCAATATAGAATGGTAGAAAGTTAAATAAGGAAATATAAATTAGAGAGAAAACAGTGACGCAATATACACACATGTCAACATCTAAAATTATTTCAATATAATTCCCAAAGGTCAGGACTTGAAAATCACAGCCCTTGAACAATTTTCAAAAGTTTCCAAGGAGTTCAGAAATTCGGCAATTGAATGACATTCAAGAACTTTAATTCCAAAAAGAAATTGAGTCAAAGCATGAAGGGAATACTGTAATTTTGGTACATTTTACTGGAATAAATCGCACATTCGATGAGAAGCTAACAATGCAAAATTCAATGTCATGCAAGGGGATTTAAGCACATTCAAGACTTAACCCTTCCAAGACTGAAGCTTCCTGAAATTTTGCGAAAATCCTGTGCAAATGCATTCTCTTATATATGCGAGTCTCCCATAGGGAGCATCGTATATATAAGAGAATGCATTGGCATAACAATATTTACCTTGACCTTGTAAGCCTGTGCATTATCTTATATATGTGAGGCTCCCTATATATATATATATGAGAATGCACTGGCACGGGATCTTTAATGCTGCACCAGTGCATGAAAGGGTTAAGGTCCTGAATTTGTCAAGATTGAAGGATATCCCCAGTTTCAACGCAAATGCCCAAACCACCCCTCACCTGCATGAACCCTATTCTGTATCAATACATATTCTCAAATAAAATTATTTTCATTTCAGGAAACATCTGATAAAATGATAGAGATGGAAGTCAAAAGAATGTGGATTATTCAGATCGCTCTGCTGACTGTTGGTGTTAGATGTCTTCAAGCTTTATGTCCACTGCCTGAACTTACATGTAAATGTGAGACAGATGCTGCTGGCAGAAATATCATCAACTGTGCAAAGAAAAGCCTGACAGTGATCCCTAAAATAACCCAATCGGATATTTTGTTTGATGAGCTTAACATGGAAGGAAACATGATAACCAGCCTTCCTGATGACGGTTTTAATGGACTCAGGATAAAGAAACTCAATTTCGGGTCTGGTTCATCAAGTAACAAATTGCGAAGAATATCTGAGTTTGCTTTTCGAGGACTTGGAACTGATTTACAAGAACTCATTTTGAATGCTGATCAAGGAAGTACAATAACGTTACCAACTGCTGCTACTAGGACCTTAAAGAATCTTAGAAAACTAACTCTGAGAAATTTCAGAGAAAACTACCTCACCTTTGAACATTTTTCTGAATTTGGTTACTTGGAATATCTTGATTTGGATAATGTTACTGTGAACACAATAACGACAGGAACTTTTGCCAACAAGCCAATGTTGACGACCCTCAAGATAAGACATAGCTCGTTGCAATCCTTGCCGATAAATATGCTTCAGACTATGATAGGCATAGAGAGTCTATCATTCCAAGGCGGGAAGATTTCCACGGTGACTAGCCAAGCTTTCAGATCTCTGTCCAGATTACGAGAGTTAGACTTGTCAGACAATCAGCTAACTCAGTTAGAAGGTGGGAGTTTCGACGGCTTACAAACATCTCTGACTCACCTAAATCTGATGACGAACCAACTAGATAATACTCACGTCCAAAAAATCGGGAACATAACAACTCTACAAGTGTTGAGACTTTCTTTAAACAGACTGACAACATTTCCAGGAAATAGATTTCCAAATATTCAGATCATGCATCTGGATGGCAATCAAATTCAGAACTTGCGAGGTATTTCTAAGAGTTATTCAGCATTGCAGCAACTGGATTTATCAAACAACTATATAAGCAGGACTGATGTCGGTGATTTTGTAAACCTCTCGGCGTTAAAGAAGCTATATTTCACAGACCAAAAAGTACAAGATTTGCTGATTCATTCCTTTGAAGGACTAGAAAACACACTGGAATATCTTGATTTATCACAACGACATAGCCAGACGACATCACTCTCCGATCCATTTATTTGGAATGCGATAAAGCCATTAAATAAGCTGAAGACTCTTATATTAGACGAAGCAAATCTAAAAATGATACCTGATTTGCAGTTTGAATACACCAATCAACTGGAAGCGATTAGTTTAGTCGGAAATCAAATTGCCCAGGTGACGCAAGATACATTCCATGGACTGAAGAATACACTTCAAAAAATTGATTTACATGGAAATTTAATTCAGACGATCGATAGATGTGCTTTCAAGGACTTTATCATTCTGAGTTCAATTCAACTGAATATTAATCCACTGCACTGTGACTGTCGTCTGCTATGGTTGTTAGACTGGTACCATGAACAAAGTGAGATAGACCCAGACTTCTCCATTCAAAATGACTGGGTATGTGGATCACCACAAGGAGTGGAACAGGAGCCTTTTTCGGTAATGCGAGAGCATATTGCTGTATGTCCAGAAGGTGTGACTCAACCAAACTGTAAAGTGTATGTGTCGGCTGTGAGTGGTCGACTGAGCAATGTGTCTGCGACCTATGTGAATATCCAATGGACCGTGGCGAAGACTGAATATGTTAAGAGGCTGATAGTGAAGTACAAGCAGCTACCAAAAGGGCAATTTATCTCAACTGATGTTCCATCAACTTCAACCTATTACAGAATCGATGGGTTAACAGAAAAAGTCAGATATGAGGTATGACCATATACAGTAATGCCCAAAGTATATGACCCTTTAACCACAGCAGAATTATGGAAAAAAATTCAGGATTTAGTCGGAAATATGGCTTGCTGCCATTCATCGGAAATTGGTGATGGAAACCAAATTCGAACTTGACATGTATTTTGGGCTGGTAAACATACATACCAAATTTCATTCCATTCAATCAGACTAACTAAAGTTGTCAGGAAACAAAAATTGGGTGCAAATTCCAACAAAAAGGGCCATAACTCTGGTGAAATTAGTGGATGGAACCCAAATTCGAACTTGACCTGTATTTTGGGCTAGTAAACCCAAATAAGAAATTTCATCTCATTCAGTTTAGGCTTACTAAAGTTGTTTTTTTTAAAAAGGGCCATATAAAAAGAAATCAGCCATAAAGATACTCAATCCAATCAGATGCTCCTAAATCACTATTTCTTTGGCTTTGGGGGTAAAAAATATTTGATTCAAGTCGAGGAACCCACCCATCAAAGCTCAAAGTGATCAGATTTCGATTTATGAAGTTCTCGAGATGTGTAATAATATGTGGCCCAGCAACACATGGTCAACCTGAGGGTCTCGGACAAAATTGTGGATGAAGATGGATAATTCTTAAATGAAGTGGTAATACGGTCAAATTGTGTGATTGTTTAGTGATAATACAGCCAATTTTGTTGAACAAAATGTTGATTAATAACAAGTTTTGGGAAATTTGATACCATCGTTGACAGTCACGTTAGCATTATTTTGTTTCAATAAATCGATTCTGATAACTAAAGCGTAATTTGAAGAAATGTTGTTGTTGTTGTTGTATCTTGATGGTATGGGGACCGTCTGATCGGATTGAGTACCTTTAAACCCGAATATTTTGTAGAAGTGAATTATCGGGCTGACCCATACCTCCAGATGAATAATAGGCCATCCAATGCATACTTTTTAACCCTTTTTATATTCTAAATACTTATTGACGAGTAGTTCCCTATAGGAAATGTTCAGATAATAAGTTAAAAAAATGACCATGTTGTTTGTTGAACTTATTATCTGAACATTTCCAGCCATTGAACAGACCTCCTTCTGTACTGGTATTATCTGTTGTCTGCTTGTTTTTGCTGAAAACCCCTCCAGATGAATAATAAACCATTAACTCTTCTATGAATGGAGCTTCCAGTAATACTGCGAAAACCCTGTGCCAATGCATTCTCTTATATGCGAGCTCCCACAGGGACCCTCGCATAAATAAGAGAATACATTGGCCTCAAGTGATATTATAACTCAGAAAGGGTTAATAGATGAGAGAATTCATGTTAAGCCTTTTCCATTATTTCAGGTTTGTTTGGTGGCAGAACTGAGTTCAAATGCAGTCGAAGAGAGCTGTTTCATCGCTCAAACCATCGTCCCACCGAAGTTAACTCTGACTGTCCTGTCAAACTACCCACTCAATACCAACATAGAATGGAACGTGACTGATACAGAACACATCTCAACATTTAATATACAATACAGACAAAAACAACAGCTTCAACAAACAGCATCAGTGTCAAAGGAGCAGATGACCTTCACAATGGATGACCTCAAACCGAACACGCTGTACGAAGTATGTGCGAAAGCAGTACTGATGTCAGGAATAGATGGAGTAGAAGCAAGAGATTGTGTTGATGTCACGACGAGTGGCTACGGATTAATGTTAACAACAGAACTAGTCATGAGATCCCCTTCATATATATCAGTTGGATGGACAGTGCACGGGAACCACACAGTGCCAAGTTTCAATGTCCGCTATAAGAACTTGAACGATCAAGAGTTCACATCTATAAGCAACATCTCCGCAGCGTTGTCTGAGTATAAACTTGACAGACTTACGGCAGATGAACGGTACAAGATATGTGTTGGATTACAGCTATCGACGAAACACAAGGACGAAAACCCAGAAACGTGCATTTATAGGAATACAGTATTGGAACCGACGCTGGACGTCAAAGTTCAGTCTAACAACCCGTTGAAGTTTATCCTCAAGTGGATAAATTCTCATCCGTATTACATTGAAAACTATTCAGTGGAATATTGGGGACAATCACTGGATGGAACAGCAGAGAATTCATCGATGATAGTTGACAAGGATAAAGGGGAACTACTCCTGCCTAAACTGAGACCTAATACCGATTACACGCTGTGTGTCAGAGGGACGATGATGTCTTCTATTGATTTATCAGATCTCAAGAAGTGCGTACATGCCAGGACGCCAGCCTATAATCTGAGCATAAGTACCAGCTTACTCAACAAATCTAGCAACTTTGTACAGATTGGGTGGATTGCTTCAGATATCACATATATTCCGAGCTACGTCGTCAAGTATAAAAATATGACTTCTGATAGCTACATCAGTAACAACGTAACAAACACAACGCAGGCGTATAAGTTTGAGGACTTAGTGGATGGAACGCAATACGAAATCTGCGTCGAGATCGCATTCAGTCCAGACTACCACCCCCAGGAATGCATAATAGTAATAACTGTTATCAAACCTGATGTATTACTACATGTGGTTTCCAACTATCCGAGATCCTTTAAAATATTATGGGATATATCTAATCCAAACTACATTGATTCATTCGTTATTGAGTATCACGACTTGGTGGGAAATACCTCGGAAATTATACGTAACATTTCAAATGGACAAACTCAATATATTTTACCAGAACTGAAACCACAAACAGATTACAGAATGTGCATAACAGGTGTTTTATTGGACACCATCAATGTTGATGATCCTCAAGATTGCATTTTTGTTGAAACATTAGACTATAAAGTCGAAGTCGATGCAAAACATGTCAAGTCATCAACAAGCTGTTTGGATATCGCATGGACAGTGACCGAAGGAAAAATAAACTATTTCATGGTGAAGTACAAGGAACATGAAACGCATCCATATAAAATTATTCAGAACATCTCTAATGATACAAGGCAATATACATTAGATCATTTGAAACCAGATACGCATTATGAAGTATGTGTCGTCGGAGTTATGGACCTATCATATTCACATTTGGATCCAATAAGTTGTTTCATCACATTCACTATGGCTGTTCCTAAAGTCAATTTGGAGGTGAATGACGAAAACCCAGCGAATCTTACTGTGAACTGGGAGGTCTCGAGTCATGCGCATATTATGGACTATTTACTCAAATATAAAGTAAAAGGGGAAAAACTCTCCACAGAAATCATAATACCGAAGGGTGAGAACCACAAGAGACTGTCTGGACTTAAAGGAAACACCAAATATCAAATATGTATATATGTTGTGTTGAAATGTGGCCCGGAATTATATTTCCCAAACAAGACAATTTTTGTAACGACGACAGAAGATATGGGAGTACAATTGAAAATAGTCGGGAACATTCCGCATAAAGATCTATCTTGGATTGTTATTGCTGTGATCATCACTGGCGTCATCTCGATTCTGATGATTTTATTGACGATGTTTTACATCGTAAAAAGTAATAAACAAAGAAAAAACAAGGCAAAGACAAAGGACATTCAGTTGGGAGCATTCGCTGCTGAGCCCATATATGGTTATGAAGTGAAACGTCGATACGTAAAACAATATGACAGTGTGTACCAGCCGAAAAATTCTGAGAAAGCGAGTGAAGATAAAGAAAATGATGCTGGTATAAACGTCCCCACCGTTAGTGTTGTGTCACCCCAAATGTTGGACAGTACTCTATACAACTGTTTCAAATTTCTCGAAGAAAATCAAAAGAAATTGAGTGATGTATCTTCTGCTATGACTACATCGATAACGTCAAATAGCAGTAACTTTATGCGACCATTGCCAACTAAACCAGAAGAGGCATTGGCGAATGGAACACAAGGGACATATTTTTTCAAATCCCCACATGTATATGAGGAAATTGAGAACTCTATTGTGAAACATGGGATAGTGAACCAAACATTCGAACACAGTCCACAAAATTCACCGTTGAACTCTGTGTATAATGAGCGGCCTGATGTTCATGACCACAGTACCGTGTATCACTATGACGCTGTTGATGTGGCCAATCAGGGGCCATCTTTTAGCTATGAGAGTGAGGAGACGAGACTGTGATATATATGAACTTGTGAATTGTGGATGATTTTTGTTGGTATTTTTACATTGGTTAATTTCATTCCATATCGCATTACAACTGTCTCACATTTTTTTAACTCATTATAATCATCCAAATATCCCTACAAAAAAAGGTTAAATAATCTGACATTATTGTGGTACTATAATTCCCTCTGCTATGACTGCTGATGACTTTGATTCAGTCAATTTTATGCGACAATACTTTGCACCATGTGCACTATGACATTGAGAGAGAGTGAGACCAGACTGTGATATACTTGTGAATTCTGGATATTTTTGTTTTCATATTTTACATCGGTTTCATACTTCATAACTTACAGCATCATAGCCACCAAAGTGAGAATTCATTGTACACCCATTTGTAGAAAATTTCTTGAAATAAATCACCTCTCCATCGGAACCACTTGATTTCCCTGTGATAAATATTCTGATGTTATTTGTTAGACAATGATACTATAAACTCAAAATGTAGTGTATTTGAAACATCCCTTTATACAAAAATTATCATAATTTGAACAAAGTCAAGTTAGTTAGAAGCATACAAGTCCAAGAGACTTTGGCTATCAATTGAAACAAATTTTAATGTTTAATAAGTTCATAAAAAGTTTAAAGGGGTACTGTACACTAAATCTGGTCATTTATGGGACCATCTCGTTTTATACTCAAAAGAATATATGCAACAAATAAAGGAATTTGAGCAATGGATTAGTGCAAAATACACTCATGCGCTCTATGAATGATACAAACAACATGGTAATTATGATGAACATGAACTTATGACTCCAGTTTTATAGATTCAACTGTAGACTGACTACATAACCCTCTTATCATTTTTACATAGACCAGGGAAGTTGTCTAGAGGCGACTTGGGAGACGTTTTCTCCCAAAATGGTGTCACTTAATTCTCCCTATTTTTTCTCCCAAGCTCTGTTATATACCAGTATGCATATCTCCCTATAGCATATTGAAAATGTATTTTCTGAATATATTGGTGTCCTTCAGGGACCCGCTCAGACGGTGATTTGGGGATATCTACTCCCTAAAATGTGCCACTTCTCCCTAGTTTTGTACCAGACATATACCAATATGCATACATGTATGGTCCCAACAGCATGGCTAAAGTATATATCCTGATTATAATGGTGTTTTTAATCACTACAATGGTATTATAAATGGGCTCTTGTGTTGCACAATACTTAATGGATCATAAAAGGGTGATGTTGGGGTGTAAATTGAACTTCAGCCATTGTTACTTCTCCTTGAGAAGTCAATTAGTCCATACAGTAATGCCCTAAATAATCGATTGCTTAACCACAGCAGAATTGTGGTAACTTTTCAGGATTTAGTCAGAAATATGGCTTGTTGCCATTAAATGGAAAGCTCTCAGTGAGAGCTTTGTGAGAGCTTTCCGATTGAATGGCAAAAGGCCATATTTCCAACTCAATCCTGAAAAGTTACCCATAATTCTGATGTGGTTATGGAGTCGATTATTTAGGGCATTACTACAATAACCATACAGGGAGAAGTGACTTCTCAAAATTAGAAACTTATGTGCATCATCCATATATCAGTTCCTTTGTGGTCAAATTTAACCCTTTCAGTGCCAAGTCCGTTTTTTGTATCAACACATATTTCCTTGATCATTTTTCAAATTTATTGATTATAATAATGTGATACATTGATCACATTATTATAATCAATAAATTAAAAAAATTATCAAGGAAATATGGGTTGATATAAAAATCGGACTTGGCACTGAAAGGGTTAACGATATAAAACGATGAGCGGTAAATTTATCTCAAAAACACTTTGATAACTGGATATTTGCTGATAAGTATAGTTGCATTAGTATAGTTAAAATTTCATACAGTCACTATTTAAAATGTTATATCTACATATGGCTGTCCCTATTTCATGTCATAACTTCAGATCATAAATATTATTGAAACAATATTAAACTGGGACAAGGCGAGGGTCTCCAGTGTAAATTTTGGTACAGATTATACATAAATTTGTTTATTGTTTTCTTTGTGAGTTATGTTGTTTGAGGATACCTGTTGAGTTTGCTAATTTTATTGTTGAGTGCACATGTGAATTCTGATACTAATGTATGTAAAATTTGGGAAGCAGGGTGCAATAGAGCCAACATTTGGTACAGATTGAAAGACCATATAATAAGATGCATTCAGGGTTCCAGACCCCCAGTTTATACAGTAATGCCCTAAGTAATCGACTCCTTAAACACAGCAGAATTATGGGTAACTTTTCAGGATTTAGTCGGAAATATGGCTTGTTGCCGATGAATGGCAACAAGCCATATTTCCGACTAAATCCTGAAAAGTTACCCATAATTCTGCTGTGTTTAAGGAGTCGATTACTTAGGGCATTTCTGTATATAACATCATCGGATATATTTATTTTATAAAATTCAAATCATTTACCAATATGACATTTTACCACTGATTATATTTTTTTTAAACCACAGGTGACAATAACAATCTGAACTAGCAAGTCTGAGTTTAGTGTGCCAGTCATTTGCAGAATGAGGTCCCCAGAAGTTGAATTTAGTGACGCTATCCTGCATAGCAGGCTAGCATCACTAAATTCACCCTCTGGGGACCTCATTCTGCATGGTCCCATCTGCTATGGGAGACATAGACTCAGATTGAAGTTCTCAAATGGTGAATATTGTGATATACATCCATTAGGAACCTCGATTATGCAATGCGTCGTCTGCCAATTTGGGGATGTAGAATGAGGTCCCCAGAGGGTGAAATTAGTGATGCTAGCCCGCTATGCAGGATAGTGTCACTAAATTCACCCTCTGGGGACCTCATTATGCAAATGATAGGCACACTATTAAAACTCATACTTGCTAACTAGGCCTACAGAGACCTACCAGTTATTATTTACAATAGACTCTACAAGGAATTTAGATTGACCCTTCCTATACTAAATACTCATTGATGAGTAGTTCTCTTAGGAAATGTTCAGATAATAAGTTCAACAAAACGACCTGTTTGTTGAACTTATTATCTGAACATTTTCCACCTATGAATATGAATCATTATGCTGTTTTATTATATATTTTTTTGTCTGTCATCTGCTTTCATTTAATACCTAAACACCCCTCCAAATGAATAATAGATAAGTTTTTAAAAAATCCCAAAAAAATGGAACTCTGAATTTACATCCTAAGATGGAGGTGGAGTGACTTTATTGTGTTGACTGGGTGTGATAATACATGCGTGATATGGTGTGAATTAAGAAGGGTAAAATGATTTATGATGTTTACTGCATGATGCTATTGTATAGATACTGGTATGTTCAAATTTTTTTATAGTGAATGCACATAAATTAATTTTGAAAAAAAATGCCATTTTTGTTTTATTCCACCTTTAAAAAGTCGTCTTGTAGAGGTAAACATTGTAATTCAAATTGAATGCTTGTCGCCCCCCCCCCCCCCCCCCCCCCCCCCCAAAAGACGCATTCTGATTGGCCGAGAGCTGCTAAATTTAGTTTTAATTTACTAGCATGGGTGAACAAATTTGAATTGAGCAAGTCAAAAATGTCTTCGTGCAGCCGTTGCTTAATTGGCCCAACCGCACTTAAAAGATTAACAGGACGTTGTCACTGTGCTGTTTCAAGTAATTGCATGGAACTTTCCCAGATATTTGATGCACAGGAAAATATTTCACTTCATATCATGTTATGTCGATAAAAGATTTCACTTCATAGCATGAAATGTTGATAAAAAGTGCTTTTTGTGCAGTTTTGCTGCAAAGTTAATTACAACGGAGACCATGTACCCTGTTTCGTTTGATATTTGGGAAATTGAGCATGAAAACTGTTTGTGAACTCGCCAAATCCCCTGAATATCCAACCCAACAGAATACGTTTATCTCCTAAATAATAAGAAATTTGCCAGATAATATTCCACTCAACCAAAAAATGTAATTGAAGTTGACAGAGATATACAATACATGCTATATTGGGCTGCATGGTAATAGGAGTATAAGTTTAATATACTAAGGGGTTAAATGAGCTATGACACAGACACATTGAAGGACACATGTAACCATCATGTTTAACCCTTTCATGATGGGAGCTGTGCAGGTGCAGCATTCAATATTTTGTGCCAGTACATTCTCTTATATATGCGAGTCCCATAGGGAGCCTCACATATATAAGAGAATGCACTGGCTTTCAAGGTGAAGGTAAATATTGTTAGGCCAATGCATTCTCTTTATAATTGCGAGGCTCCCTATGGGAGACTCCCATATATAAGTGAATGCATTGGCACAGGGTTTTCGCAAAATTTCAGGAAGCTCCAGTCATGGAAGAGTCAACTTCCATTCATGAAACCTGTCTCTGGTAATTATAAATGTTTTAGTTGTATCTTAATTAAACACATATAACCTTAGTCATCTGAATGAAGCGGAGAGTGCCTTATTTACATAGGGACAACATACATCCACGTTTAACAATGTACAGGTGAGATGAATGGATTAGGTTCAGGTGTAATGACCTCATCACTGGAAGGACAGATCAATACATATAGATCGGGTATCAGAATAACATATTAAAGGTATGGATGGCCTTTGCAGTGGGTATGTTGTTAAAATAATTACCCCCATTAAAACTGCCATAATCAGAAAGAAAATTAAAATATAGACATACCTTGTTCTTATACCAATCATAAATATTTAGTAAATGATATATGATTGTCAAGTTCGTATGCTGTGTTATCTAAACAAAAGCCAGGTTCTGTAACATTTTGGCTGTTATTTACATAACAAAGCATACAAAATTGACAATAAAATACTATTTACATGATATTTATGATTATTATAACAACAAACTGTCTATAGTTTAATATTCTTTCTGTTTATTGTGGTTTTAACGGATGTGACAATTTTAACAGCAATACCCACCGCAAAAGATAGTAAGAAATTTGTCCAATATATAATACTTGAATCAACCGAAATACATGTATGTTAACAGAGATAACAATATAGTTATTAAGAATGGGTGGAGGAGGCACTAGCTCGGAATGAGTTTCATTGCTTTAATGTGCATAAACGATTTATAATTTCTTATCCAAATGGCCAAGTATCGATGGAATGGCAGTCCAGATTTTCGTCCATATTCAAACCTTCGTGGTGATAGGATCGAGTATTAGTTTCATAGTCATAGTCATAGCTGAGGGTTAATCGAGCTATGACACAGACACATTGAATGGACACATGTAACTGTCATGTTTAACTACCATTCATGAAACCTGTCTCTGTGAATTATAAATGTTTAGTTGTATCTTAATTAAACACATATAACGTAAGTCATCTGAATGAGTAGAGAGTGTCCTATTGACATTGGAACAACATACACCTTTAACGATGTACATGTGAGATAAAAAGATTAGGTTCAGGTGTAATATAAAGAATGACCTCATCAGGTGGACAGCGGGTGGATCAATACCTGGATCGGGTATCGGCATAACAACGAGCAGGTGCTAGGTAGCTGATGAGATCAGACAGTGCTATATATGGAATAGTATAAAAAGGTGATTTCCCCCATAACCATAAGTTATTGCTTTATTATTAATAAGCACAAGTCATAAAAATAGGGTAGTAATTATTACTTAACCCTTTCATGACCGGATCTATGCTGGTGCAGCATTAAAGATTCTGCCAGTACATGTACATTCTCTTAAATGTGCGAGTCTCCCATAGGGAGCCTCACATATATATATAAAAGAATCTATTCAGTACAGAAAGGGTTAAGGTATCTCTATACTTTATAATGAGTCAACAAAATGGTAGAAATTTAATAACTGTTTTTAACTTTCCACTCAGCAATGTGCTATACTTATACAAACTTTATATGCTGTGAAATAAAAGAAATTGACACTTCAAAAAGAGAAAACAGGTCCCCTTTTTATTTAGCATTAACAATAAAAGATCATTCTGGGTACCATATTTCTAATATGGTAAAATAAAGAGCTCACCCATTCTATACTAAATGGATTATCCCACCCAGTTATAAAAGTATATCTTGGAATGGTCTATATTCTTTTGGAGGGGTGTTCATGAAATATGAACAGACAATAGAAATTTTCAGAATGAGTACCATTCATCGTTGGTGGGAAATGGTAATTTATTGAGCTTATTATCTGAACATTTCCCAAGGGAAGTACTTGTCAATGAGAATTTAGCATACAAAGGGTTAAAACCAAAAATTATATGATAGGAAAAAAACTGTTGCATGTGGATATATCGGTCCCCATGCTGCAGCTACCTCATATAAAGATAATTCAAACATGACTTACGATAACAGACACACCGATCAAAAGTTGACAAGGATGCATTTTTCACTCTAAGGGCCATAACTCTTGCAAAACTGAATGGACTCTGTTTGAGAATGATGATTAAATGATTGGTTGGGGTTTAATGTCGCTTTCAGCCACTAAGGCCATATTACGACATTGCCAGTTTTAGTGGTGGAGGAAATCCGCACACTTACGGCTAATATAACAGTGATTTCAATGGCTGATAAATTTGTCGTGCATGTGCGGCAAATCACCAGCCATCGGCGAGTAAGTGGCAACTCCACCAGATAACAATTTTGAGTTACCAAAGTCCATGATGGAAACATATGGAACCCTCATCGCCAAAGCTGGAAGGCGAGACGGCTTCGAGTTTTACCCCTAAACGACTGAGCCACCGAGGCCCCCTCTTGAGAATAATGAAAACAAAAAATTTAATTATTAAGGTCTGCAGACAGTATTAACTCAATTTTTATGATTGAATTTTAATTTTCTTTCCATTAGTATAGCCCACTAACGACAGTTGTGAACACAAATGCATGTCTTAAAATGATAAATGGAAAGGGAACAATTTCAGAAGGAAATATTTGCTCCATCCCAAAAATGAGTAAATTATAATCTAGATGATTATAATGCGAATGCTGGCTAATGTGAGTAATTTGGCAAAATAAAACATTATCACTCAAATAATCAGGTCAGGCACATAATGAATTCAACTATTATAGTAATACTTAACTACAGTAATGCCCTAAATAATCAACTCCTTAACCGCAATAGAATTATGGGTAATTTTTCAGGATTTAGTCAGAAATATGGCTTGTTGCCATTCATCAGAAAGCTCACCGTGAGAGCTTTCCGATCAATGGCAACAAGCCAAATTTCCGACTAAATCCTGAAAAAATTACCCATAATTCTGCTGTGGTTAAGGAGTCATTTATTTAGGGCATTACTGTATAATACTTGAATATGGATACTGCCATTTTGTGAATCCAATAAAAGAGGGATAATCCAAATCATATTTCACAAAAATAATTTGAAAACAGTCGCACTAATTTGGTTCCACGTTTGTTCTGAAAAAATCAAAATCTACATCCATGCGCATGATTAATGATGATGGCACCTGATAAGGAAGTCAATTAAAATTCAGTTGGTGTAAATGTTGCCATGAAGGAGCGATTGTGTTGTCATGTTCATGCCATTTAGAAAGGCATACTTGTCGCCATTAATAAATAAAATAAGCACTGCAAACGGTTGCAAAACTAATTTTATTGGGTGACTTTTCATTTGCTGCTATACTTTTTACAAGTCATTTTGCTGTGCACTGAGATGCATGCAAGCCTGAGTTTATTTGCCTGTCATTTGCAGAATGAGGTCCCCAAAGAGCGAATTTAGTGACGCTATCCCACATAGCGGGCTAGCAATCACTAAATTCACCCTCTGGGGACCTCATTCTGCTTAGGCCTAATCTTCTCTGGGAAAGTTTCTTTGTTATCAAATTTCTATAGAAACCTCTTCACATAGATTCTATTTCTTTTTTAGTTTAGTTTCTCTACATCCCCAAATAGGAAGATGACACATTGCGTAATCAAGGTTCCCAATGGGTGTACATCATAATATTCACCATTTGGGAACTTCAATCGGAGTCTATGTCTCCCACAGCAGATGAAGCCATGCAGAATAAGGTTTCCAGAGGGCGAATTTAGTGATGCTAGCCTGCCATGTGGGATATCATCGCTAAATTCACCCTCTGGGGACCTCATTCAGCAAATGACAGGCACACTAAACTCAGACTTGAATGTGTGAACCCATAGTTTCCACAAAAACAGGCAAATAGTGTACTTGGTAATTTGGCACAGTCATATTCAAATATAATAGTTATATAAAACTATAATAGTTGAATTCAGGATATGCCTGCATGATCTGATAATACCATACAATTGAACCACAAAGCAAACAGGAGAGAGACACAGCATAAACCGGTTACAAACAATAGCATCTAATATTAGACAAAAGTTCATTGGATGAAGATTAATCCATAAATTATGGCATGATAGCATGGTTACTGAGTATATTTAAAATGTGCATTGTGCCTATCTTTGTAAGCTTAAAGGGGTGCCTTGTCATTTTTTTAAATTGAAGAATGAAATGTCAATACATAATTGCATTATCCTCAGTTATCCATCTTAGTGGCCTAGCCATCAATCATATACAAGTATAGGCTGCAGAGATCCCCTGTGGCTATCACTAATTGTTTATCTGTGTATGTGTTATTTCCGCAAACCAGGTGCATTGTCCACAAGCATGCCCTATCCCGCATAGGTCAGGGGATCAATATAAAGAACATATAGCCATAGTCTAATCGATTCATTGAAGATGGGAGGATATTTACCTGTAGCGATTTGCCGAGTTGAGGGAGACTCATATATATAAGAGAATGCACTGGCACAGGATCTTTAATACTGCACCAGCACAGCTCCCGTCATGAAAGGGTTAAAGGCTAGTTCCTTAAATAAATGATGATGATGATATTTTAACCCTTTCATTACTGATTGAATTCTCCCATTTTGTTACAAATGTATCTGAGAATGGTCTATTATTCATTTGGAGTGATGGTTTGCTTAACCCTTTCAGTGCCAGGGGCCGATCTCATCGGCCCTAATTTACAGTCTGTAAAATCGGCCCTAAAAAAATAAAAAAAATAAAACAAAATGTCTGTTAAAGAATATAAGAAAAAATGATTAAAATTGTAAAAAATTGTAAAAAATAATAAGAAATGATGAAGAATTGTTAGGCCAATGCATTCTCTTATATATGCGAGGCGACCTATGGTCGACTCGCATATATAAGAGAATGCATTGGCACAGGGTATATGGGTTGATACAAAAATCGGACTTGGCACTCAAAGGGTTAATAAACGGACATGAGTCATTTGAACCCCAATATAATGCATACATAATTTGGTAAGAGATATTTCAAAACAAACCTACGTGGAAGATTTCCGAACAATTCATCGATGTAGCAGTGAAAATATGTGTTTTGTTTCTTATATATATATTTTTTTTATAAATTTGAGATCCTTTTGTTTGTGCTGGTTAAATGTTTTTAGTCAGCTTTATGTAAATATTTCAATTGTGACCATCGGAAGAAAATCTAGAGCTGTCATTGCTGTGAAACATTTATAGTATACTAAACATAATTCTGACAATTAACCCTTTACCCAACAGAAGGGCCCTGTGCCAATGCATTCTCTTATATATGCGAGTCGACCATAGGTCGCCTCGCATATATAAGAGAATGCATTGGCTTAACACATTAAAAATTATAAAATTGTTAAAGAATGTAAGAAAAAATGGTAAAAAGTGTTAAATTTTTTTTTTTTTAGGCCAATGCATTCTCTTATATATGCGAGGCGACCTATGGTCGACTCGCATATATAAGAGAATGCATTGGCACAGAGCTAACTGTAACTATCACAATGTGGTCAAGGAGCCGGTTCCAATGATATCCATATTTGTATGGTTCTATTGAGACATACCGAAGATATTTTAGGCTGTTGAAGCTTTATTTGGCCGGTTTTGGCCGCTTTGTTGGGTAAAGGGTTAAAATGAAGAGAAAGCAATGAGTGAAGTTTTAAAATAGATTCATGTTAAGATGACGCAATATAACTTTTCCAGAAATTTTGTTTCCGTTATCAGAATTCCTAACTAATACGTTTATTCTCTGATCAAAAAGATATTGAGATACAAGTAAAAGATATATACAAAAGATTGAGAATGTTGCAGTATATGTACAATATATACACGAACTTCCCATCATCGTCATCATTATCAACATCATGGTAGTCGTTTTCGTCGTCCTTGTCGTCGTCCAGACATCATCACCGTAACCTCGTCATCAGTATCACCGTCTTCGTTGTCATGACAATATCGTCTTCGTCTACTCGTTGTCACAAACGCCAGTATCATTATTATCATTATCTCCAACAACAACAACAACCACAATAACAACAACAACAACAACAAACTGCATATTATTCAATATTATTTAACTTAAGGTTAATCAGTCGGATGAATGAATATAGTCTGCGCAGGCAATCCACATCTTCCAATTTAAGAATGTCATCTAACGTATCAATAGTTGCATGATCTATGCTGGTATATTTGCTAGGCAAGAAGCGATGTCTGGCCTCACAGAAACATTCACATTCTAATAAATAGTGCAGTTCATCTCCGATATGTCTTTTAGTGCACAGCGGACATAGTCTATGGAATATGTTCCAAAGGCAGTTTTTTTTTTAGGTTGTATTTTTTTTTACTTCAATGCATCTTTCTGGGATAGGTAGTACAGGTATATATATATCAACCTATGTCGATACCGGGAAAAATAAAAAAGGAAATATTATTAGGTGTATATTTTTTAGCAGAAACTGACATGTGACTAAGTTTCTCTTATTTTAGTTTCCAGACTTTTTATAGCAGTTTGTTTTGTTAATTTAAAATTTAAATACTAACAGATATTAATCATGAGTGTTTAGTTCTCTCCACCCTCTCAGCCTTTAGTGATGTGTAATCCACCCACACCAAGGACTTTTCTTACAGGTACATTACCCTACATAAAGTACCTCGTAATTCAACCTTCAACGATTTTCAATCTAGTAAGACTGTTTGATGTCCAATTCTTATTGTGGTTAATTTGTAATCATTGAACGAGGTACCATCAATCACTGTATGAGGAGAGCTTGACAGTCCCCCTCAGGTGTGTACAATACCTATGTGTGTGTTTACACACTGTACAACAAGACACATGTGGTCGCTGTCTTATTCATCAACAAACATTTAGTTTGTAGTCTGAGTCACTGTCCATGGATTGAACAGGGACATTGTTAATGGGTCGGATATTGATTTCTACCTGTGTGGGTGTAGTAAGGGAAACTACCGAACAGGTGAAAACTATGTACATGCGCAAAGCAACTAATGACGACATATTCTAAATATAGTCACTAGATTCTACAGGTAAACAATCCGTGACTTTTGAAGGAAATCAGGCGTAGACAGATTGAAGCTAGAATGAAGATAAGATGTGACTAATACCGAACAAGGACATCCAGGTATGTGTACAGTCATGCGCAAAATCAAAAACATAGACATCTTATATAATCTATTCACAATAGGTAGTTAATGTATGACAGTGCATGGTCACTGGTTATCATAGATAAGTTGACCTGATAACAGTTATATAACCCAGCACCCAGTCCGACCTCAGACAAAATAAATATTAAATATTTCGAACGTATGTTGTAATCGGCTTGAGGGACGCAGACTGCTCAGCACCAAACTGATGTCATTGATAGCTAAAATTTTACACTTTTGTATCCTCTAGACTTTCTTGCAAGAACTCCAAGTGAAGCAAAACACTACAAGCCTGGGAAAAAAAGCATCCAGTCAATGTCAATGACCGTCCGAAAATGCCCAAATGACCGATGCATGTTTATGTGTGGTCTGTTATTAGAGATGGGCGGTATTGAAATTTCAATCTCGGTATCGGTATCGGTAAATTTTCGTCGATTTACCTCGGTATCGGTACGATAATCGGTATTGCTATTAAATTATAAGATCAAAGCAGATATTCCCGGTAAATTATTGTAATTCAAGTTTTTAGCTGAACAATATACATGGATATATGACCACGGTCCACGGATTTACTACATTCATGACAATACCTAAATTAGGCAACAAAATGACCTACGCAATTAAGTAATATTCACACATATCTTTGATGATTTACACGCATGTCGTCGCACTGATTTGAAAAGAATAAGAGCATGACTACAATATATTTTCGTGTCAATTTGATTTTCGTAACATTTCCATGAGTGAATAGAATTGTGAGTAGTAATCAGTGATCACAATTCACAAATTTATGAACGTTCGCGCGATGTCATGAAAATAGGCAATCCGGCCATGACAATTTCCGAACTGCAGATGCCCAAACCCGCGGGTGGTTCATATTCTCCTCCTTGCAGCGTGATATACCATTCATGTATACAATTTAAGAGTCCCTCTTATTTGTAGCAGGCAAGCTACCGGTTGCACATGGTGCCCAAGTGTTAATTTAAAGTTATCACGCAATATTTTTTTGGTCAGATATAGGCACATATGTATAATAAACCGGTAAGTCTATATATGTTTAATAAAGTAATTTATAGTAGGATATAAACATATTTATACCGACATTTTTGTGCACAACTTTCCAAGAAGATGTGCTATTTGCAATTGACAAGATCAGGTTGTATCAAAAATCTGCAATGCGTATATCAATCGCTATTGCATCACCGTCTAATTATAAAGTAACCTGTGGGGTTTTCAATTTGTTGTGCACGGGGACCCCCCATAACACGTGCTTCGATTCCACATGCTTCGATCCAACTTGGGACACAGATACCGAGTTGCCCACGCATTTTCCATTTGGACGGATACCGAAATTGACACATAACGCTCCAGCTATGAGTAGTCATACCTCATGATGTTCAGTTACATTGTCATTAATATGTTGTAAAGATCAAAGATGCCGTCGGGCAGCTGTGCCCTTGATGTAACAATGTTGCAATTATAGACTAATACATGTAGTATCGACTTGTTACACCTAGTTATCATAATTATCCGATTCTCGTTGCTTACGGTTGACCGGTCATACAATTCATGCATGTCATGGCCACGGTGACAAGGTGACGCACATACGTTGGCAACACATGAATAATTTCATTACCGAAAATACGGTATTTTTAGTTTTGATTCGGTACGGTAAATCGGTATTACGCTGATACCGATACTGCACGGTAAATACTGAGTACCGCCCATCTCTACCTGACATTATGACCGGTGCCCATTTACCTTCCAAGCACTGGAAAATATGCTGATATTTATTGTTGATACAACTAATTGGTTTACGATTATAAATTTGTTACTTGCTCAATTGAGTTCTTTCTTCAGATAAACAACTCTCACGAAATGATACAACTTTGGAATAGTATGCACCATGTTGTTACAATTTTTTTTTTTTTAGTGTTTACCAATTAAAGGGGCTCCTTTTAATTAAATGTTGTATAGACCCTTTCATGACTGGAGCTTCCTGAAATTTTGCGAAAACCATGTGCCAATGCATTCCCTTATATATGCAAGTCGCCCATAGGGTGCCTCACATATGTAAGAGAATGCATTGGCCTAACAATATTTACCTTGACCTTGTAAGCCAGTGCATTCTCTTATATATATGCAAGGCTCCCTATGGGAGACTCGCATATATAAGAGAATGCACTGGCACATGATCTTTAATGCTGCAACAGCGCAGCTCCCATCATGAAAGGGTTAATGATCAACACAAACAATTGGTGCCTGTCATTTTGTCGAGCACCAAAATGTTATTTACCAGATTCATACACAATATGGAGGTTTCAACAACGGTTAGATGATTCATGTGATCACCAGATGTTATGGTGTATGGATAGGCATGATCCATCCTAATCGCTATGTGCGACCATTTGCTGATGACATGCATTGCCTGAACATTGGAAGCTGACAGTGCCTGAACATCGGGATCTGACAGTGCCTGAACATCGGTAGCTGACAGTGCCTGACCATCGGGAGCTGACAGTGCCTGGCCATTGGGATCTGACAGTGCCTGACCATCGGGATCTGACAGTGCCTGACAATCTGGACCTGACAGTGCCTGACCATCAGCAGCTGACCATCAGGATCTGACAGTGCCTGAACATCGGTAGCTGACAGTGCCTGAAGTTTGAATTTAGATGTTCTCAATCTAAACCTTGATATCTTTGTCTGACTGGAGCTTTCCACACATATTGACTATTGGGAGGAGCTTATGGTTGCTTAGAGACAAAGCGTCTGCAGAAATAATTTAATTAGTTTAACAGTGCTTGCCCTTATATGCTATAATACACCAGAGAACATGCATTATTTTTGCCTTCAATTGTGAAAATTATGAAATTTGAGTGTCACACAAAATGAAAAACATGTTACAATTGTCATGACCAAAAGTATTGAATATATAATGTGGATTCATCTTTTAATATGACACAGGAAACTGCACATTACATAGTACAAAATTGCCCAGTGAAAAATAATTCCAATTGGCAAAATAGTTGTTTTGGCAGTAGTTCACGCATTATAAATTACAGAGCAAAACACTGTAGACACAGAAATTTTGAATAATATTCAAAAAGGCAAAATATCTTCAAGAAAAAAAATGTTTTATTCAAAGGATGGGGTCGTGTTCTTCAGTAGGTTTTCGTGGAGATCACGGGACCATATTGGGCTATAATACCTCTATTTCTGCCCATGGGACCTCAAATTTACATAGTGTGATTGACGGTATATGTGTTTTTTGGTGATACATGTATATAAATATTTGGCTATACATTTTATAAGTTTATAGTTGAATTTTGCCAGTTTATGTTAAATTAGGTTACACATATAATGTGCTATAACTATTCTCAATATTGGAATAAACATGTAACACATTTTCAATTCTATATTGCCTGCATTG
Organism: Siphonodentalium dalli; assembly: GCA_032622095.1. Lineage (NCBI taxonomy): Eukaryota > Metazoa > Mollusca > Scaphopoda > Gadilida > Siphonodentaliidae > Siphonodentalium > Siphonodentalium dalli. The sequence goes on along the minus strand of CP136066.1, from coordinate 156,668,442 downwards.
CATTTCACAAGTTCACAAATAAACCTAAAGCTTCCATGCACACCCACAAATAGTTTTGCATGTCACAGATGATGTCACCAGGATTTAAAAGAAAGCCCAGAGGCTAGCAATAATGTACAGATGAACGGTGGTGTCATGTAATGTAATTTAAGGTAGCCTTCACAAGATCAAATTTACACCACGATAAAAATCTCAGTCCCCCAGGGATGGTGTCATTGACAGGAGCTTCCTGAAATTTTGCGAAAACCCTGTGCCAATGCATTCTCTTATATATGCGAGTCTCCCATAGGGAGCCTCGCATGTTTAAGAGAATACATTGGCCTAACAATATTTACCTGATCTTGTATCCAGTGCATTCTCTTATAAATGTGAGGCTCCCTGTGAGAGACTCGCATATATAAGAGAATGCACTGGCACAGGGTCTTCAATGCTGCACCAGAGCAGCTCCATCATGAAAGGGTTAAGCTAAACAGGAACTATAACAGGAAATATGATGTTAAAATGAAATGTTTTGAGGAGTTACAAGTTATAGTTATAAATACAGTCTAAACACATTTTTGAATTATTGTTCAACACATTATTGAATTATTATGAAGAAATGCATAGAAATTGCTAGATATCGTTAGCCATCTACAGTAAACCCATTGGTTTAAAGGTACTAATTCCAATTCGATGGTCCCCATATCATCAGATTCCAACAACAACATTTTTGGAAATCCACTTCAGTTATCAGAATCGATTAACTGCCCAAAAATAATGCTAGCCACAGTCAACTATAGTATAACATTGCTCAAAGCCTGTTATTTATCAACATTTTGTTCAACGAAATTTTGCCGGTTTGTCAAATATCTGGCACAAAAAAGCCACTTGATTTTAGAGTTATCCATCTTCATCTGCAATTTGGTGTCTCTGTCTGTAACCACTGTTCATGCACCTATGTATGGTGCATTCAACCTTGCCTGTTTGAAGGTGATTTTTCTGTACAGTACAATAGCTCTGAGCTGTTTGTCATCACATTCCTTTAGTTTGACAGCTGATATCATAGAATAAAGATATGACAGTAATTTGTGGAATTTACTAGGCTGGAGATAAGGTGGAGTGGAACAAATTTCTTCATGTGACATTATAACATATGGCTATCATTGTGTCAGCAGTCATTGAGAATTTTGTTTGTTTGATCAGGGTCATGTAAACTGATTATATTTGGGTATTGTTCAAAATGCAAATAAATATCATACATATGTTTAAAATTCCCTGAAACAATTTATAAATAAGTTAAAAAATCTTACCCACTGAAATTGTTAAATAAAATTTCCCATGTCGGGTTGTCATGGGGGCGTGTTATCTCCGAGCCCATACCATTGTACAGAAATTGCCTGTTTGATGGCGATGTGTGGAATTTACTAGGCTAGAGATAAGGTGGAGTGGAACAAATATCTTTATGTGACATTATAACATATTGAGTATTCTGTTTGTTTGATCAGGGTCATGCATACTGATTATATTTTGGGCATGGTTCAATGGGAAGGGGTTCTCAGCTTAATATGTAGGTAAACCTACAGTAATGCCCTATATAATCAACTCCTTAACCACAGCAGAATTATGGGTAACTTTTCAGGATTTAGTCGGAAATATGGCTTGTTGCCATTCATCGGAAAGCTCTCATAATTCTGCTGTGGTTAAGGAGTCGATTATTTAGGGCATTACTGTATGAGACTGCTACACATGTGTGAATTCAGTCTTAATTCAATAATAAAAGTGTTAAATAATAGCGACAGAATCTCCATATGCTGGTTGATGTGAATGCCCGGGCTCCACATGTAAATGTAGCGGGACAAGACTCTGTCCAAATCAGCATCAACCCAACAGATATCCCAAGCTGATGTGGACTGAGAAGACTTGGTCTAGACATCAACGTGCTACCTTAAAATCACCATACATAGCCAGATAATAGAAAAAGATAGTGGCAGTGTAATATAAATGTTATAAACCTCCCAACAAAAGTATGACACACAAGAGTTAAGATGTGAGGATAACAAAACTTAATGAGTAATGACTGTTATGGATGTCTTTTTATAGGTTGAAAGCCTGAAAGGAATAGACAGTGCACTTTTCTGTTAACCCTTCAACCCTTTAGAATCTCCAGCTCTGTTCGGGTAGGTTGATACCCACCTACCTACATCGAAAAATGTGTGCAGAGTGACTGCAAACCTAGATATTTTAACCCTTTCATGATGGGAACAGTGGAGCCCAGGCATTCATGTCAGCCCCGAAATGTGATTAATCATCTGACAAGTCCACGATTAATCTGTCTTTAAAATTATATATCACTTTAATACCGTGATAGAAAAAGGTAAAGTGATTATACAAGCGTTTAATATATTGTTTACATACATTTTCTGATAGTGTGACAAATCCAAAATTTAGCTGGGGTGCTATATTAGCTAGTACAAGCATTTATTTGTTTTTTATTAAATAAAAAGAAAGTTTAAGTCTATTATTTTTCACCACATAGAATATTTAGTGGCCCAGTAAAAGTCGACAAGAAGACTCTCTTGGACCAAATTGCGGATGAAGGTGGATAACTCTAACATCAAGTGGCTTTTTTGTGTCAGATATTTGACAAACCGGCAAAATTTCGTTGAGCGTTGATAGATAACAGGTTTTGGGCAAATTTATACTATAGTTGACTGTGGTTAGCAATATTTTTGGGCAATTTATCGATTCTGATAACTGATGCGGCATTTCAAAAAAAAAAATTATTGTTGGAATCTGTTGATATGGGGACCATCAAATCGGATTGAGTACCTTTAATAGCCATTTAATATTTTTATAAATGCAATGGGCTCTTGCCAATCTCTACCAAAGTGCACCAGTCATACTTCCTTTCTGACTCTGTAACCGGCTGGGCATTGGTCTATGGATTCTATATTTAGCACAGGGTTTTCCAGCAAAAATGGCGAAATCCGATCGCCCGACAGTCAAATTTCCTACGTGCTTTGAGAACAATTCCCACACTAAAAATTTAATGACAGAATGGAGGATCAGAGCGGTAGATTGGTGACGATTTTCGCAAGCTACAAGTCAAAATTGCAGCAAGTTAGAACTTGTATTTGACTTGCCACGTGTGTTGTCATGACATTGTCATCCATGTGCGTTTATACGTTTGTGTTGATAAAATAATCGGAGAATCAAATCACACCGTTTCGAAATATAGTTCTTTGCTTCTAGTGGGACTTTCCAAACTTAAGGTACGAAATTACACAAATTTTAATCAATATTTTGTGTGTTTAACAAGGGCAGCATGTTGCTCTGTTCGCTTAGTATGTATCTTAATATCGAGGATGTCCACCAAATGTGGGGAAAATGTCGCCGATAGCAGCGGTCTTATTGAGTCATCAAGGGAGGTAAACCCTGCATTTAGTTTGGGCTCTTGCATGGCATAATACTTCAGTCTAACATGCCCCTTAATGAAGCCCCTCTAATCACGCCATAGAGACCAGTCCCAAAGCGGACCACATACCATATATGGTCATGTGGTTATAAAATGGTAAGATATATAAAATTACTTCTATTCACAGAGTACAACTTCTCAGTGTACTTCAAACTAAAGCTCAATTTAGTACTTCAAAGAATATTTTTATATTTGTACTTAATGGTTTTAAAAGAAACACTTTATTAAATAGTAATTATGGTGGAAACAACATCAATAAGATTGCTTGTTTCCTTTGTCGTGTATATATGAGGGCATATATTCAATGAAATAATTTTTAAATAGAACCATACAATACAAATCAAGCTACAATGAAAGCCATTGCAGTAGCAAATTCTGAATGAATAAGAGAGTATTTCAGGGGGGACATCATAATGACAAAGCTTGATTATAATTTTCCAAATACTTTAGATCAAAATGACCAACATAATTATGATTTGGTAGATAATTTTTAAATCGAGCAAGTCAAAATAGTGGTAAACTTTCAGAAATAAGCTTGAATATCCAAATAATTAGTATTCTAAGGATACATTTCTCATTTTAAATGTGCTTTCCAAAATTTACTGTGTAACAGTCAAATGTGGGTCTCTATTTTCGGTTTTTTCTTGTCCAGAAAGTTCTTGAAGGCAAAGACATAATTATATAAAACGATGGGTTGCTGCCATGTCATGACCAGACCAGACATGTTATTTAGCTTCAAAAAATAATTTTCAGTTATTGCCATTCCCTCATCACATGGCTACGGTAATTAAATCTTCTTAAACCAGGATAAAACAAACTTCAGCCATGTTATATTACACAAACTCATTTCAGTAGGTCACTTCAAGTTTTGTTTAGGACAATTTCCTTGTGCATATAATCAAGATTGCTGATGATTAGCACAGAAACAGATATGCTGAATGTCAAATAAGTTATATGGAATTGAATGAAATTTACTAAGAACTAATTTATTATATAACTTATTGGGAAAAATGAAAACAAAAACTAGGAGACACTGTCATGTGTATAGTACAATGCCTTCCCTTGTAATATTAGAATGGTTGTTAGAACTGAAAAGAAAGTTATTGTCTTGTGTCAAGAATCAGTTAGTGTTGTTTGTTCAAACTTTTCACATAGGTCAGTGGGTCATTATACTGGTCATTTATTGTGGTCAATGAGTACTCAAGTGAAGAGAAGAAAGGGTATTAATAACATGCTAAGTCTCACACATATACTACCTCTGGTGTATGTAGACATAGAGGTTTATAGGTTAAACACAGGAGTCAACAATCAGCCATGTGTGAACAGAATAAAGCCATTGACATCAGGCCCATTCGGAAATGAGATCAGAGGGAACATAAATCCTATGACATCACCTCTAACTTGAGGGCTACAAATTTAACCAATAAAGGCTGTATTCGGGGTTCCAGGCCATTATTTACAAAATCCATTTTAGTGTTTAACCCTTTCTATACTAAATTGTTATTAACGAGTAGTTCCCTTAGGAAATGTTCAGATCAGAAGTTAAAGAAACGACCATAGATTATATGCCCATGTTAAGGCATTGAATAATTGTTACATGCCTGTACTATCGTATTTTTACTGGTTGCACGAGAATGATCATCGACGTGTTGATAAAGCATACACACACTCAACCCATCTCTTCACTGTACCGAACTTCCGATTCTATTCCAGAATCGCCATTCTGTTTTTTATTGCATATATTGTTCACTATATGTATGTATAGTATATACCTTGTGTTTGTTCGTCTTGAGTGTTAACATTTGTCAGTGTATTATACCAGGGAGATGAGGGTATTCTAAGTGATTATAACGCTTGTCCTCCAATCCCTTTTGTCATAAATCAATTTATGAACAAATAAAATATGTTTAACCCTTTGAGTGCCAGGTCCGATTTTTGTATTGACCCATATACCATGTGCCAATGCATTCTCTTATATATGCGAGTCGAACATAGGTCGCCTCGTATATATAAGAGAATGCATTGGCCTTACCAAAACAAAAAAACAAAACAAAAAAATTAATTTTTTTAATTTTTTTTAGGGCACTCTACAGACCATAAATTAGGGCCGATGAGATCGGCCCCTGGCACCAAAAGGGTTAAACAAAAAAAAATAAAATAAAAAGACCATACGTTGAACATATTATTTTAAACATTTCCCACCAATGAATAGGATTCCTTCTGCTCTTCTGCTATCTTTTCGTCTGTCTGTGGGCTCTTTCACGTTAAAGGTTGACCACAAGTGGCCAAATATGGTGAAAAAAAAAGTGTTGTTCAAATTACTTTTTCTACTTTAATTCATGTTAGAAACATCATACTGGATCGTGAATAGGGTCCTGCGAATTGGAGATTTTGATCGAATCGAATATCGAATCGAGTCGACAAAATCGAATCGAATATCGAATCGAATATCGAATCGAATCATACCTATGGGTTGCATTCACAATTAGGCATTTAATGTCAATTATCAGACGATTTGTGAAACGTTCTAGGAACTTCCATGAAGTTCCATCTTAAGTTATGTGGCGATCAACCGATCGTTCCTGATACTATTAACTTCAATTGAGAATTGTCGCGAGAAAAAAAACATTAAAACGCCCATGCGTCATCACGACGATTAAATATATAAACACGAAACGGATTATCGGAATTAAAATCATGCTAAATTTTTAGAGTTTGCATGTACATGCACAGTTGCAAATCGGCACTGGGAAACACCCGTTGTTATAAACTTGAAGATGCAACAACAGTCGCAGGGTAGCCTGTTTATGTAGTGCTGGGTGCTTAGATGGGTCGTTGTCCCAGACGCTTGCGATTTATATACCATGTTGCATTCATCACATGTGAAAGTTCCAGTACTGCATGCAGTTTGTATCAAGTTTAAAAATAAACATGAAAAACGGTCGACAAATTGTCAAGTTTCAAGGATCGCTCCGACACTGAAAGTCAACTTCAAACGAAAACACGAGCACTTTTCGACGCCGGGAACACGTGTTGTTTGCATTCAAGCTGGAAAACAGAGTTCAGTTCGCTCGCCACGCGATGTTTGAACGCTGCCGGCACGTGTATTTTCTTATTAAATCTAACATTTTTGATTGAAGTGTTTTGCCAGTTATAATTCATTCTGGCTTGATCTAGACCATTTTCAAATAAATATGGACAGTTCAGTTTCTCAGAATAATGCAGAATGAAGTGTAACCTACAAAAATCTCAAATAAATAAATGCGACGTTTCTTCACATTACGGCAATTTACGTGTAGGTGCTGGCATCGGTAAGTCCTGGTTTGCATTCTCAGCGATATTACATAACGCTGAATCTAAGACGTATAGTCGGTGGATAACGTTAGCGTTTTTTATTGTTTTTGCACAATATTTACAAACATAATGCTGACAGTGAAATATTCAGAAATAAACATGATTATATTGTACAGGAGCGGCAAGGGCAAATAGGCCGTTTTCTTGCCGCCCCTGTTTGGAAATGAAACTGACATAGTAAAATGACAACGTTGCTCAGTTTCATCGCTATTATAATTTACGTGCGTCATCGGTCCATATGCTGTCTCCAAGCTTTTGGCTACCATGTTCAAGGCTAGAATTCAGATGCATTTAGTTGTCCTATAGTGTCCAATTACTGGTTATACTTATACTTAATATCATGCGAACTTTCGCGATGTACAATAAGAATTATAAGCTGCATATATTCATAAGTTTTGGGAATAATATGGCACAGTAACAGCTAAGATCGACGTGTTTACCTGTTCGTAAACATCCTACTTTTTTTGTCAGTGTATATTCGAAATTTCGAGTTGGAAATTTCGAATCGAATTCGAATCGAATTTGACTTTCGAATCGAATCTCGAATATTCGCAGGACCCTAATCGTGAACTAAAGTTTCAGAGCAAGAGCAAGTATATTTGGATTTTTCAGGCTTGGTCTATAGAGGATTCTCTCAAAATTTCTAATATCTGAATTTTAAATATTTTGCATCTGTTTCTGCTCATTTTCCTGAACACCTCTTAAAATTAATAATATACCATTCCAATATATATTGTTACAACTTGGTGGGAGAATCCATTTAGTTAAAAAAGGGTTAAAATAACATGTTTGTAATTAGATAAGCTATGTACTATTATTTTAATATTCAATTTTCTATGCATTCACCTCATATGATTTTGAAGCTTTAGAGGGACACCAAAAATAAATTTAAAAAAGTTTGTAATTAAAAACAAAATGATATTCTTTGGTATTTATAGGTTTAATTTATACATCTTATTAAAATGAACATTTTCACAAGAGAAGAAAGCAGAAAGCGATGTTAAAGGCATATTATGGATTTGTTTGGGTGCATGAAATTGATAAGTTACTCAAGTGCTATGCCAACCTGGGGAATGTAGCATTCTACGAACATTGCCGAAAATTTCAAAGAAATATACCATACCACTCCATAGAAATCATCGTCTCAACTATGTTCTTAATTGTAAATATTTCATCTTGAATCAAGTCGCAACTATCGGCATTAAACTAATAAAAATTATTTCGCCATTTAGTGTGTGTTGTCAATTTGGATTTTTATTCGTAAAAAAAATAAATATATTTGAGCAAGATTATACACCATTTCTATTTGATTACATCACATCAATGTTAAATTAGATTTACTATAGAGTGTTTTAAAAGATTGAATATTAAAAAAAATGGTCATCTTTCACAGGGAGAAGGATAGAAGCTTCTAAACATAGGTATCTCTGGCTAAAAAAATACAGAAAGTTTAGAGAAAAGATACACAACGTAAAGGCAACTGTACATTCAAACTGTTTCTTGTAAGCTGTAAGCTCATTAATTTTCCAGTTGACCTGGTAACCCTCTGAATATCTAGATGAACTGAGAAAATAAGCGATTATTTCTGAGCACATCTGTGTGAAAAGAAAGGCCCATTATATTGGTCTTATATGAATGTACACGACATGACCCACTCTACAAACCAGTGTAGCGTAATAACAATGGTCATGTGACCAGATAGATATGTAAACACAGGTATGCAGTCATGAATAATTACAGGTGCGACGAACCAGACTAAGTCTACCTGTCCACATATATGTGAGGCAAATAAAACATATTATAGGAAGGACATTATGTGAGACTGGGAATACCTTAACACGGAATTAAAGTTTCTTAATATGTTCATGGAATACTAATGGTAAATATGATATAAGTGTGATAAATGTGTGGGAAAACAGCTGTAGATGAGCTCATGAGAAGATTTGGGTCATTCTAGTGTCGTATTTCAGTAATATTGAAATAATGGGCTTTGGAGGCTTAAAAGGTCACCTTGATTGATATTTGACTGAAATTCTTTTTGCTCTTTAACCCTTTGAGTGCCAGGTCCGATTTTTGTATCAACCCATATACCCTGTGCCAATGCATTCTCTTATATATGCGAGTCGACCATAGGTCGCCTCGCATATATAAGAGAATGCATTGGCCTAACAATTTTTCATAATTTGTTATTATTTTTTACAATTTTTTTTAATTTTTTTTGGGCCGATTTTACAGACCGTAAATTAGGGCCGATGAGATCGGCCCCTGGCACTGAAAGGGTTAATATCTGCAAACACATTCATAAAATGTTAAAATGATTCTATATCTTAAAATAAACTCAAATTTGAGCTTTAAAGAGGTACTGTACATTAAATCCGGCCAGTTATTGGACCATCTCTTTGTTTACTCAACAGAATATATGCATCAAATGAATGAATTTGAGCCATGGATAAGTGCAAAATACACTCATGTGTTCTATGAACGATACAATCAACATGTTAATCATAATGAAAATTCATAATGAAAATTATGACGTTTCATTATAATCACCATGTTGTTTGTATCGTTCATAGAACACATGAGTGTATTTTTCACAATCCATGTCTAAAATTCATTCATTTGTTGCAGTATAAAAGGAGATGGACCCAAAAAATTATGGACAGATTTAGTATACAGTTCCCCCTTTAACCCTTTGTATAGTAAAAACCCATTGATGAGTTGTACCCTTAGGAAATGTTCAGTTAATTATAAGTTCAACAAACGACCTATGCCACCAATGAATATGAACTGTTAGAAAATGTAATTGGAAAATGCAATAAAATTTGACAACAATTAAACTGTTTCATGTAAACCTATTATTTACTAAATACTACTTGACAAGCAGTTAACCGTTAGGAAACGTTCAGATAATAAGTTCAACAAACTTATTATCTGAACATTTTCCACTAATGAATAGGATTTCTTCTGTTGTCTACTTATATTTTCCTGAATATCCCTCCACATCAATAATAGACCATTCCGATGAATACTATTATTAGTGCTGGGAGAATTCATTTAGTAAAGAAAGGGTTAAACTGATGAGATATGCTTCTGCCTGAGAAGAAGAAGGGGTTGGGGAGGTCAAGTAATGGCGATTTCCACACAAACTTTCAATGAAAATTATCCCTTACTTAACCCTTCCATGAATTGAGCTTCCTGAAATTTTGCGAAAACCCTGTGCCAATGCATTCTCTTATATATGTGAGTCTCCCATAGGGAGCCTCGCATATATAAGAGAATACATTGGCCTAACAATATTTACATTGACCTTGTAAACCAGTGCATACTCTTATATATGAGAGACTTGCATATATAAGAGAATGAACTGCACAGGATCTTTAATGCTGCACCAGCGCAGCTCCTGTCATGAAACGGTTAACTGGTAGTCAAGATTCAACAAAAAGGCTGTTACTTTGCTTTATAAGCCTGTGCATTCTCATATATATGCAAGCCATTGTGAGGCTCCCGATGGGAGACTCACATATATAAGAGAATGCATTGGAACAGGATCTTTAATACTGCACAAGTGTAGCTCCCATCATGAAAGGGTTAAGGCCCTGAATGGTCATTTGTCTATATAGACATTGGCCTAACAATATTTACCTTGAACTTGTAAGCCAGTGCATTCTCTTACAGTAATGCCCTAAATATGGCTTTCCAATGAATGGCAACAAGCCATATTTCCGACTAAATCCTGAAAAGTTACCCATAATTCTACTGTGGTTAAGAAGTTGATTAATTAGGGCATTACTGTAATATGCGAAGCTCCCTATGGGAGACTCACATATATAAGAGAATGCACTGGCACAGGAGCTTTAATTCTCCACCAGCGCAGCTCCGATCATGAAAGGGTAAACTGAATGGAGTTATAAAAGTATACATTAGAATGGTCTATTATTAATTTCCTATGGAAAATACTTGTCAATATTTCGTGTATTTATCAACCTATCTTAAACCTCCTTCCAAATTACATAGACAAAATTTTGAAGCTCGAATGAGCCATGTCCGTTTAAGTTCGATGTTGAGCGTTCTTTATTAAAATAATGGATTGTTGTTTGTAAAATAATGTACGATCCATTATCTTACATCCACGATATACTTTTGCCTATAAATATATATGTAAGGGTTGAGACTGCATCTAGCACAACCTAGCTATACACTATCTTAACCATAATCTCTCATTACTGGAGAGAACATAGTTGTTAGTGAAACGATTGGCTTTCCGTAGTTGGCTAAGAGCTAGAAGCCGTCTAGTAAAGAAACAATTAATACTTCATCTGGACATTCATATGAGAATGCTAAATTCAGATTATCTTTTTTTGCAGATATCCGTCCAAACAACTGACAATGATGCAGAAGGCAGCTATTTTAGTATCTTTAGTGGCCTGCTTTAATTTGGCGGCAGCAGCCAAATGTCCAAATATTGTGCAAACTGGCAACGCCATCGCTTGTAATTGTGAAGGGCTACGCATCCTCTGTAAATCCATAAATCTTAACTCTATCCCAACATTCGTAGCAGACGATACACCATACGAGGAGCTGGATTTGACCGGAAATAGTCTGACATCAATTGGTTCGAATGCATTCCAAAATCTTAAAGTTCGGAAAATATCTTTTGGAGAAGACAAAATAAGTGACATAACGAATAACAACAAACTTGCTTCTATAGATCCAAATGCGTTTAGTGGTCTTGAAGCTTATACGCGAGAGATTGCATTGGTTGGAAACAATATCAACGACTACTCCCAAGCCATCACAGCCATCAAGGAGTTGGTTAATCTCGAGAGAATCACATTAATTGATTTTCTCCAAAGAGGAATACAACAAAGTGACTTTGGATCATTCATATATCTCCAGTATATAAAACTGCACAGTCTTCCACTGGCGACTATTTCCAGTAATTCGTTTTCTCAAAACAGTGAACTCAACACATTGAAACTTATCAACACACGTCTTGACCAATCAGTGGTTAGCTTGTTACATAGCTTACCACAAAGTGTGACATCGTTGTCTTTGGAAGAGGGACAACTTACACAATTGACAGAACAGTTTTTCAGTGGAATGACGAATCTCAAAGAGCTGGACCTATCAAGCAATCAGATCAACATAATAGATGACACAGCCTTCCAAGGCATAGAGTCTACCATCACTCATCTAAATCTGCGTGGCAACAGTTTAAATGCCCAGCAAATTGCAAATATTGGAGATCTTACAGCATTATTAGATTTGAAGCTTGGAACTAACCATATTGGGACTTTTCCGAGTAACAACTTCTTAAAACTTGAAAACCTAGACATGATTGGCAACCAATTACCAAGTTTATTGATTCAAAGAGATTTTCCGAATCTTCTCACATTAGACATATCCGAGAATCTTATATCTGGAACCAATGAGAACAGTTTCGGACATTTGCCAAAATTGAAATCTTTCATAATGACCGGCCAGAAGACAATAACCATAGTGATAAACTCATTCCTCGGATCGCACTCGACTTTAGAATACCTGGATTTATCGCAGCTCGGTACAGCTGCACTCGATGAATCATCAACGTGGGAGGCTATAAAATTTCTATCAAAGCTGAAGACACTCAAACTACAACAATCAAAAATACGGACGATACCTGATTTTGAATTTGAAAACATGCAACAATTGGAAGCGATCGATCTGTCGAACAACGAATTATCATCCGTTACGCAAGAAATGTTTCATGGATTGAAAGGCAGCCTAAAAAAGGTAGACTTCGCAAGTAACCAAATAACATCAATAAATCGATGTGTTTTCCAAGAATTTAACTTATTGGACACACTAGGATTAGCATATAACCCTCTCCATTGTGACTGCTTGCTGATATGGTTAGTTCAATGGCATAGGGTTCATGTTGATGATTTTACCAGTATCCCATGGGAATGTGCCACACCTCCTAGTCTAGCAACAACTACCTTTGAAATCCTTTTAGAAGATGACATTAAGACATGTCCAGTTGGAGTGACGCAGCCAACGTGTCCCAACCACTACACAACTATCGCAACACAATTCTCAACCAAAACTGACACAACAGTCAAAATCACATGGACAGTAAATGATCAAACATTTATATCAAGCTTTTCCATTCGATACCGTCCTCTACCAAATGGGCTAGCTACGACAATCTCAAATATTTCCAAAGATGAGCCTTTTGAAAAAGAAGTTGAAAGACTTACTGTTAATCAACGATATCACATATGTGTCATAATAAATCTCTTGGATACGCTCAGCTCTTTCAAACCAGAAAGTTGTGTTGAGGTCATTACTGTTGAGATTCCACAGGTGGCTATAACAGTGATTTCAAATGACCCATCGAACTTCAAAATCGGCTGGACGGTCACAGATTATCAGTACGTGCTGGGATATGAGATCTCATACACTGAGCTGCCAGATGGGAAAGAGGAAGTATTAGAAAACATTTTGGAGACTGTGACTGAAAAAATACTTACGAATATAAAATTAAATATGAAATATGAAATATGTGTCGTAGTTAAATTACAGGACACCATTGGAGCAGTCTCGCCCCGAGAATGTACACAGAAAAAATCCAGTTCAACAATGGAAGGAACGACAGCGCGAACCGAGAGTGCCGACGATTCATGGGTTGTTATTGTAGCAGTGATAGGAGGAGTTATCTTTCTTATTGTTATTGTGATAATTATATTCCTTCTGCTCCGCGAGCGCCGAGCTAAGCGTATGGACAAGGAGGCAATTCCCCCAGGAGCTGTTATTCAGCAAACATTCGATGCGTCGGCTGTGGGTGGGACTAACGGAGCAGTAGCTGGAGCTACAGCGGCCGATTATTCTCATAGATTTCGGCAAAATGAACAAAAAGGACCAAAAACCAACAACAATATCGATGTGAAAGTTGTTTCTTCTGGCAAACTGGGTCCTACGCGAATGTCTGCTGGGAGTTATCAGTTTCTTGATGAAACTTCCCCAAGTGTGCTGGGCATGAGACCATCGACGTCATCGGCTTATTCAAGTAACTATGTGAATAGTACGGGTGAGAGACCTCTACCTGATCAACCGAAAGATCGGTACAAAAACAACAGTGTTGTTAGTACAAACCTTTATGATGAAATTAACGATAAAGGGATTTCTAACGATGCATTTGAGCCTACAACGCCAACAGGTTCACCGACGAGGCTCGACACAGTCGCGCCTGATAGGAAAGAATCTTCACCACGATGGTCCCACTCTGGAAGTACAGCGCTATAAACTGCCATAGACCAAAATAAATTAATTTCTAGATTCTCATCAAATATTTATTTTTTAAATTAAAATTTTTTTTGGCAGAGATGTGAATTTTATTTTTCTAACACAAATACAGTAATACCCTAAATAATCAACTCCTTAACCACAGCAGAATTATGGGTAACTGTTCAGGATTTAGTCAGAAATATGGCTTGTTGCCATTCATCAGAAAGCTCTCACTGAGGGCTATCTGATGAATGGCAACAAGCCATATTTCTGACTAAATCCTGTAAAGTTACCCATAATTCTGCTGTGGTTAAGGAGTCAATTATTTAGGGCATTACTGCAGTCAGTTCTGGAAATTGAAGCAGCATCATACTTTATATCATACCATGTTCTCTGACACTGCCCAATTTATCAAACTTGAGCGATTAATCTTTCCATGACTGGAACTTCTAAAACCATATGGGAGACTGACACAACAAGAGGTGTGCACTTGAGTGCTAGCATACCCCCACCGCGGCAAATTCAACCCGCATTATCTGTAAAACCAACAAAAAAGATTTTTAACTTTAAAGAAAAATTCGGACTAATTATATCAATATGGTGTCACAAGAAGCTTGTACAGAAAAAATTATTCAAATTGGTTCATATTTGTTAAAGTTATTAAGTCAGACAGAATTTTCTAAGTCAAAATAAGTCGAAAATGAAGTGTAATATTACGAAAAACAGTTTGAGCCAATCCCTAGCCGCATCATGTAGAGAGGGTATTGTGAGAAGCATGTATACCAAAACTTATTGAAATCGGTTCATATTTGTTAAAGTTATTAAGTCGGACATAATTTTCTAAGTCAAAATACGTCGAAAATGAGGCGTAACTTGAAAAAAAAAAGTCGGACCGAACCGCAATTAGCATCATGCGGAGAGACCCTCCTAAGGAGATTGCATACAAAAAATTATTGAAATCGGTTAATAGTTGTTCGAGTTATGAGGTCGGTCGGACGGAAACACGGAGGGCGAAAGCGTGACGGACTGACGGACGCAGTCAATCCAGTATACCCCTCATTTTCTTCGAAAGTGGGGGTATAATTATCACAATAAACAGTTGAGGCAGGGACCAAAAATAGCGTTTGTAGAGCAAGCCTTGAAATAGTGTGTCTGTCATTTGCAGAATGAGGTCCCCAGAGGGTGAATTTAGTGATGCTACCCCGCATAGTGGGCTAGCATCACCAAATTCACCCTCTGGGAACCTCATTCTGCTGAGGTGTAAGCAGAATGAGGTCCCCAGAGGGTGAATTTGGTGATGCTAGCCCGCTATGCGGGGTAGCATCACTAAATTCACCCTCTGGGGACCTCATTCTGCAAATAACAGACACACTATTTCAAGGCTTGTTGTAGAGGATGAAAATCTAGATAAATTTTTTTTTATTTTGGCCGTATTATGTATATCATGTATAGTTCATCAAATTTTATACCACACCATATAGAGTGGAGCACATTCATTCAAATGAAATCAGGGCATTGGATTCATATAATGATATCCGACACATTGAATACATAGACAGAACACAACGCACATCTTAATCGAGAATCTTTTATTGAATGAGTTGCAGATAATGCAAGGATAAATGTAACTATGCACCGTCAACAACGAAAAGATAAAATATTATATTTGTATTCTGTATTTATTCTATAGCATTGTGTCAGATAAGTTCAATAAGTCTAATCCCTGATACTATAGCTACCATTATTGTACCAGTAATGATCGGGGTATCACCCGAAGCAGATCGTTAACTAAATGTATGTTCTTGGCGACGTCAACGAAAATAGTTCAGGCTTGAATTCCACTAGATGTATACAATAATATGTATTCAGTGGCTTGGAACCCATTGAATACATGTGCATCACGCCGATGGGTGTAGAATAAAAGCCAGAACTGCTTCATGTTGATGTCGCTGAGGACAAATTACATCATTATATCAACTATCCATTCTCAACGAAGACTGAATTATTCACAATATTTTATCAGACTTAAATCATAATTATGGTAATAATAGCCCCAATAAAAGTCATATACATGGTCTTACCTGAAACAATGGTGTGGAATAAATACAAAACACAACTTGGATCAGAATCTCAAATCTTCTTATCACATTTTACTGAGGATGGCATATCACATTTTGATTGGGATGCACATTGTATTCTGTCTATGTTATCATAACCCTTAGATGACTCGAGCTTCCTGATATTTTGTGAAAACCCTGTGCCAATGCATTCTCTTATAATACGAGTCGCCCATAGGGCACCTCGCATATATAAGAGAATGCATTGGCCAAACAATATTTACCTTGGCCTTGTATACAAAGTCAGTGCATTCTCTTATATATGTGAGGCTCCCTATGGGAGACTCACATATATAAGAGAATGCATTGGCACAGGGTCTTTAATGCTGCATCAGCACAGCTCCAGTCATGAAAGGGATTAGTATGACACATAATTCCCTAATTTATAAGGTAGTGTGCAGGTGATACAATTATTATTGGTATGGAACTAAGAATTTAAAGATTTTAGTTTCAAAGTAGATGTGCTGTAGTAGTTCAGACAAGTATATAGAGAAATTATATCACATAATATTAAACAGATCATAATTGTGACAACATACTCTAAGTCATTATATGCAGTAATGCCCTAAATAATCGGCTCCTTAACCACAGCAGCATTATGGGTAATTTTTCAGGAAATATGGCTTGTTGCCATTCATCGGAAAGCTCTCAGTGAGAGCTTTCCGATGAATGGCAACAAGTCATATTTCTGACTAAATCCTGAAAAATTACACATAATTCTGCTGTGGATACGAGTCGATTATTTAGGGCATTACTGTATGTGGATTCAGATGCTAATGCAGAAACTCTGCAGTAAATCCAATTTTTAACATTTCTGGTAATATGTACCATGATTAAATAGTTAGCAAAAATCAGATCTTATATTTTGATAACTTAATTGTAGGGTTGTAACGATTCATCATGAATTCAATCTTTCAAACAATACACGTATCATATCATGTGTATCGCGATACTGGAAACAAAGTATTTCTAAAGATGAGCATATACGTAAACGAGCAAAGCCTGAAATGTTCACTCAAGTTTATATGTATATTATGTGAATTTGACTAATCTAACTAACTATTAAACTGCATTCTAGTTTAAAATGAACTCTATCTGCAGATACAAACATATTGGTTCTGATAATTCAGGTGGTATTCATTTGGGAACAACAATTTTGTGTATTGTGATATGAATCATATCGTTGATCATGTATCGTGATTCGTATCATATCGTGACCAAATGTATTGTTACAGCTCTACTTAATTAATTGTTCAATTCACTCATCACTGGGTGATTTCACGGAAAGTGTAGCACAAAAATTGCCAAATACACACAAAAATGAAGTTTCCTCAATGATTTTTGTTTTGTTTCCATTTTGTAGCTAGGCTTCAGGGAACATGTCACCAATTTTTTTATAGCGTGGGAACCATTATTTAAAAAGTTACATCATACCATACATAAAAACCAGCATCAGTAAACATAGGGAAAACAGATGAAATTTTCAAATGTGATCCTATTAGCCACAATTAGACTCAAGTTGTAGAGGAGAGCTTCTAAAATTTAGCACTTTTTACAGAATTTAAAAATTCAGTACGGTTCCAAAGTTATACCACTTTTAGTTTTTGAAAATTATCATATTTTTTGTCAAAAGCCTTACAGTGATTTATGACTAATTTGAAAAATGTGTAAAAAACAACACAAAAACACTATTTTTGTGTGCTTTTTACAAATAAAAATTTCACAGAATTGTAAAAATACTTGAAAGGATTTTGTGAAATTTTATATGTGTTCCCAAGTGATATATAATTCACTGGTGATTACATGTGTTTTCCCTCTGATATATGGCCTCAATGCGTATTGTCAAAAATCGTTCAGGAAAGGACATTTTTTTAACAATGATAAATCAACTTTTCTACATTACCAGTGTGTTACATACCAAACTTTTGGACAGTTATATATGTCATGCCATCTAATACCATTATTGAAATTTACTTTCCCTGTTAAAGTGGCTGGCACTGAGAAAATTTTTCATCATCGCTAATCACAGAACTAAAAAAAATCAGTGACTCATCACAGAAATAACAGCACATCTATATTACTCATCATGTCCTAAATGTTCAAACTACACCATATGTGAATGATGTAATGATGGTTTCCTTAATACTGGCTGTAGTTGATTTGAAATTGGTGATATTTTATTTGTTTAACGGAATGTCTGCTAAATAAAAGAAATTGACATAAAAATTACGTTTTTTTAAATTTTTACATTATGAT
Source organism: Siphonodentalium dalli (assembly GCA_032622095.1). Lineage (NCBI taxonomy): Eukaryota > Metazoa > Mollusca > Scaphopoda > Gadilida > Siphonodentaliidae > Siphonodentalium > Siphonodentalium dalli. Next base: position 156,649,995 of record CP136066.1, on the reverse strand, counting down.
TACTGTATGTAATTTGTTTCATTGGCACTATATATTTTCTGATAATCACCTTATTATTAAGACCATTTTCTATTTGGCACTGAAAAAATGGCTAAAAAAAAGGACATTTATGGTCATAAAATCACAAAAAATTGTCAAATTCACCTGAAATTTTCTGGACAGGTTACATAAATGTACCTTTATATGATAGAAAATGGGTGGTAGGTTGGCCATACACTGAACATGAATTTAAGGAAGATATGTGTCCAATTCCATGATGCTCCACTTCCCGTGAAATCACCCCACTTGTAGATAGTGTAACCTATCAACATTACTGTAATGCATTGGTACATGCAATTAAATCAGTCGCACATGCGAGCTAATGTGAAAGTGAAAACTTTTATATCCCCATATAACTGTGATTTTTTCAATAAATCACTGTTGAGCATAAAATAAACAATGTTTATTTTATAAATGTCTGTTAAATAATCATAAAATACTGACTCCGATCTGATTTGTACAGGCAGCTACATAAGGACATTTAACTTAGCTGTGTGAAATGAAACCATCAGATAATTTTCTATGCATATTGTGAACTAGCTGATTTCAATTGGCCTGTCTATTAAATGATGATATACTGGTATATGTTATGTTAAATTCCATTTGTATATTCATTTCTATTTTCCTAGTGATGCTGAGTGATGTATGTAATTGTTAATGGTATATTGAGTCAGTATAGTAACTGTTGCTTGGTTTGTTATATAATTTATGAAACTCATGTTGAGTTTTTGAGCATTCCTGTGCCTTTTAGAAAATTCCCTCCGAAAAATACTCAATGGTGTATCAATTTAAGTGATGAACGCATGATGTGTTATGTTGAGGGATAACGGCGCTGATGGGAACATTATGTGAGAACTTTTCACAATATATTTGTCCACCGACATAATCCTCAATAAAACACAGTATCCCTAAATCTATTTGTTATATTTATACAGCTCACTATTTTCGAAAAAATTAGCTTTTTTTTCTGAAACCTGTCTAGAGTTTGGAGAAAAGATACTGAGTACAAGTATGAAATGATTCTTGTAATTACTGTAAAATTGGGAATAAATTACAGTTCCATTTAGTGCATCAAGCACATTCTTAACCATTTCATGACGGGAGCTGCACTGGTGCATCATCTGTGCCGGTGCATCCAGAATTCACTGGTTTACAAGGTCAAGATAAATATTGTTTGCATGGTGCATTCTCTTATATATGCGAGGCTCCCTTATGGACTCGCATATATAAGAGAATACATTGGCACAGGGTTTTCGCAAAATTTCAGGAAGCTCCAGTCAAGGGTTAAATTGTCATGTCAGATTCAAGGCTATACCAGGCCCATAAGGCCCCAAAGGTAACCAGCCTGCATTATAGTCTACATTGAATTAATTCAGCTTATATTGATTTATGGGTCAAAGATGATAAATTATTCTGATGTAAAAGACTTGAGTGAAAATAAATATATTAGCAGAGTAGAAACATGTTTTGTGTCTGATTGGGACCCACCACCATCATGCAATATTTTCACTCTCTTATGGATTGCGGTGCTGCTAATTGTCTAGGAAATCATTTTGCATGAAATGGAATCAGACTTTTGATTATATTCTGATAAAAATTTTACAGTATGAAATCTGAGCAGCTGAGCATGGCCTGTTTGAAGATATTGATTTATCCTCAAAATATGGTGCTGGACATTTGCAGAATGAGGTCCACAGAGGGTGAATTTAGTGACACTAACCTGCACAGAGGCTAGCATCACTAGATTCACCCTCTGGGAACCTCATTCTGCTCAGACCTCATCTTTATTATCAAATTACCTTTATTTTTTTCTAAACTCGTTTCTTTTTTAGTTTAGTTTCTCTATATCCACAAATTGGCAGATGACTCAATGCATAATCGAGGTGCCCAATGGGTGCACATCACTATTTTCACCATCCATGCAGAATGAGGTCCCCAGAGGATGAATTTTGTGACATCAGCTCGCCGTGTGTTAGTATCACTAAATTCACCCTCTCGGGACCCACAGTCTGCAAATGCCCAGCACTATAATTTGAGGCCTGCCCATATGTATAACCAATAGTTCGAGTGTGTATTCTAATTCATCATCCATTGTACAAAAATCTTTGATACATGAAGACCATGTTTGTTATATTATATTGTTGTTATTGTATATAAGAAATATATAGGAAATAAAACCTTTATAAAATACTGAACAATGCGTTTATTGATGAACATTGGCAGCAGCCATGTACTGTATGTACAAAACCAAATATATTCATCTAAATTCTTCAGAAAGGACCCTAAAAATTGAGCCAGAACACTTGGGGTTATAAGATCAATGTTTACGGTAACCTAGCTTACGACGTTCTGATTTGGGATCAATACCGAATCGGCTTTCTGATTCGTCTATTTTCGAATCGGTTTACTCTTGTTCATTTACGAAGACCGAGTCAAATAAATGTTAAATTCATCGGCGAGTGGAACTCAATGAGACAATTCCAAGATTATACTGTGTTCGCCTGTCCGACCATGTTGGCGTGTATATTAGATGACGTACATTATATGCACCCAACAAAACATTTTCTGTCTGTACCAGATTGTCCATAGACATGCACAAAAGGTTGCGGTTAGCCCCCACATTAGGCCCCACTAGTCAGTCAGTCAGTCAGTCAGTCAGGTATTTTTTTAACAACCAATGACGTCGTGTGTTATAAATAGCACCACGTTGCCAACTGTCAACTCAGATTAATTTTACCAAGGCATCTCTTTGGAGAACAATTTTTTCAATGTATGACCCGAATGTGGGCTGATCGTCTGTTATGTCATAATATTTCATTTTTAAATTATATTATATGATTGCAGGGTTTCGATTGGCAATCGGATACAAAGTGTCAACAAACTGATGACAAATATATATGTAGCCTCATAAAAGCCACGGAACCGAATAAGCACAAAATGTATTGATACCGATATACTGGTCGTGTTTCTGGCAATAATTTATATTATTTATTAAATTTTATTGACACATCGCATTCGACGATCCTGGTACGCATCAACTTGAGCATGACATGTGATATATCAATTATAAACAGAACTGCTGTTTATTTTTACATGTGCTGTTATTACTTCCTTTTCTTTCCATAACTGACACCGAACTGATTCGACGGTTAACAGTACAGCACTGCACTTTAACCTCTTGGCTGCTATACATCCGTACTCAGTATGGACGTAAAATATCATGCTGTGTGCTATACATCCATACTGAATATGAGCCTTCTTCAGCCCACTAGCAGGCGGCCATTATTCATAAATAGAACTAAGCAATTGATGCATAGAAACCATTGCATCTCTAAATTTGAAATAGTGTACGATGTGCCCGGATTTTGAATGATAATAGCACTTCAACAGAGTCAGTTGTAGATAGGGTATTCATGATATAATGTCATTAGAGGTGAAGAGGTTAAGTAATGATAAGATAGGAAACTGTTGCAGTAGAGACAACTCTATTTTTATTGAAAGCAATGGCAGGGAAATAATAAGTGAGATTTTAGCGATGACACAAAGACTGTTAATGGGGTGTATCACCGAGACCACCAGGCCAGACTCATTGCCTCACCATTGAAGCAGTTCCAGTTTTTGTCAATTTTTTCTCTATAACTTAAATTTTAGTCATTTGGTATCGCACTTTTGCCTATCAATTAGGCTTGTTTCTTTAAACTGAATGACAGGGAAGAAAATGTTCAGATGATCAATGAACTCCAGACGTGTAGTAATAACGAATTAATTTGAAGTTCATAAATTAATTTTAGAAAAAAAATTTGAATATGGAAATGAATTTAACAAAGATATTGATTGGGAGGATTAGCATTCAGACTCAAGCCTTGAAATAGGGTGTCTGTTATTTGCAGAATGAGGTCCCCAGAGGGTGAATTTAGTGATGCTACCCCGCATAGCAGGCTAGCATCACCAAATTCACCCTCTGGGAACCTCATTCTGCTGAGGTGTAAGCAGAATGAGGTCCCCAGAGGGTGAATTTGGTGATGCTAGCCCGCTATGCGGGGTAGCATCACTAAATTCACCCTCTGGGGACCTCATTCTGCAAATGACAGACACACTATTTCAAGGCTTGTTCAGAGTTGGGTTTTCAACCAAGTTGAAATATGCTGGTCATCTGGAATTTCAGTGTAGTGACATGATCTCTATGCTATGCAATATGCAGAATACACATGCACAAATCAATACAAAAATGATCTGTGAAGTACCTCAGACGACAACATAAATGTTTAAAGGGACACAATGCCTTCAAACTGGGTAAATGTGCAAAAATTATAAAAGTATTATAAACATCACCAACAAGAACATGAAGAAATGGAAAAACTATGTTCTGTTACACTGTTTTGAGGATTAGAAATAATTTATGACAAAGCAGATTGAAAGCAGATTAACCCTTTCATGACGGGAGCTGCGCTGGTGCAGCATTAAACACCCTGTGCCAATGTATTCTCTTATATGAGTCTCCCATAGGGAGCCTCACATATATAAGAGAATACATAGGCCTAACAATATTTACCTTGACCTTGTAAGCCAGTGCATTCTTATTATTTCTAATCTTCAAAACATAGTTGTTAGGCAAGCTATATAAAATGACTAGGGGATTGCCCGTCAAATTGATGGGTCTTTATCGTTTCGTCGGTTTACTGGCGAAGACGCCATAACTCTATCTTATATCTATCATGACACAGATCGCTATTGAGTTATCTTACAGGTAGAGCTCTCAGCGGCACCCGTGCATTTGTATGCTATCCTTAATCAGATATATCTCCATCGCGACCCTTGGGCAATGTGCTATACATCAGGCCATCTTTAATTGATCAGCCTGAATTTTCGTGTGTCGTATTCTAAAATGAGTCTCGTCGTATGTTCATAATTTGGGCTAAATTGGACATAGGAGTGAAAAGTTATAAACACGCCAAAACTGTGACAGAGTTACATACATACACAAACTCACAAACACTTGGGCTTTATATAGATAGATAGCCATGCATGCTTGTTTCCGTGATAGATAGGGCTTCAACGGTTCATCGTGAATTCAATGTATCATATCGTATAGTGTCATGTGTATCGCGATACAGTGAATAAAGTAACGTCTGAAGACGGGCTAGTGTAAAAAAGCAAATCCTGCAATTATCTCTCAAGTTTACTTGTATAATATGTACATTTGACTCATCTAGCCAACCATTAAACTCTATTTTAGTTTAAAATGAATTCTACCTCCAGTTATAAACTTGTTGTCAGGCTGTGTCAGGCAGTATTTATTTGGAAACACTAATTTAGTGTATCGTAATATGTATCGTATTGTTGATCATTTAGAGTGATTCATATCATAACGTGACCAAGTGTATTGTTGTAGTCCTAGTAATAGGAGGTGATAAGAAGACAGTCAAGTATGACTATCACCTTTAACAACATATATTGCTTCACATGTTTTATATTAGTACTAGGGGATTGCCCGTCGATATGAAGGGCGACAAACATGACACTGCTCATAATGATATAAAGAAAGCTGGCAAACAGTGCACAGTTTTTGTCCGGAATGTGTGGCTTTGGTGTTTTATAATGATGGGTGCCACTAAAATCACATTCTTCTACGGAGAAGTGAAAATATCGCCTTGATAGCATTTGGGAAACACATTGTATCTCAGGTCGTCTCATACCGAATGGCCTAAAAATTTTCGTGTCATATTCTAAGATGTGCCACAGCACATAGGCACAATCAGACATGAGAATCACATATTTTTAAAAGCGGCATAATCGTGACAAAATTACAGACAGATACACACACACACAGACAAACACTTGGCTTTTATTTAGTACAATTGCTATATTCTGTTGCATGTGCATATTGTACATAAAATTATCCTATCCTATCTTATTACTAAATTAGTGAAAAAAATCAGGAAATGTAAAACTGCTCTAAAGTAGTGCGCTAATCAAGTAAAATGCTCTGATAGTAAAACAACAGGTTGCCGGTGTAGTATAATGTAACTAAAGTCTCAAACAATAGAATATACTGTTATAGAGGCACAAGACTACATGTATAAAGTAAGTAATGATGATATAATAGGATATACTAACAAACATACTTACATTTAAACCATATGAGTTATTGAGAACAGCTCACCTAGGTCCTGTTCATGTGCATCAAAATATAAATAGAATCACAAAAAAATGTAAGAAAAAATTGCCATACCTCTGTGTATTCTGGAGTACTGGCATCTAAAGGTATCGAAAAACCCAAATTGGTTCCCTTGTCAAACAGGCACTCAACTAGCTCGAAGAGTCCTGAACATATGTTGACGTCAACGCTGCTTCTCTGATGGGTGGAGATTTTCTGACTGCAGTCGATCGTGATAGGCTTGCAAATTAACCTGAAGTCCAATATTAATCATCAAATTTAATTGATATATAATTTAATCATAGACTGTCAATCCAAGAAATACTATAAAACAATTGGTTGTCACACACTTAGCCATTAAGGTTATTTCTCGATAACCTTAATTTCCACTACAGAAATGACAGCAGCATCGAGTGATATTATCAAACATATATACCGTGTGCCTAAAATGTACATGAAAACTATTCGATACTCCTACAATTTAAAAGGGAATTTCGATGTCCCTTGCTAACCCTCAGCATACAAGTACCAAGGGAAATCAACAAGACTTGTGCTAACATTTGCAAAGAAATGAAATTGAAACTAACGACTGCTACAGCTGAAATGTATCAGGAACATGTGCATTGCACACTCTCAATTGCGTGATCACTTGCCACTAACCAATCAAAAACGATGAAATGATGACGACACTTGATCAATCAATAATTAGAGATCTGAGTGACAATGTGTTGGGTTCAACTTTATTTATGGTTTTTCTCTGAGTTTTTCGCACGTTTTATTTCTAGCTTCTACTTATGGTTGTTCTCCTGCGAAATGATGGATTAAAATATCAAAAATGACTCTTAGTTCAATTAAGGTTATGAGTTATAACGGAAAAGTTATAAGACAAATTTACCACAATGTGAGTTATAAACATTTTCTGCAATCTTTTCAGTTAATACTGCATAACCTTAATAGAAAAAAAATATATTTCTTAACCCCTTCCACGACTGGAGCTTTCTGAAATTATGCGAAAACCCTGTTCCAATGCATTCTCTTTATATATGCGAGTCTCCCATATGGAGCCTCGCATATATAAGAGAATACATTGGCCTAACAATATTTACCTTGACAATGTAAGCCAGTAAGTTTTCTTACATAAATATGCAAGGCTCCCTATGGGAGACTCACATATATAATAGAATGCACTGACACAGGATCTTTAATGCTGTACCAGCGCAGCTCCCGTCATGAAGGGGTTAAATAAATGTGATAAATTAAACTTTATTTGATGATAATGATCCGAACATTATCACTTTCAGAGGAAAGGCTGTGCATGTAGAGCCCACTGACCCCAGTATTCAACTTATAAACATGCCATGATCCACATATCAGATCTTCCCTTTGAGCAGATCACAAACCCGTGCTTATCAAGAATCGAACTGGCATCACTATTATTAGATGGCTTTTGACATACTAATGTACTGTGCACCTTAATGATTGAGCGACCAGGGGATGTGCCCTGATAAATACAATGAAAATCTACAAAAGATAAATAATAGGTATTGATCTCATTGGATTTAAACAAAAATAAACATCTTGACGACGTCAACTATAATGGAAAAAGTTCTTCACTATTATGAGGTATATTTTATCTAAATGACTAACTAGGACGGAAAATCTAGAAAAAAACAATTGAATCATCCATTGAAGGACCTGAAAGTAGTGAATATCCATACCAAATTTCATTCAGATCCGACAACCGGTGTTTGAGATATATGAAAAACGGACGGTATATATGTCTGGAGAGATGGACGAACAAGGTCAATCCAGTATACCACCATTCTCTTCAAGAGTGGGGGTATAATAAGTTGTACAAACATGTATTTTAATATGGTGCAAGCTACAGTTTATGGGTGTGCAATAAACATAGAATAACATAGTAGTGCGAACTGGTTAACAAGCTGTCACATTCGGTACAACTCCATCGCATCGCAACATACTCGTGCGATAATGTTTGACATAAAGTGTACGTTATATTACCCGAGATGACTGCGTGGAAGATTCTCTGAGACTTTGGCTCTAATTTCACTCAGATCTATACTCATGCCAGTAGTGACGATGCTGCTGACTTTCCTGAAGAATTCATCAGCCATGTCTCGCATTTTCTGCCATGCTGGGACCTCGGGAGAGAGCTGATCTCCGGGAGTGGTGCACGGGTTCTCATGCAGTAGACAGACAGACATGAAACTTAGTTTAACAAACAACTTAGTCACATCGGACGAGGTATCTACTCCGCCAGAAGAATGCCGAAATCCTGAAACAAAATCACCTGTATTAACTAGAGGTGTGACTGTCCCAATGGGACTAAGGATACCACCCGTGTTTTTAAAATACTAAGATGTTTCACATGTCAGTAAACATGTAGTTAAATAATAAAATAACAGTTCCCATTGTAGGTGCACAACCCTAACCCTAATCTTAAACCTATTGACCGAAAAAGTTAGGAATAAAAGTTATAAGTCGAAAAAGGGGAATAACTCCACAAAAAAAAGTCATAATCGCAGGTTCACAGGTTCCCTTGGTACTAAATAGCCAAGTTTTTTAAAATTTGACCTAAAAATGTAGGAATAAAAGCTCGGACAAAATCATACATGTTGCGAAAAAATGTATAAAAAGGGGGGATAACTCCACCAAAAAAAGTCCGACAGACGTCATAATCGCAGGTGCACAGGTTCCCATAGTGGTTGATGTCTGTCTGTGCCAAGTTTCACGGAAATTTTGATAAAAAAACGACTGAAAAAACTCCGGACAAATTTGTGTCCACGGACGGACCACGGACGGACGGACGATGGGCTGACAAGCCGATTCCAGTATACCCCCCCCTAACTTCGTTACAGGGGGGTAAAATTATTAAGAATTTTAAGATCATGCCCAGTCTAAGTTATAACTATAGACCCACATATAAATAGTTATTCTGATTACTTGTCGTAGACTTTCTATTTCCTGAATCATGGAATTCCTAGTCAGTAGCGCCAATCAGAACTCACTATGAGTAGCACAAAAATAAAAGTGACCAATCGAAATGAATAACGTAGTGCAATGTGATGGAATTTGGGGAAAGACAGCGAGAGTTCCGAGATATGAAAAGTTGACGGGAATAGGATAGATTCGGTATCAGTATGAATCTGAGTGTATGTTAACACAGACAGGATCATGCCATAATCGCTCCTCTAGACATGCCTGCAGAGATCATATTCCACCAGTTCAAAACCAGATAACATTTGAAAGAAAGAAATTTTTGAAGTTCTGACTGGGAATTGTATAACATAACAAATATAACGCAGGTTATAACACAGTCATATAACAGCGACGTATTTTATCCCAAAGGGTTAACCAGATGCGTGAATTTAAATCAAAATTGTGTTCAAACGCAAACATGTTTGGTAGCGAGATCATACACCATAACGCACGACATTTCAGATAAGTAAGGTATACACTGATGTTGCGAAGTACGAAGACGAAATTAAAACATAATTATAAAGTACAGGTATTTTGGCAGTAATGCTATTTAGTTTGCGAATGGGAATAATTCGCAGAGCAGAATCGTGGGAACAATTTTTTTTGCTGGAAGGGATGCGCGAAGAGGTTGTGTTAACTTTCTTTCCAATAAATTGGTCGGCGAAGACAGTCGCTTGTTTTGAAAACCCTCCCTCCCTCCCCGTTTTTTTGTCTGTTTTGGAATACACATTCGATTGATGTCTGCCCCCTTTTGGCCTACATCTATATGCGGTTATTGTGCCTAAATATGCCCGTGGTAATTTCAACGAAGGGCCATAACGCTGGTCAAAATTGGTGGGGGGGGACCCAAATTCGAACTTAACCTTATTTTGTGCTAGTCAACCCACATAGCATTCAGTGGGTTATGTGGGTTTACTAGTACATTCAGTTCAGACTTACAAAAGTTATCATCTGGAAACAAAAAAAGCGAATGGATAGATCAATAATAGGGCTGCAACGATACGCCCACCTCACGATTCGATACTTATCACGATTTTTTGCAACGATACGATACGTATCGCGATACATTCCAGACTGAAAATTGGACCAGTTTACAACTTTGTTCTGTTGCATTAATAGCCATTATGTGTACTATTATTCAGCCATGTACTGGAATTATGACCACACTTGATGTTGTACCATCTCGGCACCCTGTACATTTATTTGGCAATCAAAGATTCCTAAGGCTGAAGGGATCACTCTCACCAAAAAAGGTGCTGAAGGGTGCACATGTTTTGAGATATCCTTCTGAGTAACCTTTAGTTTTGCGTCTGTCATGATTTCTGTTTGAGGATAATAATTAATTTATGTTCCAATGAAAATTAAAATTAACTGAAAACAAACTGCTTTAGCCTAAGTTTAGGGCATCAGACTTTCAACTTGAACGCACGAAACCCAAAGTGCTTCCACACCGGCGATTTAAACTTCGCCAGCGCCCCGACAATTTTTCGAGTTATCCCGCCAGGCCCGTCTCCGACTGGCTGAGAACTTTTATCGCATGATACTTCCGACATGTTAATTTGTTTTTATTTTAAATGTCAAATATAATCAACTGACCCTCTGAAGAACTGAAGAACAATTTTGATTGGTTAACAGAAAAGGAAAATACGGAATCATTGCGGTTACAGCCAACGAAAAGTGTCCTCTCAGAGAGCTTGGGCGACAAAATGCGGATCGAAAACATACCGGAATAATTACGAAATGAACCGCGTATCGCACCGCCGGTAAACATTGCGATTCACCGAAACCGCGGTGAATCGTTGCAGCCCTAATCAATAATATAATTCGTCCCATTTTGTCAAAATGGGCATATAATATGCGAGAAGTGGTATTAAATTACATTTTGCATGTACAGTCAATTTCAGTTAATTGCATATCATTTAAATGCATAATTCGGCTATTTGCATAAAATATGCATGCACCAAACCATTTTCTCATAAAAAGACCATTTTTAAATCGTTTATTTGCATAAGGGTCAGACTGTATTCCGTTTTTATGCATACGAAAATCGCCAAAAATATTTCTGAGAAGGGGTAAAAAGTCACCTTATGGTGCCGAATTTATAGCACATTGTAAATAAAATTTATTTTGAAATATGTATTTTATGGGAAAACTTAATACAAATCTGTTGACGATGACCATCGCGAGAGCGAAGACATTCGAACGGCAATTTTCAATTTCATTACACATGTGGTTTTCTATCTCTTCTAACATGCTTCTGTTGACACATATTTCCTGTATGTTTCCATATTTATTTGTGAATTGCATGATTTATTAAAATTTTTATATTTATTTGTTTGTTGAGTTTGTAAACATTTGTAAATGTTTGTAAACACCTGAAGTTACAGTTGCAATTCTGAGAATTCAAAGTGAAAGGAAGATTCCTGGGAATTTCACCAACAAAGTGTCAAGGACCCCAACTAAACCCAAGTGCTTTTCTATTTCTTCTAACATGCTTCTGTTCACACAAATTTCCTGTATGTTTCCTTATTTCTTTGTGAATTGCATGATTTATTAAAGTTTGTATATTTGTTTTGTGTCTGCTTCATAAAAATAAAAACGTTTGCAAACACCTGCAGTTCGAATTCCGAAAATCCTATTGAATGTGAAAGAACGATTCCGGGAATTCTATCAACAAAGTGTCAAGGTCGCCGACACAAAAAAGAAGGCCAACACAATGGTCTCTTTGTTTCTGAGCCGACAATAATTTAATGAATAGAAACATGTTTACATAATGATGGCTTCTCATTAACTGAACAGCTGGTTGACATCACTGTTTCCCCAAGTTAGACACAAAGGCTAAAACAACACTGTCTTTGTTTCTCATCCCGACACACATGGTGCCGTGTTTATTCAATGATTTCAACTCATTAGTGTAACAATGGTTCACTATGATTTACTCTCTGGTTTTATCAAAACATTTCTCAGTTATCAGTGTACAGCATATCATTCATCATGTCTTCAAAATGAGGCGGCGACAGTGCGCTATCACAGAATTCGTAGACTAGATTCCGTAAATATATATTATTAATGTTGTTGTTGTAATTGTTGTTTATCATTTGCTGTTTTTATCATGTTCGTTTAAATTAGAATAAAGTATTTTTACACAATTGCGTACTCAATATAAATCCATTCTGTAATGGAAATAACAAGGAATGTGTTTGGTGTGGCCTGGGAATACAATGTCATAATGTCTATAAATAGATAGGCAGTATAAATTATGGGATGGGAGAAATTAAAACATGTTTAAGAAATGTTTTTTTTTCTTTATGTTTTTTGTGTGTGATAATGATGGTATGTAATCATTTTATAACAACAAATAAAGATGTTAATGAATCAGTTTATTGACATAATAGTAATTTACAACAAGGTGTGAGATGAAATTTGAAATTGATAGGGCCGACATTAAAATTTGGGTTTGTTTGTCCATGCACTCACGACCGACTCATTTTTACCCCCCTGACCGAAATATTTTTATTGCACTTCCCTAAACTTGTTTTTGTTTTTTTTGTTTGTCAAAATCGGCTAACCCGTTTCCTCTTAGCGGCAATCCTTTGCCATCCGGAACATATTACTCCGTACTTTTTCTACTTCCGGTACTGGCTCATCGGAACTACTCCGTGTGCATAATCGATTCGTTTATGTTACGGAATCGGCCGAAATGAGCCGAATGATCGTGGCTGTCAAGGTCATTTGCAGATGCCACGATGGCGACCGCAGAAAAGGTTCCCAAAATAGACAATGCGTCTGAAATCGGAGACAACATAGCCGCTCTCGAATAAGAGAAAGTTTCTCAGAAACTTGTGACACTAGGTGTGTCGGTAATAAAAAGAACATTATTTTCTAAGACCAAACAGCCCGTGCAAACTTGCGTTTTAGTTCAAAACAAAATTATGCAGATTAACCCCTCGAGTCAATATAATCATTATCATGGGACATTTATTGAACGAAGTGTCCAGCGATGCGGAATGTGAGCCTTCCAGTGTGGAAGTCGAATTGAGTTGAAGTTTCAGGGACCTAGATATCTTTACTCCTGAGTGTAATGAACCCATTCAGATTGCTTTGGACTTAGAAAAAACACTCAAATTTGTGAAATTTACACTGACTGAGAGAGTGCCTGAAAGTGAAACAGCACAAAACAGGAAGGATCAGCGCACCAATGCTTTCGATATGCTTTTGGGAACATCAAAAGAAAAGGTTCTGCCCAAGTTTCTTCCAAAGGAAAACATGAATCTTAATGATAAATATATTATTATTAAAATTAATAAATTAAAAATGATTAAAAAAATTATTGAGTTAAATTGTGCTATTATTACTCCAACCTTTCTTTGAGAATATATCATAAATATGTCATGGGGATGTCCACTTTATATTCCTCCCCCACCCTGTCCCAACCAATTCCACCGCGATGCCTACCCAGTTCTTGTTCAATTCCGGCTTGTATATACTATGCCCTAAGTAATCGACTCCTTAACCACAGCAGAATTATAGGTAACTTTTCAGGATTTAGTCGGAAATATGGCTTGTTGCCATTCATCGGAAAGCTCTCGGTAGTAGCTTGAATTGAGAATGTTTTGAAGGTTTCATGGCTGCAGCAGGCATGCTCCAACACTGGTGACTGGAGATGACTCAGATGACAGCACTCTGGATGTAAGTTGTAAGACCCTGTGTTCAATGAATAAAAACTGAGAGACACGGTCAGGCCACCCCACACGCCTAAATGTAACTGCCCTATCTTCTGACTGAAAATCCGGGATACATGCATCGATCCTGCCATGTGTGCCCCGAACCTTGATATACATGTCAATTGAACAACAATCTTGTGAAGCTCATGTTGAATTTGCATTTTATTCTTCGCAAGAGAGTCTGGACATCTGCTGCCACTGCTGTGGGCCTAACTGCACAAGGGACCCTGACATATTAAAGATATACAAGGTGGTGCTGCCAGTGTGCAAGAAATGTGCAGAAATCCCAAAGGAGATCCCAAAGAGGAGTCCATGATAAAGTCCTATATAAAGACAATTTTCAGCATCATAACTAGTCAAATAAAGCATGCCGAATCATGATATTTGTGATATGTTTTATTATATGGGAAAATTATAACATGGTATAAATATCAGGTCTAATGAAACAAGCAGTTGCAGATGGCGGTATCCCCAGCCGAATTGTGCAGTTGGGGAAGTGCATTCTCAATAATGTTTGCGTTCTCAGTATGTGCTAAACAAGAGGTGGGATTTTGTCAAAAAGCCTGGCTTGCAAAATCATTTTAGGTACTGGTCATGGGAACGAATATACCAAAAATCTTTTTAATCCGTTGACATTCGTGGAAATTAGCCCTGTGACGTCGTCCATTTGCACACAAAAAAATAAACAAAGTCCAATAACTCTGCTGAAAATATCCGGCCGGACCTGGTTTGCGAACTCGTTCTAGATACTGGTCATGTGAACTCATATAACAAAAATCTTTTAAATCCGCTGACATTTGTGGAAATGAGCCCTGTGACGTCGTCCATTTGCACACAAAAAAATAAACAAAGTCCAATAACTCTGCTGAAACTAACTGGGCGGACCTGGTTTGCGAACTCGTTCTAGATACTGGTCATGTGAACTCATATACCAAAAATCTTTTAAATCCGTTGACATTGTGGAAATGAGCCCTGGGACGTCTGTCTATTTGCTATTTGGTAAATTTGACAAAAATAATAAACAAAGTCCAATAACTCCGGTAAAATATCTGGCCAGACCTGGCTTGCGAACTCATTCTAGGTAATGATCAGGTGAACTCATATACCAAATATCTTTGAAATCTGTTGAGATTTGTGGAAATGAGCCCTGGGACGTCATCTATTTGCTATTTGGTAAATTCGACAAAAATAATAAACAAAGTCCAATAACTCCGGTAAATATATCTGGCCAGACCTGGCTTGCGAACTCATTCTAGGTAATAGTCAGGTGAACTCATATACCAAATATCTTTGAAATCCGTTGAGATTTGTGGAAATGGGCCCTGGGACGTCGTCTATTTGCTATTTGGTAAATTCGACAAAAATAATAAACAAAGTCCAATAACTCCGGTAAAAATATCTGGCCAGAACTGGCTTGCGAACTCATTCTAGGTAATGGTCAGGTGAACTCATATAACAAATATCTTTGAAATCCATTTACATTTGTTCAAGTTATGACTCTTACAAATTCGGGACGGACGGACGGACGGCTCGACGGACCCATTACTTTATCCCCCGCAAATTTTCAAATTTGCCGGGGGATAAAAAAAGTTAAATATTTACCTACCTACCTACCCACTTCCAAAATCTAGGGTCGGGAGTGGACAAACACATTTATTTTTAATAGTGGCCTAGACAGCGACAGAATGATTTCGCTATTTCGCCATTTCGTCGTACTACGGTACAAACTCAAAATCTAAGAACCTCAAATGGGGTGATTTCGGCTTTATGCATATTCGGATAATTGCATGAGAAAGGCCATGCACCAACGCTATTCAATAAAGCGAAATTGACTGTACAGTAATGCCCTAATAATTGACTCCTTAACCACAGAAGAATTATGGGTAATTTTTCAGGATTTTGTCGGGAAATATTTAGGGCATTACTGTAGCTGGAGGTCTGGAAACCTGAAAAAACAATTATCCAGACACTCAGTAGTTATAAGGTAACTCGTAATGATACTAACCTCTCTTTGTCTTGGTCTTTACATCTTTAGAAAATATTGTCTCTGGAAAAAGAGAAGTTTTAGATATTCAAAAATTGAGAGGAAATCTTTTAACAATGTTACATAAATGTGATATTTCCAGAAGAAACCTTGGCTAAGGAAAGTAAATTCAATAATATTTTACCTACACTATAACTTACTCCGCGCAAATTTAAATACAAGTTATTCGTATTTAAATTCGCGCAGTACTATTTTTCGCTCAGTTTTTAATTCTAGCACTAACCAAGATACATTCATAAACGCATTGTTCCTGATGACTGTTTTAGTTCTTAATGTAATACATGTGTTTATTACACGATCCTACCATTATTCCATTCAATAAACCCATTCTATAAATTGTGATATTAAACGTTCGTTTAATAACAGGAAATAGTGCCAGGTGACCTTTGACTTCCGGTTTACCGTCTTTTAACATTCCGTACGCTACGTCTCAAAAATACTATGACTTCCAATATTTTTCCAACAAACTATCATGACTGAAGAATTTGAAAAGTTATGTTATTAAATATACGCCATTAAAAGCGCCAAATAGTCTTTATTTATCTGGGACTATTTCTTTACGCGGGCAAACAACGAATAGTTACGTGAAACGTCATCGCATGTCTTATAGAAGCCGATGTTAGTTTCTCGTTCAATTTGTTGATTTAAGTATGTTTTGCCGATGTTTTGGATCATGTAATAAATAGAATCTACAACTCGTCCCCAGTTTATAGCGGAAATTACAAAACTCGTCCAGTAAATTAGGTCTGGACCTCGCCAAAGGCTCGGTCCAGACCTAATTTACTGGACTCGTTTTGTAAATTCCGCTATAAACTGGGGACTCGTTGTAGATCCTCTATATATTAAAGACAATCACAATGAAAATTTACATCAAGTATAGAACATGACTTATTCATCATTTTGTTGTGAAGATGGGTGTTTATATGCTACAAATATTCATTCTGATATAGTTATGGAAATCATTGAAATGACCTCGAAAGAATTAAAACTCAACAGCATTGGCTGATGACTTAAGATAAATAAGCACATGGCTGCGAGTATTTTAACCCTTTCATGACAGGAGCTGCGCTGGTCCAGCATTCAAGATCCTGAGCCAGTGCATTCTCTTATATATATGAGTCTCCCATAGGGAGCCTAGCATATATAAGAGAATGCACTGGCTTACAATGTCAAGGTAAATATTGTTAGGCCAATGCATTCTCTTATATATGCAAGGCTTCCTATTGGAGACTCGCATATATAGGAGAATGCATTGGCACAGGGTTTTCACAAAATTTCAGGAAGCTCCAGTCAGTGGAAGGGTTAAGTAGTTCTTGAACAAATTTTATCGGGAGACAATAATAGCAACAAAGAAAATTAAATCACTGGTTTGGGTTGCAAGCCAGAAAATATAAGATAGTTAGGTAGGCTTTAATACAACATTATTTTTTAATTAATTTTTTTATTTCACCATTTCTTTCTATGGCTTTTCATGTCTCCTTCAATATTTGGCTAAGATTAATTTTGATTTCATTTACATGAATTGTAAGGCACATAATGCTTTGACTAAGAAAACAAAATAGTGTCAGTAGCTAAAGCCTGAACCACAAGTAATTTTTTTTTTAGTTCAAACAGTATTTATTCCATAAACTATTACAATATGTGAGCAAATATATTAAAACAGAAATTATGTTGTCATGGAATGGATTCGACATCAAGCATTGTGCTTATGTTAGTCGTTTCCGAGAACATTACAGGACACCCCATCCCGCGAGAATGGATAACATGAAATTGACATATCATCTAGTCTTGCAAATGGCAGTCCCCACGGGAGACGTTCAAGCAAAGCATGATGCGTCAAGTAAACTTGCAAACAGTTCATATTGTTTTGTCTGTATAATGATGCGATTGTTAGTGCTGTCATTCCAAATTGTTGAATTTGGAATGTGATACAAAGAGGTGATTACAAATTTCTACATCAAGCAATGATTACACAATTATCAATTATTTGTTTTTTCTGGTTTTTCGCGAGATGGGATGAACCAATTACGTCAATTATTTCTTTTTAGTGCCCAACAAAACCTCTGTAATCGGATAGAACAAACCTGTAGTTGTACTGGCCGAAGTCATAGAGCTGCCACTGATATCACTACTAATAGAAGCGTCCATTAGAGCTGACTTCTTGTTTGGAGCCATGGAAAAATACAAATCTGCTTCTTCACCTGGAAAACACAGAAAAAATTATGTGAAACAAAGTGATGTTTTCTACATACACCGTCAGACTAAGACCTATAATAACAACAGTGCTTCAGGGGCATGTATTAATATGCCATATTGATCAAATCAGGGGAATTCTAAGTCGGAAAAAGGCTACATAACTCATGAAAAATTTACTCTACAAAACCTATATCTTAACTTTTGGCAGAGAAACACACACATAAACTTTATTTCCAATCATATAACCCAAACTGGAGTTATTGGTTTGTAACAAAAATGTCACAAATCAGGAAATTTCCAATTCGAAAAAGGGGAGCAACTAATACAAAACCTAACTGACCAAACTTCTATTTGAACTTCTATTTTTGGCTAAGACACACAAATACCAACTTTGGTTCAAATAAAATAATCATGCAAAAATGGAACCTTGAACCGGACATAGATTCAACCTTGAGCTGTATATTTGGCATATAAACACACATACCAACGTTTGCTCTAATTAAATATTCCGAACAGTAGTTGGAAGCCAGACTTTTAATGGAATGACTTATAACATAATATGACGTGGCATATAAAAATAGGTGTGTTTCACTCTAATATTACAAAAAATGTCTAAAGAAAAAGGTTCTTTTGCAAACTTTTTCTGCATTATAATATGTGAAGCTCCCTCCGGGTGTGATTTTTTAAAATAGTTCTGAGAATGGTTTTAGTTGACTGAGTAGACTCATGACGCTTCACATGTGTGTTCGATAAATGTTAACAAACAACTGAGCTTGCCATTTCACCATCTTTAGCTTAACCCTTTCTTTACTAAATACTGATAAGTCAATAGATCTTTACTAAATACTGATTGGTGAGCAGTTCCCTGAAATGTTCAGATAATAAGCACAGGTTGTTTGTTGAACTTATTATCTGAACATTTCCCACCAAAGAATATGAATCCTTCTGCACTTGTATTAGCTTTTCGTCTGTATGTCGTCTGCTTTTATTACCTGAACATCCCACCAAATGAATAATAGACCATTCCAATGAATACTTTTTTAAATTGGTGGCAGAATCAATTATTAACAGAACCAAATCTTAATTTAGTGTCTGATATTTGCAGAATGAGATAACCAGAGGGGGAATTTAGTGACGCTATCCTGCATGGTGGGCTAGCATCACCAAATTCACCATCTGGAGACCTCATTCTGCTTAGGCCTCAACTTCTGGGAAGTATCTATAGTCTCAAATTAACATTGTTTTTAGTTACTTTAGAAACTTATTTAGAAAGATCTTTTTTCTTTTTTAATTTAGTTTCTCTATATCCCCAAATTGGTAGATGACAAATGTATAATCGAGGTGCCAAAATGGGTACACATTACAATCTTCACCATTTGGGAACTTAAATCTTGAGTCTCCCATAGCAGATGAGCCATGTAGAATGATGTTCAATTTGGTTCAACACTAAATTCACTCTCTGGAAACTTCATTCTTCTAAGGCCTCATCTACTGGAAAGTATCTATAGTCTCAAATAAACATTGTTTTTAGTTAATTTTTCCCTTCTGGGAAGTTTCTATATCCCCTAATTTGTAGAAGATAAAATGCATAATCAATGTGACTAATGGGTGAACATTACCAACTTCAACCGGGGAAATTCAATCTGATTCTAAGTCTCACATAGCAGTTGAGACCTAAGCAGAAGGAGTCCACAGAGGGTGAATTTGGTGATGCTAGTCCACTGTGCAGGATAGCGTCACAAAATTCACCCTCTGGGGACCTCATTCTGCAAATATCAGACACACTAATTCAGGCCTGATAGTGCTAGGTCATGATAAGGCAACACAAAGTCAATTTCCCATTACTAAAGCCAGTGCGCATGGTCCCGAAACCCCACACAACATTTTTGTTCGTGGTTCATTTGTTGGAAAAAATTATAATCGATACGAAATAACTGCTGTACGTTTATACAAACTGATCCGAACTGAGATCGAACATACCCATATACTGATTCAAATTTCCGTTTAAATACACGATCATCGTGATGCATTGCTTCTGTAAACTCATTAATGAAAGTGTCAATGCAGGCTGCATGGTATGCCGATGAAGCTCAACTTGGAAATGTGATCATGCCATATATTACAGTCCATAGCGCGATAGCAGGGTTTCCGCTATAGCGGCAGGGGATCCCTTTTTGGGCCCCATTCCCCCAGCCAAGTTTTCCCCTTCTGTCATACTGTCAATTTCGTTGGGAAAGTACTATGAAATTTAAATAGTTGACAACTTTATTTGATTTCTAGCGAGAATACACGTGTACTCGGACCGCTCTAACACGAACACCAACATCGCTAGAACACATGCTTTGGTGTCCGCTGGTTACATTGCTGCGGTTAGGTTATTACCAAAAATGACCGCTGATAATTTAATCATGTTATATTCCGGCACGTTATGCATCCAAAATTTCTGCCGAGTCTTGAATAGTGGTCATTTAACTTCAACGGGCATGTTTCCGTATACAGCAATTAATTTTTATCTAATATATTTTCTATGTTTTAAAGTTATTGCGGTTGATAGCATAGTAACTTAGGTAGAAAATGGATGCAAAACGATCAGCAAATCTACTCTAGACACTACTCCGCCCAAATTATCAGTCCAAAATACATTTCTAGTGCCATCAGGTCTAATCTACTCTCTGTTTCTTCTATTGGCCGATACAACAAAAGTAGGTCCATTAGTGTTTCCACGACATTGATTCTTGAAAACATTGACTGCATTTTCCCCTCGGCGGATACAGGACCCGTTCCCCCAAACCTAGCGGAAACCCTGGCGATAGGAACTCGGATGAGTAAAATCCAAGGTGGCTGCTGGCGGCCATGGTTTTCATTGAAAAAATTTCAAATGTGATAGCTCCCATCTGGAGGTGATCCTAAGCATGCCTGTAAATTTTCAAAACAATTCACCAATAAATGCAGGCTGCAGGGCATGCCAATGGATTATAATTTGTAATCCAACATGGCTGCTGGCGTTCATGATTTTTATAACAAATTTCAAAAAAATTTGATGTCTCCCATCTAGAGGTCACCCGAACATCCATATGAAGTTTGGGGATGATAGGATGAGATATGTGACATGTAGGGTGTGCTAACGGAAATTGTTGATGGACGGATGCACAGACAGAAGCCAACCCATGGCAATAGCTCAAACTTTACTTTGTCAAGTTGAGCTAAAAATGTGTCAGTGATACTTTTTTGTGTGAATTAGATTATCAACTAACTTTTACAGACATTTATTTGGGTAATAAAGGCTTGCAATGGTCAAGTTGTCATGGGAGTATATGAAGCGTGTAGATCGGTATTTCATTTATTTATCAACCTATTTTATCCCTGTGTCCAAATTACAACAAAGGGCCATAACTCTGGAGAAAATTGGTGGGGGGATCCAAATTCAAACTCGACCTGTATTTTGGGCTAGTAAACTCACATACCAAATTTAACTCCATTCAGTTCAGACTATCTAAAGTTATCATCCGGAAACCAAAAGCGAACGTCCGGAGGACGGACAAACCAACAACATAATACATCCCGTGTTTTTTTTAAACGAGGTGTATTAAAACCTAGTTTGGCAATCGAAATGTCTGTTTAACCCTTTACCCAACAAAACGGCCAAAAACGCCCAAATAAAGCTTCAACAGCCTAAAATATCTTCGGTCTGTCTCAATAACACCATACAAATATGGATATCATTGGAACCGGTTCATTGACCACATTGTGATGGTTACAGTTATGCCCTGTGCCAATGCATTCTCTTATATATGCGAGTCGACCATACCATTCACCTGGTAATACATAAGAAGCGCCCAAATGTTATATAAACACTGTGCTGAATAATGTTAACTCTATTTAGGCGCTTTTGTTTTTTGTTGTTGTTTTACTTTCGATATAAATATCCCGAATATCTGTCATCTCCACATATGCCAAGTAGATGTGGTGTCTTCGGTTGTGGAAGGGCTAGCGTTCCATTATTAAGTACCTCCAAAAAGACAACACAGTGCGTAATTTAGAACACTCTTTATGGTCGACTCGCATATATAAGAGAATGCATTGGCCTAAAAAAAACAATCTTACATTTTTTAACAATTTTTATAATATTTTTCTACATTCTTTGACAATTTTATCATTTTTAATATGTGTTAAGCCAATGCATTCTCTTATATATGCGAGGCGACCTATGGTCGACTCGCATATATAAGAGAATGCATTGGCACAGGGCCGTTCTGTTGGGTAAAGGGTTAAGAGTGCAAAACAACGGAACCTTGACTGTAGATAGACTGCATCATTATATCGCTAGATGGAGGCAGATTGTCTCCCCTGGAGTATTTATCTTGTATCTGCTGTTGTAGTTGATTCTCAACAAACTTGAAATCTGTATTCCTCATGGGACGAGAAAGACTCAATTTCTGTTCTTTTGATATTTGATCACTCGTAGCTGAAAAATAAATGATAGCCAATAGCGAGGTTATGTCAGTTGAACCTGTGACAATCTCAATGATAGGCACATGAGTCCAGGGTTTGCGCTGGCTAGAATAATCCATTTTGCAGACTTTTTCCATATTGGAATTTCTTGGCCATTTTTAGGCGTAAAATAAAACAATAGAATAATAAAAAGACAAATGCAAAGCTAGTGAATAAAATGCAAACCCAAAAACAAAATAACTGATAAATTCTTATATGAAAACATTGAGAGCGGGTATCTTATATCAACACAAATAAACATTGATTTCAAACAATAAATCAGCAAAGTATTGTCAATAGATTAAAGGATTTATTCGGGCTAGAAACTACAAAACGCAATCGGAAAGTCCTCCCTGTTGTGATTAAAATGATCCAAGTCCCATTCCGATCGCATAATAAATAACCCGTAAAATAAATAAATAATTCCACCACCGGTATTCGGAGATTTCCGTGACTAAACTACGAGTGACGTAGTTGTGGGAGAGAAAATTAAAAACACAGAATCGGAGCCGGGGTATATTATGCTGACTACGATAACGTAATCGTAAGTCAGCCGATACTAAAATGAGGAGTGGTATGTGCGTGTTGTGTATAGATTACGTCGCTATTCAATGTGTTATCTAATTAAAGAAGACAGTGTGGCCGCTTTGGCCGTTTATCTGGAATAGAAAACAATAATTATGTGAATAAAGTATTAGTAGCGCCTAGAATGGTTGTTTTTGTAGCCATTAATAACATGCCGCCACGTGTCTGCTTTGTTGAATAGAAGGCAGTAGTGCTTCGATTGTCTCGTATTCACTCGGTGATTTGTAATCACTCAGTGACTATTCATCAGTGTCAGTCGTGAATTTGTTTGCACTGTAAAATGCCCCAAAGTGAATATAAAGGGCGACGGATGATCACATTCACCTGGTAATACATAAGAAGCGCCCAAATGTTATATAAACACTGTGCTGAATAATGTTAACTCTATTTAGGCGCTTTTGTTTTTTGTTGTTGTTTTACTTTCGATATAAATATCCCGAATATCTGTCATCTCCACATATGCCAAGTAGATGTGGTGTCTTCGGTTGTGGAAGGGCTAGCGTTCCATTATTAAGTACCTCCAAAAAGACAACACAGTGCGTAATTTAGAACACTCTTTATTGTCTACCGCTTTTGGGAGACGGAAGCATGGACGCTTTTTTTATTTAAATGTCACAACACCATACAAAATCACCCATGACATTTCGAAATAGAGCACGTTCCTCAATTGAGAACGCTCTTTATTGTCTATACCGCGACACAAACATGGACGCTCTTTATTAGAGGCAATCATCGGATTTTTTCTAGGCTAACAATTAAAAACAAATCCTCTCTTGAAAGTCAATATCTGCACCAAACGTAAAATAAAACGAAAAACATAAATGAACAACAAACACAAACTGAAAAACCACGCCAGGCGAGCCTTCAATTAAACAAATGTTGTTATGCCAAACTGAAGCCTAGTTAATAATTATTGTAGTTTCGACAGTCTGTTGTGTATTCGAGTGAATTATTTTGTTTACGCACACTTATCGATCTTGACTGGAAGGATTTTATCAAGCTGTTGACAGTCGCGCACTTCTCCACTTCGTGTGAAGAAACAGACAGGAACATTATTATGACGAATATAAGCCATCATGATACATGTACTAGTATAATAACCACCACCTTTTTAATCACACCCCATTTGTGTTTAACCCTTTACCCAACAGTAATATGTCTAACGTCATTACCCACACCAATACTGATAGGAGAGAACGTCGTCACCCCAGCCAACATAACTTTCTGGTAACGTCAAAGTTATAGGAAAAAATGTATTATTAAATCTTATGGTGGCTCTTGTTTATCTGCAAGGATGGTTTATTTTATTTTAATTAATTGGTAACAATTGATTTTCATATTTATGAAAGTCAAGTCCCCCCCCCCATTGGCAATGTGCAATTTGTTTTTATTTAATTCATACTACATCCTTAGTATGGGAAGAGCAGGTAAGATGATTTGTTTGATCATATATTCCATCTGGCGATGGAGAACAAGGAGACACTATGGAGTTGGTAGGTATCTTTCCGGATTTTTCTTGACCCTGATTCGTTGCATAGAATTAAAATCAATTTCACATTGAAATGTATCAGATTCTGAATTTTATTGCTGTCATTTCAGCTGGTAATTTCCGAAAATTTATCGTATTATTGTGTTCAATTTATCAACAGAAATATTGCAAAACAAAAAAATCCGGAGATCTGGTTGTGTACGGTACTGCGTGAGACAACACAGTCGCCATAATTTCTTTACTGTTAGCAATCACTTTCAAATAAAAAAAATGAGATCGTTTTGCAGTGCATTCCTTTAAATTTTCACATCTACATGTGCACCAATCACTCTAGTTTATGTCCACATGAATGCGTACCATAATTTGACATCGTTAAACAAAATTATCCCCCATTATATATTGCATATATAAATTTGCAAAACAGAAAACGTCGTCGATTGAGTTGTGTATTACGTAAGACGGCAAGGCAACACAGTTGCCGTACTTTCTTTACTGTTAGCAATCACTTACTAATAAAATAATGAGATCGTTTTACGCGTGCATTCCTTTAAATTTTCACATCTACATGTGCACCAATCACTCTAGTTCATGTCCATATGAATGCGTACCATACTTTGACATCGTTTAATAAAATTATCCCCAATATTTTATCAACAAAAACACCGCGAAGATTTTGTATGAAGTTTGACGTTGTAACCTCGATTTCCAGAATTACCTTCACTTTTCCACAATCACTAGCAAAGTGTTAACCAACTTCTATTTATTTGCATTTAATAATGTACCAACGAAATTCAATAAAATGTGGAAATGCATTGTGAAATTGATTCCAGCATTGTAAAAATATGATTAACTGTTGTTGACACGTGATCACAGATAGTAACAAATGTAAACAAAACACAAGCCATGATCGTGAGGGTACAGAAATAAGATGCAACGTCGACGTAAATACTTGGACAATTACTCCGTGTGTCATGTATAAAAAAAGACATAAAAACAGCATTAATAGACTAAAATTTCAATTTTTTAAATCATAGGTTAGAAGTTGAAATGCTATTCAGTAACAATATAATGTTTAATATGTCGGAATTGAAATATATATCGCAAGAACTATATATTCAGCGCTGACAACAACTCCTTCTGTGTACCTCACGAACGTAATGCGTACGTACTTGACCCAGTTTATTACGATATATCTTGTCACATTTACATGCGTAGATCATGTCCATCACATATTGTCATTTGAAAAAGATTGAATGGCCATTAAGGTCGATAACAGTGCTTTTCTCTTCGTGAATATATGAGATGCCAAACTAAATAATAGTTAGCAAGACATCGTATTGAATAAGGATGACGAAATATACTAAAAATAAATCACATTGAGACACAGGCGTTACCTTGACCTTGATGTAATGATGATGCAATGTATATCACAGTTAGTGCCAAAACACAAGGTGTGTACACAGTTAAACTACCGGTAATCGATATATTGTTTGGCATATGTTCAACTTGTAACAAAGGACATACTAATAGTGCAATTTTGTTCGATTAAATGATAAATATCTCTTGAAAAATTATTGATAACTATAAGATTGAAATTCGCGCCCAGCTTGGATGGAAGCCACGTGTTCAGAAATTGGTAAACGCGAACGCGCTGTTTGCTGGAAGCTTCTAATTAGTTCCTCGCATTGCTATTCAATACATTTTATACACTCTATAAAAAATATAATATTGTCAATATGATCATGTGAAGAATTAGGAAAAATAAAATAATAATTGGAAACAGTTTTATTTGGGAATAGGCCTACACAGCAGTAAGAACAAACACGGCGTCCTTAGTAACAAAAACTAACATCAGCATGTCGTCTTGCTCTTCCCGTAGCTTCGTTAGTCAAATTAATGGTAGTGATTGTTTTATATTTGGATGCATATGATATAAAAACATAAACAAGTCAAGTGAATATTTTATTGGAAATAAAAATAAAGTTCGAAAATAAATAAATGTCAGTTATATTAGACGACCGTACACAGTTACCCGAGTACGCTGATTTCTCTAGTCGACTTCAAAAAATAGCACCGCCGCATTCCACTTTTCGTTTTATTGCGATTTTATTGACAACTATTGATTAAATTGTACAAAATCTGCCACAAAACCCCACAAAAACTTAACAATTAATAATGTAACATATATTTTATTATTTACATTAACAATGAAAGCAATTTGTTGTGTTATAATGCAATAGTTTTGTTGTAAACTATGACTGAAAAAAACGCAAAACTCCGGGCTCTCTGGGGCTCTATGGACGCTACGCGGCAGGGCGCTCTAGGGCTTTATGGACGCTACACGGCAGGGCGCTCTGGGGTGTTCTGAACGCTAAAGGGTTAATTGTACTCCTATAGCGCACAACGGGATGACACTAGTGTGTGAACTAGCTTCCGAAATTGGTACCATACAACGAAGAAGAAGCTATATGGCCTAACTTGTATTCTTTCAGAAACAGTTAAATTAATTTCGCACGATATTCCGCTCGCTTATTGCATTTCTGCATAAATTAATCGCATTTCACACAACTTTTATCTCCTCAAAGTGCATTTTAGCCATCATTATTCATTATATAATCCAACATTCTAGCAAATCCAGTTCATAATTCAGCACATTCAAACAGTTTTATTCCGTGAACGCTATTTATCGTATAGGCCTAGCTAATTAACCGCCGACTGCAATATTTTACATGTAATTTATCAACTTGTTACGCGATTGGCGGAATTATTTTAAGCTCCACCCACCGCTGTCACCGGTAAGCGTTGATGCAGATGATCGGTCATGTGACTGCGTTGTGGTCATGTGATCGCACTCACGTTATTTACACTTCAGATATTTCCGCGATTTTTTTAATATCATAATAATAAAAATACTATCTGCTCGATTTTGAATTTTCTTGGCGAAATGGGTCTGTTAGTCATATATTATTAGTATTATGACGATAAAAAAAATATTTTTTTGACAGACTAATTCCTTTAATAAATGATGTGTTAATCATCATTGTTTTGATAAGTAACTATGTGGGACTTCTGGTATATTGTTATACCAAAATACACGAGTGAACAACTACTGATCGCTGGTTATAGGCTTGAAACATTTTTTGACCAAAATTATGGTCAAATGAAATTTTCTTTGGCCTTTTTCGAAAAAGAAATCGGGCCTTTGGCCAACGAGAGCGTGAACACTGCATAAGTCATGACAACAATTTGGTCATTCGGTTAAGATTTTTTATGGCAACTATGTAACAAAACAAGTAGCAACAAGTGCACTATACCGCATATCCTCTCTGATGTTGGCTTTTCTCTCAGGTTTATTAGATTTTTAACCTCATGGTTTGGCACTTGCACTGAGATGGTTAGTTTATAGCAGGATAGCATCACTAAAATCACCCTCTGGGGACCTCATTCTGCAAATGACAGGCATACTAAACTCAGGCTTGCAGACATACCTGGAGTGGTGAACCCCGTCATTAACTCCAACACATAATGGAACTGTTTGGGACTGAGCAGAACATGGAAAGCACCAAGATGAAGATTCACATCCAGCTGTAAAACAGGGTTAAATAAACTAACATATATATGAGAAAACATTGGCCTAACAATATTTACATTGACCTTGTAAGCCAGTGCATTATCTTATGTATGCAAGACTCCCATATATAACAGAATGTTCTGGCACATAATCGTTAATGCTGCACCAGTGCATCTCCAGTCATGAAAGGGTTAAACCGCGATTTTTTTTATAAATCACAGTTGAGTGTATCGTAAAACAGGTTTATTGCTTCGGAAATATGTATCATGATAATGTAAATGATATGTATTCCAAAATAGTTTTCATTGGCTTTTATTCCTAAAATAATTTATGATCACCGAAGCCATGATGAACCGTGACTTTGTGACATCTCTAGAAATCTTGCGACAGCATTGCAAAAGTCATGCAGTATATATTATTTTTAAACAGAATCCAGTGGAGTTTTACTAAGTGGACAAAATGTTTTGGAGGATCAAATTAATAGATTTAAAATATCGAAATGATAAACAGTGTAATAGTTTTTGAGCTTTAATAGGTGACTCCTCACTCAAAACAGATAATTTTTTACTCCCAAATCCAAAGAAATTCTAAATTAGGAGAGTTAAATCAGACCAGGCATTTTTAAACCATTTGTTCACCTGATTGAAAATTCTCAATAAGATACCTACAGTAATGCCCTAAATAATTATGGGTAACTTTTCATGATTTAGTCGGAAATATGGCTTGTTGCCATTCATCGGAAAGCTTTCACTGAGAGTTTTCTGATGAATGGCAACAAGCCATATTTCTGACTAAATCATGAAAAGTTACCCATAATTATGCTGTGGTTAAGTAGTCAATTATTTAGGGCATTACTGTATTGCATTATAGGGACTCAAGGCCTCTGCAGTGGGTAAAGGTGCAAAAATTATAAATGTCTGTAAAAGCATCACAATCAAGAAGAACATGAAGAAATAAATAAACTTTGAAAGTTCTCCAATGACGAAATTTCGCAAGTTGAAACTATTGTTAAGTAAGCAAAACTGTCGCAGTGATTTGTCAACAAACATCGCTAATCGCGTAGTAAGTAAATGCAAATATGTTAGTTTATATATTATTTTCAGAATAATTTAATTCTTTTACCTTTTTCAATGTGTAATGTCAAGTTTTGATTAAACTTTGGTGTCTCATTGGACTAAATGGACATTGATCGGTAATGCCACTTTAACAGTAATGTTTACATAACAATGGTTTTGAAATTCGAAATTGAGTTATTGGAGAATTATTACTAACGATAAAGTCAATTTCTATTTTTAAATGTTTTTAAATTGATAATAGTCGTTTTACAGACATTTATCAATTTTATCTTATTTCACATGAACCCACTTCGAAGGCCTTCGTCGGTCCACTTAATGTTTACCAATGGATGAGCAGGCCAGGTGCTTGTCAAAGTAAAAAAAAAACATATATGAGAAACCTAAGCTCACCTTTGGTCCAGGAGCTGTCTCGAGTTGTTTGACTTTCAACTTGACCTCTTGTCGGCCCGACATGACACCTATTTTAATTGGCTCACTTTCCGAGAATGGAAAAGCAGTCTGAGGTATGGATTGTGACGTGTGTGCAGGACTTGCTTCAGAGGTAAGCCTACTCTGTTCATATCCTGGCGATATACTGATTCCCTACAATATTTAACCCTTTCTTTACTAAATTGATTCTTCCATTCAATTAAATGAGAGGCCAATCACGATTGGCAGATGTTTAACCCATACATTCAAACACACAGACTACCACAATGGAAAACATCAATCTGGAACTGAATATACACTTGTACACAAAAAGTGAAGATGATGGGTAAAGAGAGACATTACATGTGGCATAAGAACAGAATGTATCCAGATTAGTCCGGGTGCTGATAGGGTACACCTGCACACCCCAGGACTTAACTTCATCCCACTAATTTTCTTTCTTATTATGTCCCTCATCTTTATAAGAAATGTTAACAAAAATAAAAGTGGCAATGTAGACAACAGACATGATGGCGTCCAACATGGCCACCGTTTTTCGGACAGGGCACTAAGTCAGTTTGATGCAAATTTTAGTGAGAAAATCTTGTCAAATGTATATGATTCCTATGATAACTGAGATACCCAAATCCAAAGTGGGCACAGATGTATTTTTTCACTCTGTGCCAATAACAAGAGAATAAATGGACAAAACCTGTTCCATGCGGATATCGCTTTCTATATGGTGGTTCATGAGCAGAACAAAGATCATTCAAATCTGACCTATGATGAATGAGAATGAGCGCCAATGTTGTTACAGACAAGACAGATGGACAGGTTCTCGGACTCTCGGAGGATATTTCTATATCCCCCTATATGCCAAAATTAGTTTGGGTGGTATAAGAACAGGACACTTTACAAAATTATTTCAGTTTATGAAATTCATTAAAAAAAGCTGGAATTTCTGGTGACAGACCTATAATTAACTCTGTCATAAATATTTAGATGAATGGTAAATGATACCTTTTCTAAAATATCAAAGCTGATGTTATGAATACCTTCCTGAAATAGTAGTGAATGCTAATTTATTCAATTTCACCCAACAAGTTAGCTTAGAATGCCATCAATAAATAAATAAAGCAACTTAGGTCGAATGTTAATAGTTGCAGAAAAATTAATTGTTGTTCAGACAACCAGAAACATCATCCGCTCAAAAAACATAATAAAGAATAAATAAAAATACAAATAGAAACATCTGCCATTGCTGATTTCACAACTTTCTGTGTGTGACCTGAATTTTATAAATAAGGAGCTGGCGAGAGTGATCAGAAAGTTACTTGCCTGTGATGGTGAGTGGGCAGGAAAAGTTCTGCTTGAACGCAAGAAGTCATCCAGAAACAGTGAGGCTCCCATGAGATGGATATTCTTGTTTGCAACAGCAGCAGGCTCCCACATGGTAGGGGAACTTGGGTCATCGACTGAACTTCCCTGGTCTGTGGTCATGTCATCAAAATACTCCATTCTGAAGAATAGAGTTTATAATAGTTCATGCTATGAGTCCTTCTCAAGAGACGGGAGCGATTGCACTTGCATTTTTTAATTCACAGGTGCTAAAATTCTCACGCATCACTCTTGTTAAAATGTTTATGGTCACTGTAATCGTTGATTCAATATTGAACTATTTGAATGTATATTTAGAAC
This sequence comes from Siphonodentalium dalli, assembly GCA_032622095.1. Lineage (NCBI taxonomy): Eukaryota > Metazoa > Mollusca > Scaphopoda > Gadilida > Siphonodentaliidae > Siphonodentalium > Siphonodentalium dalli. The sequence continues at coordinate 156,618,517 of CP136066.1, read as the reverse complement.
CTTTCCCATCTCAGTTAAATTATAGGTCTATCCCACAATGACATTTGAGAAAAACCCAACTTACATTTAAATTAGGAGCGCAAATACACCCATCTTCTGAACTGAGAAAGCAAATAAGTGTGCTCGCTGTGTATTCCTCATGGGAATGATTGTACTATAAGTAGGGGTCTATTAAATTTTTTAACTTTTGCAGCACTGGGTAGATTTTGAATGGAATTCCCTACCAATATTACATGTTTTTCATTGTAAATTGGTTAGCAGAAATTGGAAATTGCATTGCAAATTGTGATGCGAATCCAGTTAAATCAAGCCCTGATTAGGGAAAACAATTTCATTGACTTGCATTAAAACAAGGCATGTTAAAAGCATATGTACTGGTAACTGCAGGGTGGAAAAAAAATCTTTACTCAAAGTCTTAACCCGTTAGCATACTCTAGATATAATATCAGTAATGTGGGTGAATATATTTGCAAAAATTCTGAGTATTTTTATTTTAAGTATGTAATAATTAAAATTATTCTGGATATTCGATCATCTAGTTGTCCAACACATGTGCAAACTAAACAATTTCTCATGTTCGTGGTGATTATGCCAAGCAGCACTATTTAAACGGTCAGTTTATAATGATGTCATCAAACAGAGTGTACACTTCATACACTACACTACATGTACTTCTTTCAAATTGATGTGTGTTGTCTTTTTGAAAGTGTGATTAATATCGGTATTTTTGCATAAAATTTGAACATTATAAACTTCCATCTATATATTCTTTTTATTTAGTAGGCTTATTATGCAATATTATGTGTGCCCATATACTTCACTATAATAAAACTATTGAAAACAAGATACATGTCATTCAACCTATCAACAAGTCTGAGTTTAGTGTGCCTGTCATTTGAGAATGAGGTCCATAGAAGGTGAATTTAGTGACGCTATCCCGCATAGCAGGCTGGAATAACTAAATTCATCGTCTGGGGACCTCATTCTGCTTAGGCTTCATCTTCTATGGAAAGTTTCTTTATGATAAAATTTCTATAGAAACACCCATAGGAAAAAGATTTATTATTTCTTTTTTAGTTTAGTTTCTCTATATCCCCAAATTGGCAGACGATGCTGCATAATCAAGGTTCCCAATGGGTGTACATCACAATATTCACCATTTGGGACTTCAATCTGAGTCTTTGTCTCCCATAGGAGATGAGGCCATGCAGAATGAGGTCCCCATAGGGTGAAATTGGTAATGCTAGCCCACTATGTGGGATAGCGTCAATAAATTCACCTTCTGGGGAAATTATTCTGCAAATGACAGGCACACTAAAAGCAGACTTGCCCATATGATAACATAATTGTCGTTCTACCCGCCAAAGGGTTAAAGTTGGGTATGTTAATTTCCATAGTAAGACTGTAAATCTTAAATAACTCAAATGTTTCTCAGCTCTAATATAGCTATATCAGGTGGAAGAAGCTTATATACTGATATTAGCTCTGTCATGGGCTGTTTTTGTAATAAAAATTGTCAATTTTAGTAAAACAAATGGGTAAAATTAAGCGTTTTGTGAGTGGAAACCAAGGGGTATAACTCAGTGACAAATACAGACATCTGATTACACCTACCATTTCTTTTGAAAAGAAACAATGCTTGATGGGACCTATGTCAAAGATAAGGGCTCAGCATATATGTGAAGTACAGTACCCCCTCCCAGGATGGGCAAAATTGCTGGAAATTGTGTATTGGTACCTGATCTGTGGAGACCCTGTGTCACCTCCAAGGAGTTTTCTTTCACATTGAGGATCGGTTATATTGTTTACTCGCCTCTGGACACATTTAAAAACAGGAGATAGAGCATCACTATTGTAACACGCCATTCACCAGATACTATCGGGTCATTTTATATGACCTTTTAGGGGCAAGAGGCTTGACCCGAAACAACCCTTAACTTCCCTTTATAAAACAAGAATGGGCGTAATATAGAAGGGAGATTTCAAAACATACCGGCACAGAATATTACCGACTGGCGAACATGGTGATATAAAGCATTTTTTTTAAATATAAATTTCAATACTTTTTTAGCTCATTCCATTTCAAAATTTCAGCTGACAAACTTGGCTGAAGAAAATAAAAGTATTTCACAAATGCACAAACCTGTGGAACATGACAAATGATGGTGTTACTAGATATAGTTACAGGTTAAAACCACCATGGGAATTTAATTATTCTTGATAAGTGGACAATTTTCTCAAAAGGAAAACCTTTATAGAGTACACATGTAGTTACCTTTGTATTCTGACTTCTAAAGCCACTCCTCTCTCAGATTCCTTTGGTAGGTGTTCAAGTCTAAGGATGGTATCAATGAAAGTGATCTTCACCCTGGCAATGACTTGAATGAAATAAAAGATAGGACATTATTTCACACAAAGTCAAATTCCAGGTTTCTCAAGCCCGCGCGCATGGTTCCGAAACCCCACACTTGCAACCGTTTTATACGCGTTCAATCTCTCGGGAAATTTTTTACTTTGCCATGGCTCAGTTTGCTTAAGCAAATTGCTTCGTCATTGCTTATTGCCATAGCCAATTATGAGGGCTGCATAAATCACATTACTGATTTGACAAGTCACATTGGCCTGCACAGAAAAATTACAGATATTGCTCTGACGTAAATTAGTTGAACGTCCACATTGGTGAAATTTACAGGCACGTTTTACATGACACAACTTACTTAACTACTAACTTAACATGTATGTAATGTGACTTAATACCACATGATGTAAGATTTTGACTGCATTGAGTTTGTATGAAACATCAATATATAGTACTAATGTCCAATGTTACTGCTCTTCCTTTCATGGGGCAAATTTTCAACCAGAATCCTACATAAAGTTTCACTCCAAACAAACCTGAATCGATGGTGTCAGCAAATTTCTTCACTCCTTCAAACTGTTCAGTTGGGCAGCCATCTAGTGCCTGGTCAGTCTCGGGCCTCTCTGACTTGAGACAGTCCTCAGCGATTTGCATGCTGGACGTCATACTCATGCTGCTTAACATGTCTCCCATCTGCTGCATTCCTAGATTTGAAACAACTTACACATACAGGTATGTAAGGTCAAATTAAAAAATATTATTTGAGTCTCAGACACCGCCATATTGAAATAAATGCCCTGCATCGGATGTTTTATTTAAATTTTTGATATTATAACTGAAAAAGTAAAAAGTAAAAAATAAAAAATAAAAATAAAAATATTTTGGTAAGTCCATACGTAATGAGCATTAATTGCAAAATACATGAACTCTTAACATAACTCTGTGTAATGTGTGAAGATTGACTATCACGTATACATATAGTGTCATAGAACATTAAGTAGATGACTATTATAGTATATTGAAGAAAATGACTAGCTGATCATCATTTGGTGTAATAATTCAGGGTTTCTGCTATACCGGCACAGGCTCCGATAAACGGACCCACTTTTGATGACCAAAAAACAAATAATTTGAATCAGTATTTCCTAGTACCGGTAAATTAGTATGCCGACAGACCCGTCTAATCTCCCGCTTTGCATGAATCTGCTGATTTGATCCTCAACACCCGCCTTTACCCGACAACCCTAATCTCATCTAATGGTTTGGGAAAATTCATGTACACATAAAGACAAACATTTATTTCATAAGTTTGCCATTGATAACATTTTGTAAGTCTCAATTCGTCGATGTTGTTGTGATCTATTGTCTATCCTCATTGGGCGCCTCAATATAATGTGTCTTAAACCCTCTGAATTTGTTTATTACCTGTGATTCTTACACCTATAGATAAGCTTGCGCTTGTTGTGGCCAATTGCAATTTCAACAATGTACATATGTGTGCTGTAAATTTGTAAAGGAACTCTCATTTGGTTTTGATTACATGCAATGACTTGATAAGGTTGATTTTAGAAGCATGCCTTGTCCCGACTCCAATCTATTGATCATGTACTAATAAACGAAAATGAGGAACCGATATATCGAAATGGGAAATTTCCAATCTATTCAGGGGATATATAGACGAATACAGCTTTGACTTTCATTATCCATAAAATAATTTATTTCTGATCATACATTCTGTGAAAAAATGACTGGCACATTGTAAACTGGGCATTCATTCCCACATCCTATATATATGAGCGATAACTCTACATTTGCTGCTTGGGCTATTTCCGTATCAGAACATGACAGAAGACACAAATGTTTGCTGCTGTTTGTACATTTTCAAATAATAAATATTGGTACGTGATTACTTCCATCTATTATTTTGTTCCTGGTCTTAAATTCTAATGAATTTATTACTCAGAAAACGTATCTAGATCTTCCCAGGTGCACAGAAATGAGGGTTTCCGGACATTAAATTTTAAAAATCACCTATGGCTAGCAGATCCATGGTTGGCCAGTCATATCTAACAGACCCAATATTTTAACCCTAGCAGAAACCCTGGCTAATTGTAACTCCAAAACAATTGAAAGACAATGGAGGAAATATAGGATCACATGTTATAATGGAGAGGTGTCAATTTATATTCAGGAAAAAAATTGTCTGAGACTCAAATAATTTTTTTTGGCCTAAGTAAGTAGACCATGTGATAGTTTCATTGACCCAAAATTAAAAAAAAATGTTTGCCAACCGTCTACCTACCAAAGAAAAAGCTTTCTACTGGATAAATTTGATCAGTCCCCGAAAGAAATATTATTATTTTTACAATATCATTCAGTCAAAGATTTTAAGATAGAATATTTCACAAAATTGATGTAATTTTTATAAAAGTTATCAGTTTCCATGAAGAAATGTATACAAAAGTAATTAGTATTTATAACAGGTATAAATTGAATTGTAACATAACAATATTTATCAATTAACATTTGTGGGATATATACATGTACTAGTAGGTATCTTAAGATAAAATTCTTGTTGAAATTGAAAATATTTAGACGACCTACCTACCCATATTATGGACATTAGGTAGGGAATAGGCAAAACAGATGAATAGATACTACATATTATTCTACACTCCAAACAGATCTGAAGACTAAGATCACTTGTCATAGGTGACTGTCAGCTCAATAATCTACTTGTCACCCAGAAACAGTGACCTGCATACAGGTGTACATTTCGTACCATGCAGTAGTCATTTGTGGAAATAGCAAATACATGTATAAGCCATTCCGGCTTACAACCAAATCGTCTAACACTTTATGAAAGGATATAGTGTGTCTGACATTTGTAGAATGAGGTTCCTAGAGGGTAAATTTAGTGATGCTATCCTGCACAGCGTGCTAGGATGACCACATTCATGCTCTGGGGACCTCATTCCGCTCAGGCTCATCTTCTTGGAGGTATCTATAGTCCAAAATTAACAATGTTTTTAGTTACTTTTTCCCTCCTGTTCAGTTTCTATATTCCCTAATTAAGATAAATTGCACAATCAAGGTGACTAATGGGGGAACATCACAAACTTCAACTGGGGAACTTCAACTGATTCTAGGTCTCCCATGGTCTAAGAAGAATGAGATTCCAAGAGGGTGAATTTGGTGAAGCTAGTCCCTCTAATGACCTCATTCTGCAAATTTCAGACACACTATATCCAATATCCAGGCTTGTTAAAGTACCATCATTTATTATTTTCTAATAATATTTCAGTGGGAATATTATAGCATTATAAAACCAAAGTAGAAGACAATAAAAAAAAAAAAATCACCAGCATCTCGCTCCTTTGGCTGCAGGGTGAGTTCCAGACCTGTGATGACGAGACTTGTGCTGGCTTTGATTAAAGCAGACCATGGTATCGCAACAACAATGCTCCCAACAAATCCATCAACTATCTCCAGTGGCACACTAAACCCATCCAACACCTCATTTAAATACTGTAAACAAAAATTATTGGATGTAAGTATTAGGACTGTGTGGTAATTTGATTAATCGTCAACACCGTGACCGGTGTGATAACCAACACCTTCTTACACCACTCAATATTATTTTGATAGTCACCTCTAATGAACATTCATGCATCTTTGCTTGGATGAACACCATTTCTTAAGTTATTAATGGACTGTGAAAATCTCACATAAACCTTGTATGAGACACAAAATGCTGAACGCAAAAGTAATAGTAAGCAATTATTTCATGTGTCTTTTGGGAGCAGTCAAAATTGTTGTCCCGAGGTATCAGGAATGACTATCGAACTGTTGCCCAAGGCCAATAATTGCTTTGTTACCCAATACATTTACTTGTATATAATCAGTCAACAGTTCGCTCGGAGCCAGTCAACAGTTCGCTCGGGTCGGGCAACAGTTCACTTGTGACGTCACGAAAGCTGACCGTGATTGCAAACCGGGCAACAGTTAATTCAGGGCGGGCAACAGTTCGTTGTGGCATTACGAACGCGAATTTGGGGTTAACCAGTTAATTCTAAATCCCAATGATTTACGAAGTAAAACTCTACTATTGGGTAACAATAGTACTTATTATAGTTACAGGCCAAGATGTTATGCCAGTCCAGTCCCCTGTTGAACATGGAATGCACCCAATCAGGTGTTTGATACTCACCCGTAAAAGCGTGAGCTCATTGGAGTAAGATATCAGATAAATATCATGTTGTTATAATTATAAATTATCATTTCCTACCAAATATCTTTTAATCAATAATTTTGTAATTCATGGTGACAGTTTTGAAACATCGCAATATTTTACAATGGCAATACCGTACAACCCTAGGTAGTATGTAATCTGCTGTAAATCAGTCAGCTTTGCAGTATTATTAAAGATTAGATATACCGGGTACATGTATAGCCATTAGTCAGAATGAAGCTACCACCAGGGCAAGGATGACGAGATCCTCGGTGGAGTTCTAAAATGTATATGGTATTGAAAACACTTGTTGGACATATTTTAAATCTAAGGGTTCTATTTCATAAGTTCCTCAGATAACTTGTTAATTTTTCAGGTATAAATGCCATTTTTTTGGGAAAAATCGTGTTCCAAATTGCCGCATCTGGTTTTCCTGAATTTTTTTTGGTTAATTCTAAAATGTTGTATGTGTTTTTCTAAACCGTTCCTGTTAGGATAATTCTGATTGGATTGTATTGAAGAAGAATTCTCGGAGGGCATTGCCTACTTATCATCAGTGACAGAGACTTGTTGAAGCCAAAGAAATTGTCAAAACTAAATGTCCTATCTGAATTTATCATTTTTACTTCCATAATCATGTAAAATATTGTATAAACACAATAAAATCACATTTTTCTCATCAACTAGGATGTATAAAGCCCTCTTAATTCAGACTATTTGACTTTGGCAATCCATTACGGCAACCCTTTGCCATGGCCCAGTTTGCTTCAGCAAATTGCTTCGGCATTGCTGAATGCCGTAGCCAATTATGAAGGCTGATGTATATGAGGTTTATCTTTTACAAGAAAACCATAGTCAGAAATGGTAACGCGCTCAAGATCATATGTTATATACCCATGAATCCATGATTGTAATTACAGAATCTTTTTCATTTCTGTTATTTGTAATTGGCATAGCTTATCACAAACCAAAAATGAACATTATTGACATAATGTAAACGCCAATAAGTGAAATTGAAATTCTCAACGACAACTACACATTTTACCGGGCTCGGCCTCGGGGTCGCACTACAGCTCGGCCTCGGGGTCGCACTACAATTATAATGTGTCCCAATAATTTACATTCTATAAATAGAACCCCCAGCGCTATGGCAGCACCCAGGTGAAACAAGAAACAACATTTTAAAAGCATACTGACAATATATACATTGGATTAACCTCTTCGCTGCTATGACGTCCGTAACTATTACGGACGTAAAAGTGTACGTCGTGTGCTATATGGTCCGTAGGTACTACGAACCTACTTCAGCACACTACCAGTATGCCATTATTCATAACTGGATCTCAAGAGTTTAGTGCATCGGAATAACTGTGTATGAACAGCGTAAGATGTTCCACAATTGTGAACGATAATTTCCTTTCAACTGAGTCCGTTTTATGGTTCTTGTGATATTCCCGTTATATTCAAAGTTGTTCCATTGGAAAATGGCAATAACGTCAACAGCCCAGCACACAACGTCATAACGTCATTTAGCAGCGAAGAGGTTAAATAACAGATGAGTTTCCACAACAACTCAGTACAAACCACTTATTGTAAGTGACAATAAGAGGTGACTATAAGGCCATATGTTTATAAAATCTATGCAAAGTCAGAGCATACATTGTAATATATATATTACACATTAATATATTACAACAATACAAATCTGACATTCTAACCGTTAGACAACAGTGCCACAAATAATATAGATCAGAGATGTCTCCATAACCTTTCCCTGAAACAGGGCCTTGTCTGAATGCTGAATTAAAAGATTTCTGAGGGAGTCAGCTTATTTCTCAGTGTGTGTGTGTGTGGGGGGGGGGGGGGGGGGGGGGGGGTCAGATTTTGCTTCATGTAAGTGATTACATTCCTGACTGGATCCAACAATAGGACATTCTTTATCAAGGTATGGTAGTTCTCGCATTGCCATCCCAAGCTGTTGGCCTTTCGGGAAGCCTTTATAAGTGACTTCCATGTGTTCAAGATAAACTGAATCAGTGTACAACAGTGGTATAAATATTTTTCCAGGATCTTAAAAATAACTGATCAGACTACATAAGCCGCTTACACTTTATAGTGTGCTTCAGAATAAAAAAAAGTTAAATAAAATCAACACATATGTGAATTTAAAAACAATTCAATTGTTAGTGTATTCCATGTCCCAACCCGGACATGTATACCATCAAATCCACTTACACCTTTTATTTTGGAGCCGGACGCTTACATTTTTTAGCGTGCTCCAGAACGAAAAAGTTTTATAAAATCAACAAATATGTGAATTTGATATTTTTAAATTCAAATGTTAATGTAATCCATGTCTCAACCCAGACATATATATACCAAATTCCATTCATATCCATTGATTGAGAAACAATGGACATAATGCCACATAACACCCTGTTACAGTTACACCTTTTATTTGGAGCTGGCCTTGGCCTTGGCTTACACTTTATAGTGTATCCCCTTTAAAGTAATGTATCATGTTGTATCTTAATGGCAGATTTTTGAATAAAAAAAAAATCCAACAACTACATCAGTACATGTAAACATATTCTCAAAATAAGTGTCCCTTTTAACGTGGTCCTCAGCTGTTAACAACGCGGTCATAACGTCAACGCAACGCAACGCAACGCACGTTGATAACGCGTTGAGTGTACGTTAAGACTGCTTTGAAGTTTAACGCAGACCATGTTGAAGTTTAACGCGTTGCTCGGGAGTCAACGAGGTCACGTGATGTCTGCGCTGAATTGCGGTGTCCAATTTTGTAGTATTTTTTTATTTTGTTTCATTTACTTTCACATTTGAATAATTCTGTGATATTTTCCAACTCCTGGTCTCTGTTCGGATGCCGTTCAATATGAAATCTCTGAATAATATTTTACGAACTTTATGCATGTATATAATTATGCCGACGAAAGGCTAATAAAAGTCTGTATAAGGCCTAAAAAAAACCCGACCGACCCTATTTTAAACCCCTGACCCTAAACTTTTTATTGCCATTGCAAAAACCAAAATAATTGGACCCAAAAAAAACAAAAAACAAAAACAAAAAAATGGTTATTTTAATTTTTTTTTTTTTAATTTAGGTCCCAATTCATATCATAACAAGATGCAAAACATTTATATATATTGACATAAGAAATTTAAGTTTACAAAAAGATTTAAGTTTAACAGTTGGAATCATACTGTAAAGTATGTTTGGCTTTATCTAGCTTTCATCTGTGAAAACTTCAAATAGTTTCAGTTCAGGTTTGTTATGATTCAGCCTTCAGACTTCAGTATTTCAATCAAATACAGTACATGAACATTAACAATTTGATCGAATCAACCTGGTTATCAGGTGGGATCTCATAATACCAAATGAAAAATTAACATAGAGATTAGTACTATAAATAGTAATTACTAACTTAATAGACATTGTTTCTGTACTACATGTAGTATATTATGTATGTGTCTCACTTGAATTTTATAAAATAGCCTATTATATGAATTAGAGTGATAATGGTAAGTCTCATTTCAAGCAGGATAAGCATAATCCATTGAACCAAAAGATATGACAATAACTTATAAGCATTTCCAATCCATACATATATAAACATTTCCAAAGTTATGCTTGAGAAACTTGATCAAATTGACCTCTCAGTAAAATTCAAAATACTGACTCAAAGTGCCCTAGATTAGCTCTAAATGCAATGTTTTTCAAAAATTTCCAGGGGGAGAACCCCCACCATCAGCAGGGAGTCACCCCTCCCAAACCTTCCTCCGCTCAGGCCTTCAGGTTATCCCTTTGGCATATCATTGCCCAAAAACAGGTGTCCCCAAAAAATACCTAGATCCTTCACTGAATGCGGAAGAGAAGGTGGGGTTGTGAAGCCATCATTAAGACTTTTAAGAGATCGGTACAAGACGGTCACTCCAATATGTGACAGTGCAGTGGTGCTGGACTGATTCCAGTTGTCGCCAGACCATATGGGAAATATTAGGATTATCAAAGACTATATTAGTATATAGACTAGCAGCCCTCATAATTGGCTACGGCAATCGGCAATGCCGAAGCCATTTGCTGAAGCAAACTGGGCCATGGTAAAGGGTTGCTGTAGCAGATTGCCGAAGCCAAACAATCTGAATTAAAAGGGCTGGACTAGTATATATGTAAATATTGAAGCATATGCAAGATTGAATTGGAGTTTCTAGTTCCTCTGTCATTTGGGTTTACCTGACTGGGGCTAAGAAGTGCATAGTTTGGGTTATTGACAAGTATTATACAGTTATTTTTAAAGATACTGAAAAAAAAAAAAGTTAAAAAAAAAAAAAAAGTTAAGCCTACTAGTACCTACCTACCCTAATTTTTTTCAGCTCGTTAGCGGAAACAAATGTATTTTTTTTTAGGCCTAATCAAGTCCTGGTATTCGTCAGCATAAACCACAAATCGTGTTTATTTTATGATTATTGTTGGTTTGGTATGGTGGTATGAATAACGAGCGTGTGAAAATTTTAAAACGACTGGAAAATTTCTGTTTTTTCATGGTGTTTGCTCATAAGGTATATGAATGCTCTTTATTGTGACATGCTATAGAAAACAGTTTCAACCGACACCGGAACTGACACGATAAAATGAGACAATTACTCAATTTGTACCTGCATGACCGAACAAGCAAAACTGATAAGTTATATGCATGTGAGGTTATGTACATTTATGTGTTTCAAACTGCGAACACACTAATCTGAGACACTTGCAGCTCTGTTCATCGGTTTGCATACCCCCACCATCCCCCAAAAATGTTAGTTAATATTACATGAAGAAGAATGTAGCCTGATGTGCACTATTTTAATTGACGTGTATTTTTGCGTGGGTGAAAACTTGACAATTATCAGTTTCTGTATATAATCTTCCTTTCCGCATATTTCACGCAGCCTTTGATTCCATGATAATGAATACGTGCTTGTTGCTTGATCATATAAAAGGGCCGCGGGTTCTCGATGTCCCAGAATGTTTCTTGTAAGTTGTAACGCGTACAATATAGAATAACAAAGATGTCAGAATAGGAGTAGGAAACATTATGCTATAATATGTGCCATATAAACGCACTATAGATAATTAATATTTTAAATTATTTACATCACTGTAGATCTGCATGTGTAGATTACGCCTGTACATGTATGTGTTATCATATCCTCACGAAGATTTCGAAATGACATTGGACCCTTGGCGTACAGGTAATATATTAAAACCTTTAATCGGATGCGACGCTGAATATTAAATATCCAAAGAATACATGTACCAGTACATGAACTCAAAGTTTTTTGTTTCTTAGAAATCTCAATTGCATCTCTATTAATTCGTGTGATCTACATTTATTTATTATTTTCTTCCGGGAAAAATTATAAATATATATGTAAAACATTTAACACCAATCAATCATGCATTACCCATGCCTCCCACCACACCAAAAAAACAGTGTATTACTCTCGGGCTCCAAATAAAAGTGCAGGCCCAAATAATAGGGCAGGGGGGGAAATTCCATTGAAAGTTAATAAAAGTGCAGACCCAAATAATAGTGCAAGGGGAACTCTGAGCAAAACATCAACTGTTAGAAACAAATTATTTTTATAGTATATGTACATGTAGGTCAAGTATAGGGATCAACATAGTATGTGTTATGTGGTGTTTAATTCAATATTCAAATGTTCACATGTATGCCATATACTTGAATATGTACATGCATAAAGAAAATTAAAGTTATAAGCATCATTTTGGTATCAGAATCATATAGAAATCTTGAATTTGTGCTATTTCAATTTTCATAGCCTCAAAATTAATAAACATGCAGACCCAAATAAGCACTGTGCAGGGGGGAAATTTCCCAAGAAAATAATAAACGTGCATGCATGTTTATTTGGAGCCCAAGAGTATGTCGGGCCATTGTCGGCGACGTTCCATTTCGTTGACAGTTATCTCAACCGTGTTTGAACTTGCATTGACGGTTACCTCGACCGTGTTTGCTGTGTTGACGGTCGTGTCGACTGAATTGTTGCGTTGATGGTTACCTTGACCAAGTTGGAGTAACATTACGACTGTGTTGTTCTAACACGATAACCGCGTTGACTGTAAATTCACAACGCGGTTCCAACGAGGTCGAGAGGGACACTTATTTTGAGAATATGTGTAGCTGTCACTCAACTGACTGGCAGTGTTCGACTCAATAAACAACGATATATCACAAAACTTTAAATGATGATATTGATAAACATTCAATTCATTAGACTATTATCATTAGTTAGATTGGATAATTTGGATTCGACAGTTGAGTTGTGAGTTGGACTACCCATACAAGTTACAACTACAATTTAAGTACTAATCTCATACTAATTACTATGACATATACAACATATTTATAATATCAAGGGATCGCCATATGCTATTATGGACCTATTTAACAGTAAAGATGTTAAGGCTGAAAATATTAGAATACTGACATCAACATCTAAATTTAGATCAGTGATCTTCCCAGTTCCATTGTACAAATCGACACTCAGTTGATCGAGAGAAAGTTTCTCTTTCAACAACTGTCCGACGTAATGTTGTAACAAATATCTGCAAGCTCTCTTCTTTATGAACTCAGACCCAGGTATATACCACGGCATATTTGGGTCTAATTTTCAGAGAAGAAAAGTTTGTGTCCAAAACAAAACAACATTTTAAATCAAAACAATTTACGACGATATTTAATAAATCACGTGACTTGGAAAAGTTTACTTTCTTTTGTCGAGAGTTCTTGCAAGGGAGATAACAACTGCCAAAACGTGGGGACGGGAAATTTCGGCTACCAATATCCGGAACAATAATTCACATAAATGATATAAAAATAACAAAATATCATGGGGGGGGGGGGGGGGGGGGAGGTCGTGAAAAAAAATTGCAGACACAGGGTTGAAATAAATAATTTCCGCTACCCAGACCACCGTCGCCGACTCCCCCCACCCTCTGTGGATTTAAAAAAACAAATCCCAGGCCAACTTTTTGGGGCCCACCCCTCCCCCAACAAAATATAAATAAATCAGAATAATATGAAATAAAACTATATCAGCCTGATTATTTATAGCAATTGCTTGGGTAGTAGCATGATCGGAAACAAAATCCTAAAAACAGTTCCCACATGTATCATCTTCCCATCATTTTGCCAACATTGAAATACTTCTGAATGAATATATAAAGATATTTCTGTTTCTGTAGTGATACGTCGTAGAAACCAGTTCTGGCGTGTTACGACGGGTGTGGAGGCGCTAGATGTTTTCCTGTAGATACTCCTGGAATGATGTTGTAGAGTCCAGGCTATCTAAGAATTTCCCGTCCAACTGGTTCCAATCGATCTTTGCTCTAATAAACACTGAATGTTTGTATTCTTCCGTGTTTATTGTTTGCGGGAGTTCGAAGCATCTTTCGTGGTTTCGTATGAGACGCTGAGGGAATTTGGATGTTTCGTATCCCGCCAGTTGTTTGTTTTTCTTACGAACTCGTTTTAGAGAGTAGTTAGCATACTTTTGTAGGGGAATGGCATGGCTGGTAAGGCCCCGTCCACTACTTTGTGCAAGAATGTCAACCTGTTGGTTTTCCTCCTGGTCCCGAGTGGTTGGAATTTTAGGTCAATTAGCATGTTTGTGACCGCACCCTCAAATCTGCTTCTATAGTCTTTTTTGATGAAACGAGCTGCTCTTCTTTGGATTTTCTCAAGTTTATCGATGTTTCGTTTTTCGTATGGGTCCCATAATATATCTGCGTATTCTATGGTTGATCTTACTAGCGATATGTAACTTAGCTTGCGTAGGTCTTCTGAGCAATGCTTAATGTTTCGTTGGAGGAAGCTAAGCGTGTATGATGCTTTCCTCGAGATGTTGTTGATCTGGGAACTCCAATCCATATTATTTGTGAGTGTCACTCCGAGGTACGAATGTTCGTTGACCTCTGCGAGTACCTCATTGTTTAATGTGTAATAATAATTGGATTTTTTCTTGATTGATAGGATATGACATTTCTTGGTGTTAAACTTCATATGTATTATATATATGGATTTCATCATAGACCTATAGCATTCACCTCACAATTCTAATAGTGCATGTGCACATATAGTTTTCAAGATTGTTGGCCAATGCATGCCATTTGGCATCCTAATGGATTGGGCAGTATGCCAGTGATTGTTTGATTACTTATGTGTGATCTACCATCATATACAAAATAAAATGGTTTTGTATTCAGTGACTGGTTTAAAAGGTATCTGGAGAAGTCGGCTCAGAGTGCAAGATGATATTTGGAAATATATTGTTATAATTGTATACTGTTCACATGCGGACGAACATTTGTCATTCCAAATGGGTTTATGTTTATATGTGTAGCCATGTATTATAGTATATGACTGCTGGTACATGCTAACATTTTCCCGACCTCGAACCACCCACCCGCCCATCCCTGTGTCTGGACTTTTTCTGCAGACTCCCCCCCACCCCCCCCCTGTATCACGTGGTATGTTTTATTAACTGGCGACATCGCCGACATGCCGTACTGTTTAAAACCACCACCGGTAACCGGATGGGTGATAGTGGAGATTCGGATAATAGCGTGCAGATCAGCTTGCTTCACACCTCTCTTGGTGAATTTTAAACACGAAAATAATCGAAAACAAATAACACAGACATGAAACAAGGTACGTTGATCGCACACAATGATATCTCCACATTCCGTGCAACATTGGCGCCCACATGGATGTTTGGCATTCTGAACTCCTCGACCTGTGACCTCTGCGTTGACGGAATCTGACGAGGTTTGCCGAATGGGATGTTTGGGTGTGTAATTTTCATTTTCAGATTAAATTTTTTTCGCACACCGGCCAAAACCAAGGTCCGCCCACATGTCCTGGTCCTTGTCTCTGTGGCCATGCAGTCAAAGACTGCTAATTAATTTAAGAAAAACAAATTGTGCGTGTGAATTTGCCTTGAGTTAGACCACTATAGATGTTAGGATTTAGCAATTTTCATGTTCAGATCTCAAAATGTTCTCATATACTGAGCCAAACCATGATGGTCGACCCAGCATTTGGATTCTACACCCCCCTGGGTAGTGGCAACAAGACTACTGATTGATTCAGAATAATCTATACCATGCATTCATTTATGTGAGGGAACAGTTGGGGGAATAAAAAAATCAAGCCCAATGTGAGAGGGTGCAAATGGAATTATGGAATTACGCAAACACTTGTGAGTGTGGTCTGGTTCATCGGGGGGGGGGCAGTTTGAAATTCCAAGATGGATACCCCCAGCGGGGACCATCTAGCCACGTCGCTGGTGTCAATGATCATATTCAAATGAAATTAATTTGAAACCGCAAAATAGCCAACATTTTGTGTGATTATGTGGTCCAAAATACAAGTAGAACCTTAAATACCATGCAGAGCAGGACTGGCGAATTTCAGCTATACATGTCCTAGAAGATAATTTCCTATCATCATACCTCTATGACAAAACAAACCCATCATAATACTTTGGGAACTGGTTATAGCACACTTGTGACCCGCCATATCAAATCCAGTCGTAAGTCGGGATTTTTTTTACCCTGTGCCAATGCATTCTCTTATATATGCGAGTCGACCATAGGTCGCCTCGCATATATAAGAGAATGCATTGGCCTAACAATTTTTTATCATTTTAAAAAAATAAATGTTTCTTACAATTTTTAGGACATAAAATAAAAAAACATCCATTACCCTGCAGGGAGCCCCACACATATATAGAAGCATATAGAAGAGTGTCGTCTGCTCACGTTTGTCTGGGGCTCTGTATGGGTGAAATTATAAAATTGTTAAAGAATACAAGAAAAAATTATTAAAATTGTAACAAAATATTATAGCAAATCTGACATTTCCATTCGTCGTCGATAAATCATAACAATGTAAAGGTTTTCGACATAAATATGGCCCGTAAACGTGAGATATTAATTTGGCGGTAAGATAAAGGCGGCTACTGAGTGGCCAGCCACCTCATGCATACACGCTTAGTGTGCAAATTAACATGCAGTTATATAGCTAAAGTTTTAACTTGTTTGTTGAGTATTTAGTATAATATAGAGATAACGTATATGATATTGTCAACTGAATATATCATATAATCATTTAGAAGAACGTAAAACGCTAAGGATTAGTTTTAGAAACAAACATATAGCAATAATCAGAATCAGTCATAGAAAGTACAGGCTCAGCCTATACCAGATGCTTCGAACCATCTAACACCTCTTATAGTAAATGGTCATGCCATGCATGGGCCCTCTCCCCAGAGACCTCCAATTATGCACACGACGGGTCAGCCAAACTATAGCAGTTACATATATACATGAGCATGAATAATCAAAAGCGCCAAGGACTAAAAGCATATAAAAACTGGGAGCGTCATACACGGCTGGTAATCTATACATGCACATCCAAATAATGGACAGAATTGGATCATCCTGTTGTGCATGTATAGATTGATTTCTTCACCTCGACAGGTAGGTACCTCATCTAAATTCACTTTTTTTTGTTGATTTCTTCATTGTTTTCGCTAAAACCACTCTTACGTTGGGATGTGGGGATGTTTTGTGGTAGAAATATGCAAAAATGTGATAATATTTCTTCGCCGGGAAGAAAAAAACAATAAAAAATTCCGATGACAACGCCGAGATATTTTAATCGGGGACACATGCGGCGTGGAAACCTATGTGTAGTCGTTCGTTAACCATCCACATCCAAACGTAAGAGTGGTTTTAGCGAAAACAATGAAGAAATCAACAAAAAAAGTGAATTTAGATGAGGTACCTACCTGTCGAGGTGAAGAAATCAATCTATACATGCACAACAGGATGATCCAATTCTGTCCATTATTTGGATGTGCATGTATAGATTACCAGCCGTGTCATAAGGGCAATGGAAATAAGTCTTTCTTGTGACTTTTTGTGTCATCCATGATAGCACTCAGCATTAATTTTATCCTCCTATTTTAGATTATAGTCTGCCCATCAACTCTCCTCTCTAACATCACTATCTTGACAGCCTCTCGTAAGCCAATTCAAACACCTTTACATTACATTAAATTTTTCAGCTCTGTCAACTTTATTTATCACTTGTATTAAATGTATTTATCTGTAATTATTTATTGTACAATGCTGATTGAATTTATCTAAATAAAAATCAATCAATCAATACCTCGTAAGTTGGTTCAGTGGTAGGGGATACCCCCTCTGCGCGCTTATGAAAGAAAACCAACACATTTACTACGTTGCGAGTTAACTACGAAGATATCTCATCCGCAACCACGCACAGAGTGCCTTATTCTACAATCACACGGCGCAAACCAGTTCGCGGACTCATTCTTTGTTCGTACTCAGTATATTTTACTGTTCCATAATCAGTTGAGGAAACCAGCAATTGATAAGAGCAAGCCTGTGGATTCCCACAAGAGCGCACTAGATTAATGCATGCATCTACACATCTCTCCCCTACATTTATGCCAGATTTGATTATGCACTGGCATATTAAAGATACAGGTAAAGATACAGATACAGAATTCCGCTACTGGAACGAGACTGAATGAAATCGTTCCTGTTGTATGACTGCCTAACATAATTTTATCTGCATCTGGTGCAGCATCATATAGCTGACGTATTAACACACATATATAAATCACCATCGAAGAAAGTAAACAGAGGAGAAAGGAATACGAGAATGCTCTGTCTTTTCTCTCTTATAGAAGACACATCAATGGAAATTCAGACACATCAAAACGGAACGAAGATAATAATAGAGGAAGCAGGGGAAAAGAGATTGCACTCTCTCCCTCAGGAAAGAACGATAAACCAAAATGGAGGACAATATAACAATAGAAAAAAAGGGGTAAAAGAGATTGCTCTGCCACCCCCATGTAAAATAACATACTGATCTGGATAAATAGGCGCGAGCATGCACCCACTTACCACACACAGTAAGGTAACATAAGGTAAGGTTGTTGTTGTGTTGGATATCCCTCCTTTATTTATGAGGAGCATGCACCCCACGTGTGGGTTAAAATAAATATAAAACCTAGTCTTGGTTGTGAAACAGTAAAATGTGAGACTAAAATATAATCGTTAAAATGTAATGGTTAAGATTGCATTACATATGTACACTTGTTTTGTTTTTTAAGTTTTGTGTGCGATGTTTATGTACATGTGATTTTGAGCTTCAATTAGCTCTCAGCAGCTCGTACAGCTCTATTGGTTAAAATATTTGGTAGGTCAATTGCTTTTTCAGTATATTGGTTCTTATTGTATGTATTGAATATATGTATAATATATAAGTTCTTTGCTGCTTCATCAATACAATGTAAGGTTGTAGGGTCATCTATTTTCTATGAGTTTTGTGTAGTCAATCACTAGCTGGGTGAGTATTTCATATTGTTTAAGTGGTTGGTTTCCACTGTTGCACAGTTTATTTTTGAGGAGATGTTCTCACAGAGCCGTAATTTCGCTAAAATCCGGATTGAGAATCCAAAGCCGATTACGGGGGGCGGAGCTAATTTCGGATTCTAGGTCAGATTTTGAAATCCACGTGGTCTCCGAAAATCTCTCCCAGCGTCAAACATGGCTCATGTATTTGACAAAAGTATCATTTGTATCTTATATTTATAAAGTGCATGTTTGTTGTGAAATCATGCTTTTCGTCTATGTGTATATACACGGCACATAATTTGCTGCCAATCCGACTTAATCGCATCTTTTTTTTCAAGTTAAAGTGTGTTTATTGATGTTGGCAAGCATATCTAAACATGACAGCTCTAGGCCTCCTGAATCAAATTCCAAAGATGTTGTGAAGAACACACGAAACTTGTCAGTTGAACAGGGACGTGACGACAGGGTTTGCTTGTGTGTCTCGACCCCCACCCCGATTTTTGGTACAATTTGCTAAGCTGTGCAGTCATTCATACGTGAGGAATATCAGGATTATTTTGACTAACTGTTTCAAATAATGATACGTACAAGCCAACAAACGCAACAAACAAACAAACCCGATTTTAAATATATATACCTTTATTTCCTCCAATTTCGGAGAGCAGTAATAACATAATTACAGGTTACATATATATATGCATACATTGTTTGACAAAAGAGAATTGACATGAAAAGCACATAAACTTTTTAACAAATGGATACAACACAAACAGAACACCTGTGTAGTCTCGCAGACTAAACGTCCACGTGCAGTTACAAACAACACGGGCGCACATACAGGATGGCCCTAACTTACATACTTAACTACACATATGCATACATATATACGCATATACATACATATAAACACACATACACAATTACATACATACATACACATACATACACATATACACACACACACACACACATATATATATATACATATACATATATATATATATATATATACATATATACACACATATATATACACATATATATACACATATATATACATACATACACACACACACACACATACATATATATATATATATATATATATATATATATATATATATATATATATATATATATATATATATATATATATATATATAGAAACACCACACACGTATGCACGCACATGCATTCACATACTTATACACATACAAATACACCCTTACATATATGCATACACACATATACTCACACACGACGGACATACATCATTCGTTATATGCTAACCTGATCATTCAAACCGACTCTATATACGGGTCAACATATATAAATATACACAAACATGTGTTCATGCGGATGTGAAATAGAGCATGTACATCAGTTACCGACGTTTTATCGGCGTCCTCGTTGATAATATTCATGAATTATTACTATCATCACTGCATGTCGGTAATATTTGAGATTGCGTGGTATAAGCTTTCCACAAACAATACGTACTGCATACTACAAAGTCTGTGAATAAGTCAGCTTCATCAATTAAATCAAATAACTCCGGTGGACGTGCAGTGAGAAATACATTCAATTGTACATCTGGGCAAAGGCTGTCTAGTTTGAGAATACATTGAATATTGAACTGGTTCATTAACTCATACCATATGTCGTTTCGATATTCCGCAATGGCGGGGCAGTTAATGATGACGTGTTGAGGGAGATCATCGTAAGCAACACCACATTTGTTGCAAGTTACAAACACGGACTCAGTACAAGCCATGATACCGGCCACAGTCAGGTATGCCATTTTGTGTCTAGGGAACTTTCGACAGCAACGCCACAAATGGGAGACTGATAACTGTGGGTGTATAACATGAAAGCGACTGAGTGATTTGTCACCGATCACCGCGCTTTTCCATCCGTGTTCTGAATATTCAGATATTGCCTTGCGCACTATACTTTTCCATGACGACTTTGTTGGGAATTCACTTTCAGAAACATAATTTGTAAAATACGACATCAACTGGTGGTTACCCAGAATATTTGCAATATCGGAAATGAAGGATTTTCCCGAAACCCCATCTATGAAGAACGAGTGCAGCCTTAATAAGAAAACCGATTTGGCTGCCTTCTCAGTTGTGAGGGCGCATAGACTTCCGAAGAAGAGAAGCTTCTTTTTTTCAATAAAACTGTGAATATTTCCTATTCCCAGCAACCCTTCTACAATGTTGGTCCGTGTTTTGGAATGCAAACCTTGGATCTTTTTAAGGCAAAATCGGTGAGTTCTTTCCAGGGATAATACATCTGAATCGGTCAAGCCACATAGCAGTTCGCATCCAAAGAGACCTTTTGGCAATATTATAGATGTATAGATTGTCCTACTGCTGACTGGTGTTATACCTCCAGCATACATACCGATGTTGGACATAGCAAAATAGCTTGACCTAAGCTTCTGTTTTATTTCGTCAATGAATTCACCGTTTTGATTATGCTTATGTATAGGGACACCTAAGTGTGTAAGACTTTCAACTTCAGATACCTGTTTCCCGCACAGAGTCCATGCCCTGTTAGTACTCGTCTTATTGTGCTCATTTTTACTTTCATTAAAGACAATAACAACTGACTTTTGTTCATTATATCGATACCTCCATTTTCGACTGTAATTGGTGCATATAGTCAGTAGCTGCTGAAGACCTTTTTCCGAAACAGAGAGAAGTGTCATGTCATCAGCTTGTGTTGGGCATGAACAGTTTACAGAATACATATTCAGCCCTGCTCCCGAGTTTGCCAGTTCTACCAAAAGTTGGTCAACAAAGAGCATGTAAAAAAGAGGTGAAATAACGCCTCCTTGTTTTGTTCCTTGCTCTATTTGAAATTGCCTGGACTGGCAATCTCCGTATTTTACGAAACAAGAGGTACCTTTAAGCATCTGATGAAACAGTAGCCATGATTTTCCACCAAAGCCAAGCATGTGCAGCTTATATAGCAAACCGTCAATCCAGACGGTGTCAAATGCCTTATGGACATCAAGGAAACATGTGAATAATATACTGTTGTTTTCTAATGCAAATGCTTTAGATTCGTGTATGATAAATGAGTCCATAAGACAGTTGACACCCTTCTGAAAACCGTGTTGCAGTTTGTGTACTTTTACCATATTGGGTACGTGAGAATTGAGTCTTGATAAGATAACTTTCTCAAGCAGTTTGTAAATGGCAGGGAGCAGGGTTATCGCGCGATAGCTGTCAAACAACTTTCGGGGTTTGTTGCCTCCTTTATATAGAGGAACTATTACCCCAATCTTAGCATGTTCTGGTATATAGGAGAATTGCATGATACCAGTCAATAGTGCAGCTAGGCATTTGATCAGTGCTGTACCACCAAGGACCAAGTTTTCATTGTATACATTATCCCAACCCGCGGCTTTGTTTAAGTTGAGAGTTTTCAATGCAATCTCTATCTCATCTTGGTGTACGGCTTCTGTGACATATTTAGAGTTACTCCCCATTTCACATACTCTGTCGTTGGCGAGGAAATCGACAGTGTCGTTTACGAATTGAAAGTGACTGTGATCAAAGCTATCGTGTGCCAGAGGTTTGTAAAGTGACTCGAAGTAGTCGGCCCATCCCTTTGAAATGTCTGAGGAATTTCGCAGGGTAGATCCGTTGTATTCAAACATCTTATTTGGTCTATTTTCATGGTTGCGCCGAGATTTCATTATTTTAAAGAACGATCCTTGATCTACTTCGGCGGCTCTGTCTAATTTAGTATTGCGTTCGCTTAGAAATTGATTGCAGCATTGTCTAAATTCACGTCTGAAAGTGCATTTTGTAGTTTTATATTCTGCATACAATGTGTTGTTCGTTTCTCGTGGTTTACCAGCATTGATCCAATTCCGTCTGTGTATTCTCATCATAGAATGTAAGTCCTTCAATCGGCAGTTCCAAAAGGGCTTAAGGTAGCTTTTGAACGTTTTTTGTGGAATCGTTTCACTGGATGCTCTCTGGATAGCGGAGATTATAGAATTATAAAGAGCGTCTACTTCATCTCGGTTGTTGATGTTGTTGTTTTGCGGTAGAAATGATTCAAGACTGCGTTTATATATAGTAGTTGAATTTGGTGAGGATTTAAATTTCTTCCAGTTATAAAATTGGGTCGAGCTACCTGTCTGCCGTTCGGAACTGCTATATTGAATATCGCATTTAAATAAACATACAATGGGCCTATGATTTGACACATCAGTAGCATCGTCATTAATTATTTCAGCATACACAAGAGTCATATTCATGTCGCTTTGCGAAGAAAAAACATAATCAATAGAAGTTCCCTCGCCACCAGAGGTAGGAATACATGTAGCTTGTCTACCAACACAAAGACGACTGTCATTGACTGGTGTAAATTGTTTTGGTTCAAGCAGTTTACGGAGTGAGTTGTCTCTCGGGCGTGATTTCGAAAGTGAGCAGTTAAAGTCGCCCATGATAATAACATGGCCTAGGGGAAAATATGTATCTATTATGTCACCAAGCGATTGCAAATATTGTAAATGAAATTCGTCGGTGTAGTTGGTTGACGGTAGATAAACTTGGAATATATAAAGATAGTCTGCATCTGGTAATTCTACTTGGATACCGCAAATTCTATCGTCATCAATTTGTATGGTCGAGACGTATGGATCCAGTACTTCCTTCCAAATAAGCGCTACACCGCCTTTATGTCTCCCCCGCTGATGGGGCAGCCTTTGTGAGAAATCGCATACAATATGGCATTTGTAATTGGCTAGCATAGGTTCGAGAATATGCGAATTGTGTTCATGAAGCCATTACTAATTATTTATTTTTTCAGTGTAATAACATTTGGGAGAGGGGGTACCCTTAAGTGAGTCATTACTTGTCCCCCAATTCCTTTGTATGTATAAACAAATGTATGTGTTATATATCATGTGTTATCTAAATTTGACATATATTTGAAATAAATATATCTAAACTAAACTTTGGTACATTCCAGCAGTCGGAAATTTCATGCATGACACAACATTAGTTGGACATTAATTTGACACCATATATAGGTTGGCATTGTCCTCATTGTTTGATTTTTTTCAACCAGTAAAAGTTGGTAATTTTCCAATCTTAGTGTTTGTCAGATTGGATATTTCCAAGGGGAGCAAATTGAATTCTGCGAACCTGTGAGATTGATGTTTGGTTCAAGGGGGGGGGGGGGGGGGGTGCAGTTGGCCGTAAATTTGAGGAAACTTCTAGCCACGTCCCTAGAACATGTGTCTGTTGTCTATACAGAGACTATTGTGCAAAACGACTGCATTTAACGAAACAAAACATGTTATTTGAAATTGCTATAACATTAAGACTAGATGATAGTACATACGTGTATCTGATAATCCATCGATACCATATAATCCTACTATTTCTTGAATAAGAAGAAACATTATAATAACGAACACAGCAGAAGACATTGGTCATTCTACGGTAACTGAGCAATTTGAGTATCCCGGTACATCAGAAATACAAACTTCGTTCTGTTGTGTATGATAGGGCACACTATGTGTAGTTAGACAGAAATATTCGAGAAATGTGTTTGGTAAAAATTATTTGCTGATTATTTTCTCATTTTGTCTGTTTTAGACCGTTAGTGTAAACCAGAAACGTCATTACACTAACGCACTTTATCATCATTTCAAGCAGGCACCACATGTATAGTTACGAAGATATGGCCATTTACTATGGTTATTCGCGTTCCTTGGCAACTTCGCAATTTTCGGAGTGCCGGGGAGCTTCTAGTTCTGAAAATAAAAGCTTCATCTGAATTTTCGAGGCACAAACATGTGTAATTTTTCGCTCATTCTTCGGAACACTTCTTGAATATTCTCGGACGTAACCACTTTCATGGGGAATAATGATTCATATTATATTAAACACCCACGAAGAATAAATCGATGGAATGGGAGATTCATTGTGTTATATATTTCGGATAACTCAGCTGATAATCATTAGCGTTAGTGTAATGACGATTTTGTTAGTGTAATGACGCACCGTTAGTGTAATGACGTTATATCCTCCTGTTGGACAGTAGATGGCTGGTGAAATGACCATGCGACACCAGTGGTGCATGTACATATTATACGATACCTATTATAACCATTTATATGTGTTTTTGTGGGTAAGTGTGGACATTATGATGAACAGAGAGGTATGTTGCTGTCAGATGTGTAACAAGCCGTAGCTAATCCGATACTTCTACTGATGCACATGGTTAGTGGTCGCTACTGCCCATCAGCAGAAGGCTAATTTGATTTGGATTATCCCGTAGCCAGCTTTTGTGGTGGGCGGTTACGAATCTGATGTCGAATGCGCGTAGTGTAGAGTAAGAGGCTGTGCGTGTGGTCCCATCCTGCGGATTGGGTCCGGTGCCCACCCAATGCAGCGCCCCTGTGAAAATATGTGTATACTCAGTGCACCGAGAGCGATTCTGGGCCTCAATTTCGAATCTCTAATTGAGAAAAACAATCAGTTTAAGGTGCCAATATAGAAGCTAAATTCCTGGGCGGCCTCCATCGGGGAACTTTGTGAAAAATCACTGCTTTGATATGATTCTTGAGCCCATCAGTGTCAATTTAGATTTTCTATAGTTCATTGAAAATGCAATCAATTAAAGATGTCAATGAAGCCAAATTGCGCCAATGCGTGGTGCGCGAAATAAGGGGCCCGGTGTGGGCCTTCCCTGGAATTTTTGTTGTAAACGTCAATGTTCTGACAGCGATTCCGGACCCCATATGAAGCGTCAAATTCGAGTTTCAAACTCAGGAAAAATATAGAAGTTTAAAGGAGAGCAGTGTTTCACGTTCTAAACTTATGAGTGTTCGCGAGAGTTACTTCGTGCGGATTGCCTTCTCCCTTAGAGTGCTGAAAAATCCTTTGAGCTTCCACCCCCCCCCCCCCTCGCCAACAAAAATCTGGTGATGAAAGGGAACAACTGGATACATAATTGCGGAGACAACCTTCCCACCATTTATTCCCGTCCCTGCCCGTCAAACACAAGTTAATTGTTACATGTATGTATCTTCGAGGGTGTGGATAATTTTCCCGGGTATAGGTTGTCATAACATTTGCTGGCCTTCTCCACACGTAAACAGTGATGGGCGAAATCAGATACAGCTCAGGATATTTTGGTCCAAGAAACCTTATGAAGATATAATCGAACTATTATGTGTGTTATATGAAAATGAAACACTCTTCTCTTTTCGAATGTTAAATGACAACTTGGAACTAGGTATATTAGCAACTAACCCGAATTGAAGGACCATGGCGCTGTTACATGGTGTAAATACCAGCCCATAGTTAGGCCGTGGACTCAGCTGCCTATATGTATATATTTACACACTAAGTGTTGTCATCACTAAATCCAGCATTCTGATTGGTCGGCGCCCACGTGGCTAGTTGCAGTTATTTCTCGGTGAATGCGCATCGCCTCATAACACCAAGCTAATAACACCATCGATACGTCATTAGGTTTGGAAAGACGAACGCGTAATGCTTTGGGCGCATTTTGAATCGCGCAGGATTGACTTAATACATCATCGGGTTTCAACATGAAGAGAAATTGTTCCTATTAACTTTTGCCAAGGGTGCTATTGGGTATTTTGGGCTGATCTTGTCACGATACACTTTTCGATTTAAATATATTTACAAAAGTGGCTTTTTCGCTAAATGTATGTAAATATAAGGATTAACTGTCATGTGGACTATTTTTATGGAGATGTAACGGTGAGGTAAGTGGACATAACTTGTATGTAAAACCCTTCGGGTTTTACACAAGTTATGTCCACTTACCTCACCGTTACATCTACACAAAAACAGTCCACATGACAGTTAATCATTATATCATGCACATTAATTGTCTGTAGTATATCATGGATTCATAGGATGTCAATATGTATTTAAGGTTATATGGACACATCGGACAGTTATGCCACGTATCCACCTACACATATAGATATTTGACCAATGCCGTATATAAAGATCATGGGTGGTGGTACCTTTGAATATTCCATGCACCAATGCCACCATGCTGCAGGCTGGCAATGGACCGGAGGTCATATATGTAGGTCATGGGACACAGGTCGATAAAGGTATGATATGACATTGTACCCAAGAATGAGCAGGTGTCTATACGTAGGACATTTATGGACCCAACGCCGTATACATGATATATCTACGTCATGGACAGAGAAAAGTATGTTGACGATGCCTTTGTGGAAAGAAAAATAATTGTTTTCATCGACAAAATGCTACATGGTGCAGTTTAGTTTGTTAAAATTGCCATAATAGCAGTCATATGTCATATTTTCGATTTCGGGTATGTCCCTAGCAACCGTTATCACACTGGTAGCTAAGAAATATGGTAATTTTCATGTCAGATCCACACTGACAACAACTATTATAATTGTGTTCACCATTAAAATGATACATGGCGTATTTTAGTTTGTTAAAACTGCCATCATATTAGTCATATGTACTTTTATTCGATGTTGGCCGTTGCCTAGCAACAGTTGCTAAGGAAGGATCTGCCGCCGTTGCCTCCATATCTGAAAATGATGAGTAGTACACGGGGAACATATATGCCAAGTTTCATGATTGTATCACATTTTGCACAATTGTTACACCATGAGCCTGGACTATAATGAAAACCTCGTCATTACACCGACGCAGCGTCATTACATTAACACAAACACCGTTAGTGTAATGACGCGTTAGTGTAATGACGATTTCGCGTTCATCATGTGATAACATTTTTGAATATCGACAACCAAACCAATCAACTAGTTTATGAACACGCTTACCTCAGACGCTTTTATCAAAACTGTTTAATGTTCAGTCAATGCATATAGTATTTTAGTGTTCCGCCTTAGTGTAATGACGGTGAATAAATATACGGTACAAAATCCGGCGATTCAAATGTTAATTTCCCTGAGAATTTCTCGAATACTCAGGAAACATTTTTTTTTTTTGTTAACATGGAAGTTTCCATTCACGTTGCGACAGATGTGATATACAACTGACACCAAAGGGAAACGTGGCAATCCATTTTAGGCTCGCGTTAGTGTAATGATTCTGGATCATGGGACAACGTTTTTGGGACAAATAAATAGCTTTTTGTTGGATGCTTCTTTGGTATCTCTGTATAATTTTGGTGGCATTAGATTCCTTGCAAAATTCCACACCAGAAGGTGGATTTTGGTTTTGAATACACATTCACCAGTGCATAAGTAAAATCGGAGAAATTGGGCGTGTCTGCTATGGGACATGCAGTTTCATGGTATATTGTCGGTTATCGTCATGCATAAGACCCATACCGGAGTATGGTAGTCACTTAATTTTGGTATCTAATTAATGCCTGGATTCTCAGTTTTAAAATGATGACCATTGTACTTGCTCGTGATGAGCAGTGCTTGTCTTGTGGTGAATTGTGCCCATTGGACAGTGTTTTGCTCAGTTACCGTAGAATCACCCACGTATATCCATGCAGGTGCATATGAACTCGGTCAATGGTGACGTATCCGCCGAATTCGAAATCGACATGCGTTCGGGCGGTATTTTAAGGATGGAATTATGAAATGGACATATGAAAGTGACAATCAACAATGAATTGCAATTTCTTCGCCATCAACCGAAGTGCTCCCCCAGCGTTACTATCAATAGCGTTATTATTTGGCTAATTTCAGTAATATTCTCCCAGTTTACATTCAATAAAACAAATTTGTCTCCGCATTTAAAATTCTTTGATATAGATCGTTTATATTCTGCAATAATTTGTACACAAGAGACGGATTCTTATGTTTTATTGTGTTTTTAAACTCTGAGGTGGCGAAATCTCGGTTTGTTTACATTACGAACATTTGAGCAAGTACGTTAATCCAGTGGATAAAGGTACATGATTTGAGTCCGTAATCGGAATCCGAATCCCTATCGGATTCCCACGAAATTAGGATTACGGTCTGTTCGTTTACTGATTCTGGAAATTTGTGGTCTGTTCTTTTGCCGAACCAAGTCGTACGGGGACAAATCTGTAATCTGAATCCAGAATCCAAATCGGATTTTAGCGAAATAACGCCTCTGTGGATCAACGGACACGAACCAAAACCGGAAGTCGTAGATTTCGAGGTGGAGAAATATATGTCGACAAATATTTGTTGACATTTTTTGACGTTTTTTTGGGAAAATAAACGCTTGGATAGCATATCTGACCAACTGAAGGTGAGTGAATATTTCTTCGCTAATGTTCGGACACCGACGATCAATTTAAGTCAGTTGTCATTGTTCGATCGCGGAAAAAATGTCATTTAATCATCGCCGCGAGACGATTTCTTCCCCAAAATATCCCAGAAAATCATACTTTTCACATTCATCGCAGACAGCTGTCGCAACAACCTATATACCGGTCGAAAGGCCTGTTTTCCCTCCACAAATGCATATTTTGAGTATTTTCACGGACTGTCTCAAAATTCCAAATTTCATCTTTTGATGCAGGTACCCACCTCGAAAATACTGTCCGGTTAGTCCTGTACACCCCGGAATTTAGTTGCAATCCACCAGACCCGGCGGACAGTTTTTGTTGTTCAATCAAGAGTCGAAATGGATTAGTTGGTTGGCTGCCTTTCGTTAACAGTGGCACGTTTTTGGGCAACTGCTTTTCTGTTGCAACTATAGTATACTGATCAAGTTTAGTTACCGAGTACAGTTTGCAATTTTATCTCATATATTCGTTCAGATCGTGTAAGGTCATTAACCAAAGAATCATTTATGGAAATATTGTTAGAACAAGACTATTACAATGCCCACCATGACCAAGGCCGTAGCAACATGATTGTTTTGATGGTGGGAGGTGTAGATGTATTTTCCAATAGTTTGATATTTCAGCCAGTATATAGCGTGAAATTTGATACCGGTACTTAAAAAACAATTAAAATTCGATTAATTTCAGAAAATACAAATCGGGACCCATGGCTGTTCTTTTTCATTATGGCCACTTTCGGGACCCACCACCCGAGTTTTGATTACGATTGTATAAAGTTTTAACTACATTTTTCGGGTATATATACACCCCTTTATTTTTATGTTTTAAACTACAGGCACCCACCCATATTTCGGAGAATTTTCGCTAATATTACATATTATAGCATAGCCATCAAATATGCAGATGTTTATTTCCATTTCTATGAGAGGCCAAATTCACATTTCATAATTAATTGCAGTTAAGCAATAGCATTTAAGCATAATTATTTGCGATTAAGCGCAATTCATGGTTATACTGTATGTAACTATGTACCCCTGGTGACTAAATAGGTGTATCTATAACTAAACCTGAACTCATATTGACATATCACCTCCTTGTTTTCATTGCTTTGGATAGTTGGGATTGTGAACTAGCCTAAATTCTTTATCAAAATGGGTGACTCGCGACAGTATTACCTTCTGTTTTAGTCGAGTCGAAGAACCAACCCATCAAAGCTCAAGTGTGATCAGATATCGATTATTGAAGTTTGTTATTTCAATTCATTGCTGCCCAGAAACACGCCGTGAAAAGGGTGGTTTCGGTCAAAATTGCGGATGAAGATGGATAACTCTAAAACAAGTGGTAATACGGTAAAATTTCGTGATACTTTAGTAATTATACGGCCATATTTTGTTGAACAAAATGTTTATAAATCACACGTTTTTGGGAAATTTGATACCATAGTTGACAGTGGTCAGCATTATTTTTTGCAGTTAATCGATTCTGATAACTAAAGCTTATTTTGAAGAAATATTGTTGTTGTTGTTGTGTCTTTATAATATGGGTCTTTCTGATCGGATTGAGGACCTTTAGTTTAAATTAGCCAAATGCAGATACACCCGGTCATGTTAATAGTTAGGTTATATGGGTAGTTACACTTACTCTCAAGCAACTCATAGCGCTTAATCGCAATTAATTGCACTTAAGCGCAATTCATTTCAATTATGCGCAAATTCCATATGTGTGCTTCAGTGCGATATGTGGTATGTGCGCTTAAGCGCAATTCATTATTAAATGTGAATTTGACCTCCCATACAGTTATTTTTTTGTCTATATATATGAACGAGTAGGGTCTGTCTGCATGTCTTCGGTCCGCTTAAATTTGAATATATACGCGACCATTTGCGTTAAAAACTTCCCAACCAAATTATCCAGTGTGTGAATCAATGTGGAAACAATTAATTATGGCGCGATTTGAATACAACAGGACAAAAATCACGTGCCTATATATTTACAAAAGTAACTTGCATCTGGTTCCACATTCAGTTGTACGCTATAGATTGGAATTTTACCCGCTATATACATGTAGGAAACACAACACTTCTACATTAATGGACAGCCAAGGCATGGGGGGGGGGTCGGAAAAAAATTTCAGGCACGTATGGCATTTTTTCCCTTTCGATAATTTTTTGTACCCACCCACCCCCACCACCAAATTTTTTTCCGTTTTCGGCAGTTTTTTCCGACCATTTTTTGACACCCACCCCCCCTTTTAACACTAAAACAAAGATTTGCGGGGGGAAATTCACTGTAAACAGCTGTATATGAATTTCTGTGCATACTATTTATCATGGATGTTAACATGGGCATGTAAATAGGAATGAGTCATTTTGAGGTCATTCGGCCAAAAAAACATGGCTGCCAGCGGCCATCTTGGATTTCAAAATTTGCAACAAAATACAACACGATAACTGCCTGCAGTCAGTTTACAGTTAGAAGTACATTATTTCTCTCATTCAAAGTGGGTTTGAAGCCCAACTCATTGCCAAAACACTAAAAAACAAGCAGGATTTTTTTTTTTAGTTGCGGAAAAAATTGCTTGTTGGTGGCTTTGACCACCCACCCACCCCGGCATACGTGCCGGAATTTTTTTTTCACCCCCCCCCCCCCCTGGCCAAGGTGGGATTAAGAATACAACAACTCGAAAGAACACTGGAGTTTTCCTGATGATGTTTCTATTCTCTATATCAACCGAGAGTACCAATATTTCGTATAGTATTGTATAGTATAGTATTGTATAGTCCAAGTCTTCTTGTACTAAAACCAGCTAAGATATTGGGATGGCGATGCTGGCGTTTAGTCCAAGACCGCCCTATATGCTCGCTTATGACACGGCTTAAGCGTTAGTGACCCGCTCAAATAAAACCACAATTATATGAAATAAAATATCACAATTGCGACAATAAACGGATATTTTCCGCAGAAGACATGCTATTTTATCTGAAACCCACATCAGTTGTGAATTTAAAACGGTAATTTAATGCGAAAAGAGACATTTACCTCAATGTTTACAATTTTTTAAAAGTATGCGAACTCGGTTGACCTCGCGAACTGTGTTCGGCATTTTCCGTTGAAAATATTCCGTAGATTTTGGACAACAACGCAAATTACGATGAATTCTCCATTGTAATCGTAATTATGTGTGTCCATAAATAAAATAATAAATAGATTAATTAAACATTGGAGATATAAATGTAATACACTAAATAAATGAACCTTAAGTTTGAAAAGTCCCACTAAAACGGAAGAACTATATTTCGAAACTGTGTGATTCGGTTCTCCGATTATTTTATCAACACAGATGTCAAAATGCACACCACACGCATGGCAAGTCAGACACAAGAGATCTAATTTGCTCCAATTTTGACAAGTTGCTTGCGATAATTGTCAACAAAACTACCGTTCTGATCCTCCATTATGTCATTAAGTTTTTAGTGCGGGAATTGTTCTGAAAGCACATAGAAAACTGGACTTTCGGGCGATCGGTTTTCGCCATTTTTGTTCGGAAAACCCGCGCTATATATAGAAACGGAAAGTAGAATTCCCAGAACAAACAGCGGATTATGCCGAACTTATTCGGACCACTTCGGCTTTCGGTTAAAACGTAAACAAACAGAGAAACAAATCGATGTTTGTGGAAATCAACCGGAATATTCTATGTGTAATTTAACATTAAAGTTAGATTATTATACACCATTATGACCATTAGATGTAAGCCTTTCCGATGTATATAGCATCATGTATTGATTTGCTAGGTAAATCGAGTAAAATACACCACAAATTCCCGCCACAGATCGTGGGCGTAACTCATGTGGTAGGATTGGTATGCAAGCGGGCTTGGACTAAACGCCAGCATCGCCATCCCAATATCTTAGCTGGTTTTAGTACAAGAAGACTTGGACTAAGTATTGTATAGTATTTTATTATAAATAAAAAAAAAAAAAATTATTTTCAATATAATTTTATTTTCAAACATTCATTCGGGTGTTGTAAAATCCCATCGTCGATTGCCTCAGCGAAGCCGCAAGCCATTGCCTCACAGTGGTTACATATATGAAGGCAGGCATGCGATCCTCTCGTCAGTAGCACCTGGAATTATAAAATAATATCGCTTAGTGGACTTGAACTTAAGCTAATATTAGTAACATATATAGCTGTACACCCCTCCGACTGTATGTTTTAGTCCCCTCCTCATTATTGTTTTAACCATTGCTGAATATTGAAAACAATAATTTTCTAAGTCGAAAAATGTCATATAACTCCACACAAAAATGTCTGACATATTTCATAATCATATATGTTCGCATGTTCCCATGGTACTAAATATATATATGCCAAGCCAAAAAAACAAATGACCGCAAAACTTAGGAATAAAAACTCGGAAAATTGCATCCACGAAAGGATGAACAAGCTGCTTCCTGTATAACCCCACAAGTTGTGGGCAACAACTCGTTGCGAGTGTATAATCAAATATAAAGGCTAAAAATCGGCACACCGCTGCATTTTTCTGAAAAAAGTTGGATGTAAATCATTTTTTTTTATGTCGGCCTTCCGAGAGTGATGACAAGTCAGAGTTAACAATATGACATACATCAAAAGTTATATGTTTACCAAACATGTACTTCGTAGTTGGATTTCAGTTACAGGTTACAGTTCAGTTATATATATAAGTCACCGCCTGGATGTTATGTTGTACCAGGAGACATATACAACATTATGAACACCCAGAACCATTGTGGCCACGCAAAGGTCAAATGAAACGCCCATCATCTGCGGCAAAATTGCTTTTTCGACCAGAAATTGAAGATGGCAGACCTCAGCAAAATCACGACTAAGCGGACAGATTTTTTACAACTAATGATTAAATTTTTCGGGACTAACCGGACAGTATTTTCGAGGTGGGTACCTACATCAAAAGATGAAATTTGGAATTTTGAGACAGTCCGTGAAAATACTCAAAATATGCATTTGTGGGGGGAGAACAGGCCTTTCGATCGGTGTATAGGTTGTTGCGACAGTTGTCTGCGATGAATGTGAAAAGTATGATTTTCTGGGATATTTTGGGGAAGAAATCGTCTCGCGGCGATGATTAAATCACCTTTTTCCCGCGATCGAACAATGGCAACTGACTTAAATTGATCGTCGGTGTCCGAACATTAGCGAAGAAATATTCACTCACCTTCAGTTGGTCAGATATGGTATCCAAGCGTTTATTTTCCCAAAAAAACGTCAAAAAATGTCAACAAATATTTGTCGACAGATATTTCTCCACCTCGAAATCTACGACTTCAGGTTTTGGTTCGTGTCCGTTGATCCACTGTGGTTCTATTTTGCTCATATATTTGCTTCTTTGCATGGAGTATGATGGGCATTTGGCAATGAAGTGCAATCTGTCCTCAGTTTCAGTTTGGCAAACTGGGCATATATTGTTTGTTAAGTTCAGTCTGTATTTAATCATATTTGATTGTAATAGGTAGGTATCAGTCATGAGCCACACTTTAATAACTGCCTTTATTGATGCCACATGCGAGTGTTTTGATGCTTCCCATACTAGATGTGGTGTATTGGTGGAGTCATTTTGTAGCTTTATCCATACTTAGTGTGGTTCTGTTTTTAGACTCATACTCGCGATCATTTTGCATGTGCCAGTATTGATGGACTTGTTTTTTTTTACACATTGCTTTATATTTCTCTACTTTTGATTTATTAATGGTAGTATGCATTATTAACAGTGGGTCGGGTAGATCATATTTATGGATTATATTTCTTATGACTACGAACCAGCTGTTGCTGTTGTTATCTTTAATCAATACTTGTCTTAATGCTAATTCATACTCCGCAGTGTTATGGTCTTTTGCGATGTTGATAAAGAATGTTAGCATTTTTAGGTCAATAACTCCTTGTGCGCGCCTATGAGTGAAGGTACCTTTCCGGATGTTACAGCCTCAGAGTTTCGACTCCCATTCCGAGTCAGATTTATTTAGCAACCGGATATAAGGGTTGCACAGCAACAAGAGGACGCAGTGTCACTCAAATTGAAAATCATGGCGAGCAGTCAAGATGAAGGCGAGAAAATCAAAAGCAAGCGAATGTTTGTCAATCATATCGACCAATTTCAAGGGCTAAATCTAGCGAAGGTGAGGTCTCGGCTAGACATAGTTGATAATGATAGTATTACTATGATAAAAATTGATATTATTTGCCTTCTAAAATGATAAAAATCTAAGTAAGTTCTATTCTAACACTAAGTTACTAAGTCACAGTAAGTGACTAACAGTAACACTAACACTGTTACTGTTAATAGTGTTACTGAGTGTTAATACTAGTGTTACTAGTGTTAGTAACAGGTCGGGCACAGGTGCCAAATGAGCTAAATAACAACAAGCTAAATATTTAATGTGATTTAAGTCCATTTCCTCAGTTCAACACATGCATAAAAGGGTACAGGACGTTTCGTACCGTGGTCGTTTCGTACTTGGTCGTTTCGTACCATCTGGTCGTTTCGTACCATATTGTTTGGTCGTTTCGTACCGCATTCTTTGGTCGTTTCGTACCATGTAGAAAATCAATTGGTCGTTTCGTACCTACTACCGTGTGTTGGAAATGTGGAAAACACGGTATTTTATATATATATTTATATTTATGTATGTATAATTATTCATGTTTTGGAATGCGGCGAAAGATATTATGAGATTTGCTTGCATCGAATGTGAATAACAATCACGCTGACAATAGTATTCATCTGATTGACTGCGGGAAAGATCTTATGAGATGTTTTTACAACAAGTGTTAATACTAATCACGCTGTATAAACAAGAGGTGAGCTCTTACTGATTACCACTAATTACCACCTGGCTTCTTGATCACACCTTTTCGTGAGTTGTTTTTGTTGGAATCCTATAAGTAACATGAGATCCCCCATCATTTCATCATTCATCTCACAACCATGTCTGACGACAGACATGACAGTAAAGTTGGTTGGTGAAAAAAAAAATAAAAGGTACCAAAGACTCCAGTATCGGGAGAACCAGGCGCAACTATTCTGCTTGTGGAGTAACTACGAAAACGGCGGCATCTCCACCAGTGGTCTTTTGAAGGCATGTTCAAAACTGTTTTCCTTCGTGAGGTGTGTCATGGTGGAATTAAGGCTGTCTATACGGGCTAACACCAAGGAGATCACGGCATGCTTAATTGTACTATGTGTAAGATAGCAACGGACTCTGCGTATAGTTATAAGATAAAAACAACATGTTCTCACTAAGTTTGAAACCATAGAATTCATTGACATCCTTGTATCGAAAAAGGCTCCGAGATTCCTGAGCGCCGAACAAGATTTGATTTTCGAACCGTGCAAATTGATTTCAAAATAATGTTGTTAATGTTAATATGTTATTGTTATTTTAAAATAAAGAATAAAGTATGAAATTAATACTGTTTTCCCCCATTCCCAACATGGAACAACACACGGTACGAAACGACCAATTGATTTTCTACATGGTACGAAACGACCAAACAATGCGGTACGAAACGACCAAAAAATATGGTACGAAACGACCAGATGGTACGAAACGTCCAGGTACGAAACGACCATGGTACGAAACGTCTAGAAGCCGCATAAAATTATCGCATTGCGAATTTACATTCATTTGTTAGAGTCAGACCCCATGTCAAGCTTCACAGAAACTCCTTCCAATTGAAGTTCCATACATGATACAACTTCATTATTACAACTTACTACAACTAGTACAAGTAATTAAAACAGCAGTGGCGTGATCAAAGGCAATTTGATTAACACTTTTAGGAGAATGATTAAACTTCTTTTTGAACTTACGAATTGTGTTTATAAAACTGCCGCTTCTGCATATTAATTTACCTGGAATATATTTCTGAAGGTTAAGGACACAAGGTTACAATGTCTTGTCCGACTGGATAAACCACGGCCACGGGCATCGATTCACGATAAATCGTTTGCCGAACGTACACTGATCTGCCATTAACTTAAAGAGAAGAAAAAAATACGGAAGCGCGAGTGGTCAGTACATTCATATTTTACGCATCATTTACTGTGTCTTCTAATAGTTCTATTGTGTCGATGTGGTAAAAGCGCATGGCTTTCCGTATCTTCCAACCAGTGAAATTCAATTAAAATCATGCTTATAAACACATAGACAGAGCCTGTTTTGAGCAGCCAATCAGAACGTTTGTTTCATTTTATCTTAGGATAAGCTTAGAGTTAGACATAGTGGAGTGAATCTGACACAGCACGATTTGCCGACTGAAAAGTCAATTAAAACTATTTTCTCTCACGAATTTTAATGAAAACATATTGATAAATCCTTAAGCAAATGTTACGTAAAAGATATCAAGACTGTTGTGAGTAGATGAGCACACAATGTATTTGTGAAGCTCAATACTAGGTTGGTCCAGTAGAAATAAATTCGCAATGCGATAATTTGATGTACGCGTTGAACTGAGGAAATGGACTTAAAATAATAATATAAAGTTAAATCACATTAAAATTTTAGCTCGATTTAGCTATGTGAGCTCAAATGAGCTATTTAGCTCATTAGGCACCTGTGCCCGATCTGTCTAATTCTAATCTTAAATTAATCTAACTTCTGTTTGAGTATTTCTAAGTTCGAACCGACTCGAGTGAATAGTCGAGTCACTGTGACTGTCGCTGATTTGGTCGTTGTCGCGCGTAACGTTTTATACATAAATGCACACCATGCAGGGGGTGGAGGGGGGGGGGGGACTTTATCAAAATAATAAAATATCAATTTTGGCAAAACATTTATGCTAAATAATACTGGATCCACAAAATCTTATACCATCTCACACCATGGCTTTTAACAGATTTATCAAGCATCCATATGGCTTTGATGTGAAATTTAATTGTGTGTTCATAACCAAACAATAAATACAACTAAATGAAACAAACAGAAATCAACACTGGATGTTGCTTTAAATAGGATTCAATAATTTCTAGCATGATGAGGTTTCCATGTTTTTGCCTCTAATTATGTCTGTCTGATCAGGTACCGGTATAATGAGTAAATATTAATGCTATAAATGCATAGCTTTTTTCATTTTATTTACATTAAAGTTTATTCATGTGCTACATAACTGTTCATTTTCATCTGGAACCAGTAGCATCAATTGGTACATGGCAATGTGATCGGATGTAAAAGACAAATTCCTGAGAGTTGGTTCGTAATCTGGATTTCTGAGAAGCATCATGCCAATATCCACACTAACTACCCCCCTAAGCACTGCCCTAAGTGTCATACACACCTTAACAATGATGCTGAACATGTTGTAAGAGGAAAAAATTGCGACCACTCAGGAAAAAAGTGACGCAGCTGAACCACCCACCCACCCAGGCCTACTGTATGGAAAAAAGTGGATGACCCCCCCCCCTGCACCATGTGCAGTTATGTATTCATAAATGCACACCAGTCTCAGTTGGCGAGAGATTGAAATGTTGACGTAAATAATGGAAATGGGCCAACTCGTTCCAGAATTCAGGGCCAACTAGGTCCAGTCGAACTGGGCCAGGTCGACCCGAGCTGGCTCGGCCCAAGGGATAATACCGGTACATGAAATTGATGAAAATGTTCTAGACATAATGTTGTTTTTTTGTCTTCTTTGTCTTTTTCTCTTGTTTTTTTCACTGTTGTTGAACATTGTTTCTTTCTGCCAAATTCTGGGACATACATAGCCACTGTCCATTCGTGTTCTACGGATCTTCCCGTCGAGCGACCATAACATGATATGATATGTCAGATAATCATTGCACTGCTTTATATATTATCTGAAGTGTGATCAGGTGTGATTAGCCGACTGGTTACTGCATGTGTAATTTGCACAACCTGTGTATAATATATTGTTTTGATACTGATAGGAATAGGAATGGGAACAATAATGGCTTCTATTCTAAGGATTTCCAAAAATTAACCCAGAGATAGTGAGATGAACTCAGAGAGAATAAGAGAAAATTTAATGTTCGGAATGTGAAATCAGTTCATTATTGTTATTTATTAATTCGCTGGTTTCTCATTCAAACCGACTAATTTAATGTGATTACTGGCTATTATCTTTGTAAACAAATGTGCCTAAAGTAGTCTAAATTTCAAAATTGATGGACAAAACTCTGAAATATATCATCGCCTGAATTTAAGAAATTAATGTACATATAAATATATATTAACTTAACACAAATTCAATTCCCGGGCCAACTCGGCCATAAAAGCTGGGTCAGCTCGCCCCAGAAAATGTCTGGACCGAGTTGGCTCTGGGGCGAGTTGGCCCTGATCCGTAAATAATTGCTGTCTGCTTCAATTCGAAACTATTTTTCTTCCAAAGTTCTGATAAAGGCATCAATTTCTTTTAGTTTTAGCACAACTTGCACTAGGACGAAACTGTGATAAAATTGATCATCGGTCATATAATTTAGATTAAACAGGGACCGAAAGAACTGTGCACATTGTTATTTTATCGGTGAACGGAACAACATGAACTTACATATTTATAGTCACAAATATGAACAACACGTGTGTATTTATAAATTTTATGTAGAAAATACTATGACAATGACCCTTGTCACATGGCATTACATGAGACTGGTGTGCATTTATGTATACAGGGTCAGGAATGCACACAGTGTGCAGCTATGTATAAAACATTACGATGTTACAGTTTCTTTGTAGACTTGATAGTGGTACCCAATTGACGAAAGTCAATTGCTATCTCACTTTTTCGTGCGAGTGTCCAAAATTTAATGAGATGTGTAAATCACATTAAAATGTAGCTCAAAGGGGGTATGATAGACAAAACAAGTTTGTTTTGGATATGTACCCCACCTGCAGATTATACTCGCCAGTCGGTATGTTTTATGCAAGAGCTGCAACTCGACAAAATCTGGAAATTACTTTTTACAAATTTTATAAAAAATTATAAAATTCAAATTTGTTGTTATGTCATGAACTTGGACTGGTCTTAAGTTGGCTCTTGGGACATGACACTGTCAAACTGGGCTACACTGCAGGACAAAAGTGACAAACTGTGGGAGAGAAATTATATTTGTGCTGGACGGCTCATACATGTAAATAGCATAAATTATCAATAATATTGCAAAGAATATAGCACATGTTAGTAATAGTCATAAGATAAGATAAATTTTATTTAAAAGTCAGAGGTAATAACATTTTACAACTGTAAAACTAATACATAACATATATAAATTAAACACTAGGCCTACACATTATCAATATCATATGAATTTTATACAAGTTAAAATAAGTCATCCTAGTTAAATACCTATCAATTTAGTTAAAACTTTAATTTATCGAGTAATAAAATTACATATTTAATTTAAAAGAAAAAAATGAGTATAATTTACTTTGCCACTTCCAGTAATAAAAATATTTGAAAGAGATTTCAAAGGAAATTAGAATTTGCTTGAATTTCATGTTTCTGAGGTTTTGGAATGCTTTCAAATGTTAGCCAAAAATTATCTCCTGTAATAATAATATAGATAGCATACTAGTGGTTGTTTATTTACCTTTATTTGATAATTTGTAGATAAAATGGGCTGGTTTGGAATGCATTCACTGACTTAATTCATTGCCACCTACTCCAATACAGTAGTCCAGAGACTCCCTAAACCCCCTGCTAGCATATATATTATCACTATATGTGCCACTACGGACATGCACTGCAGCCTTAGATGGTCGGTAATTTCAGTGGCAAATAGAATAACTAATATTATAAATATTTTTAACATGCAGTACCGGTATATATAATATTATGCCTACATTAACTCATGTGCACAAGTGTATTTAAAATGTACTAAAAGGTATTCCAGCACACATCGTTAAGAACAAATGAGGAAGCACTAGTGATCAGGATAACAAAACGAGCCCAATAATCATGCCATGAAATTGATTCTCTACTCTACTTTCTAGCTTTGACCGTAGAGATCATGTTACACCAGTACAAAACCTGGTAACTTTTTGAAGTTTTGACAGGGAACCTTATAAATTTGAAAAAAATAACACAGGGAATATATTTCTTACAAATGTAGTTCCTCAATGTACCGGTACTTTGAACACTGTACTCTCAGGTGCTTAATAATAGTCAGCACGATTATTAATTGTTGAGAAAATTCCCGACAATCACTATTATTTGGCATTGAGACATAGAGTGAAATTGCCATCACTATTATTATTTCATCCTGAATCACCACACATCACTATCAGACCATCACGATTATTAGGCACCTGAGAGTGT
Source organism: Siphonodentalium dalli (assembly GCA_032622095.1). NCBI lineage: Eukaryota > Metazoa > Mollusca > Scaphopoda > Gadilida > Siphonodentaliidae > Siphonodentalium > Siphonodentalium dalli. The sequence goes on along the minus strand of CP136066.1, from coordinate 156,576,814 downwards.
TAAAGGTGAAGGTTCCAACTCACAAAAGTCACCGAAAAGCATGTAATCTTGAGCCGGGACTACCCCCTATTTCCCTAATGTGAAGTGGTTTATTGAGGAACAAGTCTTAACAATATGTTTGTTCAGTGTTTTACAGTACCCTATCAGAACATCAAAAAGTTCCCAGGTTTTGTACTGGTGGAATATATTCTCTATGGGGAAAACTAGCGCAGATTCATGGCATGATATAAATGAGCCCATTTAATACTGGAATTAATTTAGAGTCAATGCAGTCAGAACAACAACAAAAATTAAAGCAGCCATATCATTAAACCAGTTCTCGAAAATTGGCCACATAATAAAGTCGTGGCAACATGTGGCATCTGAATAAACAGACATAATTATAAATATTTAACTCTTAGCCTACTTATGAAAAATCAATTCAAAAATAAATACATCAACCTTTTCATGAAACAAATTCCAACAAATTATCACCGGCCATGCAGATAAATTTGTATTGTTTTCAAAGTCACACCCAGAAATATTTACAACTCTGCAAATTTTTCTGCGGAGATTTGCATGGAAATACCCATTCAAAATTGGCCACTTGACCTCCTCCTTATAATTATAAACATATTTACAGGTGAGGGAATACATTAAGTCTAGCTGTCGCCACTGACAATTATGATCAGTGATGACATAGATTCATCACATTGTGTTGCAGCTATCCAGTGGATCAATTTATTTATTTCATAATCTTTCTTTGGTTTTCAGTATTTGTCGAGATGTGTTGTCGGGGCATCACTTGATGAAGCGGAGGAGGAGGACGATGCTAAGTCTATTGATAGCTCGTTTGTTCCACCTCCAAAGGAAGGCTGCTATGAAGTAATTGGCACAACAAAAGAAAAGGAATTCAAAAAGCCAGATCATGTTAAGGAAGTCATATTGGTATGTTCATGATCGAGTTCAGATTAGTTCCCAAATAGGCACTAATGTTAGTTTTTAGAAAGAAATATATTAATATATGTTGGTTCATCATATGCAGTTATTTTAATGTGGTATGTCTTAACCATTTCGTGATGGGAGCTGCGCTTGTGCAGCATTAAAGATCCTGTGCCAGTGCATTCTCTTATATATGCAAGTCTCCCATAGGGAGCCTTGAATATATAAGAGAATGCACTGGCTTACAAAGTCAAGTTAAATATTGTTGGGGCAATGTATTGTCTTATATATGCGAGGCTCCCTATGGGAGACTCGCATATATACAAGAATGCATTGGCACATGGTTTTCTCAAAATTTCAGGCAGCTGTAACATACTGTGTTCAGTTGACACACATTTTAACCAGCATTCTGTTTAACCCCCATACTACCACTGCAGTGGGATTTTTAAGGATAGATTATGATTGACTTTAGCTACATATTCATGTATGTCTCAAACATTGGCTAGGGGGTCTTAGGCTGTTCTAGGGATGCTTAGCCATACTAGCGGAAAGTATGTATATAGACAAAATCATCTGTTACATACAAAGTTAGATAATTTCAACAGTATTTTGATCCGTAATTTAATGAAATGAACCAAAGAAATTTTTCTGTCCTAGTGTTTCACAGTACTCTCGGAATCCAAATAAACATACATTTACAGGTACCGGGTATACTATTATTAAATTTACAGGTACCGGGTATACTATTATTAAATTTACAGGTACCGGGTATACTATTATTAAATTTACAGGTACCGGGTATACTATTATTAAATTTACAGGTACCGGGTATACTATTATTAAATTTACAGGTACCGGGTATACTATTATTAAATTTACAGGTACCGGGTATACTATTATTAAATTTACAGGTACTGGGTATACTATTATTAAATTTACAGGTACCGGGTATACTATTATTAAATTTACAGGTACCGGGTATACTATTATTAAATTTACAGGTACTGGGTATACTATTATTAAATTTACAGGTACCGGGTATACTATTATTAAATTTACAGGTACCGGGTATACTATTATTAAATTTACAGGTACCGGGTATACTATTATTAAATTTCAATTAAAAATCCCCCCTTGTATGCTGCTTATTTGGGTCCCTATAATATTTTTTATTTCATTCCAAATGACTGCTTTTCATATAAAAACCACTTCATTGTGATGCAAAATGATTATTAAGAATCAGACAAGGGCTAACGTAGCTTTTCCAGGTTATTCTTATAGAGCTAAACAAAGAATATGTAGGGAAATGTCCCAATTATTCCCCCCGTACTATTATTATTTAATTTTGAGTAAATTCCCCCCCCCCCCTCCCTGTATTATTATTCCGCCCCTATGTTTATTTGGATCTCAAGAGTTTGATAAATCTATAAGATATAGTTGGTAGATCAATTCACATATTACAATTATATGAATATTTTCAAACAACTTGCATTTTTCCAGACTTGTTAACAACCTAATAATAGTTTATTTATGTAAAGCTTGTTATTTGACTTGGTTAAGACTAATATCTTCTATTCTTTTATGCCGCAGCATGATAGCAAAGACCAACTTTACGAACACCTGGTTGAATGTGACATAATAGTGTATGATATAACACAGGATCCAGATCAGATTGATGAAGCTGTCTGGGCCGTATCAGGTATGTAATTTAAAGGGGAGGTCAAGTGACCAAGTTTGAATGGGGATTTCCATGCAAATCTCCGAGAGCAAAAGTTATACATGTATGAATCAGTTGTTCAGGAATTTTTGAGAATTTTTTTCTCGAATTACATCACATGACCTCGCATTTGAAAAATCAATATAAAATTCAAAAACAAATATCAACATTATAATGTTCCTGGACAAGCCTTGAAATAGGCTGTCTGTCATTTGCAGAATGAGGGCCCCAGAGGGTGAATTTAGTGATGCTACCCCACATAGCGGGCTAGCATCACCAAATTCACCCTCTTGGGACCTCATTCTGCTTACACCTCAGCATAATGAGGTCCCCAGAGGGTGAATTTGGTGATGCTAGCCCACTATGCGGGGTAGCATCACTAAATTCACCCTCTGGGGACCTCATTCTGCAAATGACAGACACCTTATTTCAAGGCTTGTTCCTGGAATAAATATGATCTCCATGATTTGATTACGAATTTGTTTATTTTGCAGAACTCCACTCTGACTTGGATAAGATTGAAAGGCCTAAGATGTTCGTCCTAATATCAAGTGTCATGACCTGGTGCAAGAGTAAACCTTTGGATCCTGTAAGTTGACAATACGTGTATATAGAGAGTATAAAACTACAGACTTCAAAATGAGATAATTAACGATATATGACAATGCAGTTAGTTTCAATACACATTTTGCCTTTCTTTATATACTTAGTCTTTGAAAGCAGTCAAATTTAGTAAGTTATCTAATTAACATTATGAAATACACAAATCAGTTTTATTGTTAATGTCTTAAATGGAAAAAACATGAAAAATTACTAAAAATGTTTTGTACTTACCCCAGACATATAATGAGTGTGTGATATTTCATTCAAAGATTATTTCACTGTTTGATATATATTTTAGGATGATCCAGAAATCCCATTCACAGAGGATGACTATCGTAGGAGGAAGCCTCACCCAAACTTCAAAGAACATATCAGTGCTGAGAAAACTGTGATCAAACTCGGCAAAACAGTATGTTGCTTAGTCAACTTCCCAGGTCTCAAAATATGGTGCTGGTCATTTGAAAAATGAGGTCCCCAGAGGGTGAAATTAGTGAAGCTACCCTGCACAGCAGGCTAGCATCACTAAATGCACCCTCTGGAAATTCATTCTGCTTAGTTCACATCATATCTCTGAAATCTATCTTTATTATCAAATTAACAAGTTTTTTTTAGTTTAGAAAGTTCCGTTTTCTTTTTTAGTTTATATTCTCTATATCCCCAAATAACAGTACAGGGTGGCAATTTCCAGCATGGAAAGAAGTCTATCCAAAATGATATGAGGACAATCATATATATTTCTCAAATTCTGCACTGTTTGTTTGTTGTCATTGGAGTTACCAAACAGACCTCCAGCAACATGTTTTTACTATCTTTTCCTGATCTGATAGAAGGCTACAGTAATTATGATAGGCCAGTATAGTATAAATTGCCTGACAATCCCACTTTTTAAATAAACAATTCCGCAAATAAGCACCATAGAGGGTGGCAACATTTCCAAAAGTTAATAAACATATGGATATGATTATTTAAATCCGAACATGAATTTGTTTTTCTTTGGCCTAATGACTTTGCTTTACCTTTACAGAACAAGTCAAAGCTGGTCACATATGTTATAGCTTCAGGACTCACCTACGGTGCAGAAGAAAACATTTTCCATTATCTATTTAAGGTAAATATAATTAGTTAAAATTACTCTCTGTTCTATTTTACCAAACAAAGGATGATGCTTCCTGTCACTTTAGTCAAATATACTGAGCTTAATGATATGAAAACATTGAAAGCAGCCTCAAGTGCAATTTTAACTATCAATAATTGTCAGGTCTGGATACATTTGCAGAATGGGGTCCCAAGAGGTTTAATATAGTGATGCTACCCTGCACAGTGGGCTAGCATCACCAGATTCACCCTCTGGGGACCTCCTTCTGCTTAGGCCTCATCTTATGGGAAGTATCTATTGTCTCAAATTAACATTGTTTTCAATTACTTTTTTCCTTCTGTTCAGTTTCTGTATCCCCTAATTTGCAGAAGATAAAATGCATGATCAATGTGACTGATTGGTGAACATCTGTTACATCACCCACTTCAACTGGGGAACGTCTCCCATAGCAGTTAAGGCCAAAGCAGAATGAGCTTCTCAGAGGGTGAATTTGGTGATGCTAGCCCACCATGCGGAGTAGCATCACTAAATTCACCCTCTGGGGACCTCATTCTGCATATGTCTGATGCACTATTTCCAGGCTTGTATAGGCGCCTGGAAAATTCCCTCAACGCTTATAGCTAGATAGAAAACTGTTTTGTATGTATGAGTGTGGAGATGTTTTCAGGTGTGTGTGATACCAGATTGACTGACATTTTTGTCGCTAGTAGAGAACTTGTGATCCAGTATCTCCCTAATGTTGATTCAAATAACTTGGACCTCAAAATCTGACAAAACCCCAAGAAATGGTAAATTATTTATCATTTTGTCTATTTGGATCTCAAGAATTAGATAAATTTCAGGAAAACTGAATAATTGGTCTGATTATGTTATCACTGAAGATATTCAAGGCAAAATAAGAATGTTTGGTGGAGTTTTTGATAAAAAACGGGTTGGAGTCTATAGATTTTTAATTATCAGTCAGAGTCACATTTATGGTTAGTGTCATTTCAACCTCCACCGCGCTATGTTGCATTGACTGTTATCGCCACCACGTTATGTTGTATTGATGGTTATTTGCACCAGATAAATTGGTTATTTAAAGAGCTAAAACGTTTTGTGATTAGCATTATTTTTAATTTATTTCATTTCAGAGTGCATGGCATAATTCACCAGAACTTCATTGCTTCGGTAATGGACAGAATGTTATTCCAACAATTCACATAAAGGATCTTGCAGGGTAAGTATAAACTCCACTGATACATTATATTAACCATTTCTATTCAAAATGGATTCTCCCATTCAGTCATAAAAGTATGCATTGGAATGGTCTATTATTCATTTGTTGGGGGGGGGGGGTCAGGAAAAATGAGCAGTGCAGAAGGATTCTTATACATTGGTTGGAAAATATTCAGATAATAAGTTCAACAAACACCTATGGTCATTTGTTGAACTTATTATCTGAACATTTCCTATGGGAACTACTCGTAAATGAATATTTAGTATAGAAAGTGTTAAAGTGATGTACCTTTTCCCCGAACTTTTTGTATTGAAAGCTTTCGGCCTTATATAGGTCTTCTTAGGTTGATATATTCAGACAAAATCACATGATAGTATTCAGGTAAAAATTCATGTACATTATTTGTACATTATGTTTACGTGAAGGGCATCATGTGATTTTCTCTGAATAATATTTATCAACTGAAGAAGATCGAAAGTTTTTGAAGAGCATTATTTAGAAACCGAAAAGGGTATCTCATCTAAAAACCTTTATTCGGCATCGGATGGGCATGCGGCCTCGGCACAAAAGGGCCTAAGCCCCCTTTGTGCGTAGGCCACTGTTTGTGCTTAGCACACATTTGGACCTAAATATTCACATAGTAATTCTAAAATGTCGTAATTTTTATTTTGAAACCGTTCCTGATAGGATAATTCTAATTGGATTGTTTTGAAGAAGAATGGGCAGAGGGCGTATCGTAGTTCCAGAGATAAATATTTTTTTGTGTCTCCTGAACAATTTGATTTTCCTGAGGCACAACCTTTTAGAAGCCCACTTACGATATATATAAGTTGAATGTGAACATGTTTATTTTAATGTCGGTATTTATATTTCTTTAAATAGTGTAGTACAAAATATAGCAGACAGTCGACCCAAGGTCCGATATCTTATTGCCAAGGATGATTCTAACAACACATTGGAAGAGGTTGTCAAGGTAAGATTCAGTACTTAGTTTAAAGTCCCACAAAACTTTTAAAGTGATTATTTACCCTTTGAAATTTTTTGTAAACCCTGTACCATTGCATGCTCTTATATATGTGAGTCTCCCATAGGGAGCCTTGCATATATAAGAGTATATATTGTCCTAACACTATTTACCTTGACCATGTAAGCCAGTGCATTCTCTTATATATGCGAGGCTCCCTATGGGTGACTCGCATATATAAGAGAGTGCAGTGGCACAGGATCTTCAATGCAGCTCCCGTCATGAATGGGTTAATAGTAATTTGCCATGCAAAGTCAATTTCAAGTTTCTCAGGCCAAATAATGTTGAAAAACATGCTAACATTCGGTTTTTAATTTAATTTTATATTTCTGGGGCACACGTCAAAGAAGTATTCCACCCCTGGGTCAACTAGCTCTGTGTTTAATATCAGTTGCTCGTGGCCATCATTTACCCAAACAAATGTCCACAAAAGTTAGTTAATAGTATCCATATGATTTATTTCACCTAATGAAATATCGTTGACACATTTTCTAAAAAGTTTGCAGAAGCAATTCATCATGATGGTCATGTACAGTAATGCTCTAAGTAATCGACTCATTAAATACAGCAGAATTATGGGTAACTTTTCAGGATTTAGTTGGAAATATGGCTTGTTGCCATTCATCGGAAAGCTCTCCCCGAGGAGTCGATTACTTAGAGCATTACTGTATTTAATTGGGAATTTGTATCCAGAAATGGGTATATTCGATCTCAGTTATTACTATCGCAATTATTACATACCGATTATGATTTTTTTCTGAAATATAAAACGCGAATAAAAAGGTGGCATGCACAGGGTTTCGTGAACTATGTGCGTGGGCCTGAGAAGTGGGAAATTTAGACTGTCTGATATGTCTTCATTAAAAACGGCTTTTGACTAAAACAACAAAGCATAAAATCTCTCTCAGATATGAGTTTCCATAAGCATGGTAAAAAAAAATTGAAAGTTTATTCAGATGATGGGTGTCATTTTTTACAAATAATTCATTATATTGGCATGTCATACTTTGATGGCTTGCCAATAATTACAAGAGTTTACAAGAAAATCACAGGCCGTTGACAAAGTTGTGTAATGGGAGGAGCTTACTAGTGATTTTACATCAAATTGTCATTTCTGAGGGTCTTTCAGAAGCATTGTGATTTTCTTTAGGTCGTAATATTGAAACAAACATTTCATTTTCATGCAAATAAATGAATATATCTATGGAAACAACTAATCAATCACATTTAGTTTTTACTCAACTTTTAATTGAGAATGTAAACATAAACACTTCGATTTCCTATACAGTAATTACCTAAGTAATCGACCCCTTAACCACAGCAGAATTATGGGTAACTTTTCAGGATTTAGTCGGAAATATGGCTTGTTGCCATTCATCGGAAAGCTCTCGGTGAGAGCTTTCCAATGAATGGCAACAAGCCATATTACCGACTAAATCCTGAAAAGTTTACCCATAATTCTGCTGTGGTTAACCTTTTCGCTGATAACTGACGTTATGACGTCGTGTGCTGGGCTGTTGACGTTACTGCCATTTTCCAGTGGAAAAATATAACGGGAATTTCACAAGAACCATAAAACTGACTCAGTTGAAATGCTATTATCGTTCAAAATCTTAGAACATCATACACTGTTTGAAACTTCAAGATACAGTTATTCCGATGCACCAATCTCTGAGTTCCAGTTATGATTAATGATCTACTGCTAGTGTGCTGAAGAAGGTCCGTAGTACCTACGGACCATATAGCACACGACGTGCACTTTTACGTCCGTAATAGTTATGGTCGTCATAGCAGCGAAGAGGTTAAGGGGTCGATTACTTAGGGCATTACTTTATACTTCTGAATGTATTTCATGGGTATTATTTTTTCTCAGGCGGAAGGAAACGTACATGCTACTATTAATTTCAAAGACCAAAATGTTCTACTCCAGGAAGACGCGTTGGTCAGTCTACCTTGAAGACCCATTAACAGCCTTATTTATTTTCCCCGGGAAACCCTGCATGTATGTCATATATTCTTATATCACTTTCTTATTGCAGGCAGTCAGCAGTAGTCTGGGCACTGGCAAAGTCAAAACCATAACCAAAGAAGAAGCTCTGCTTAATAAGGATATTGAGGTAATATTGACATGAATGAACATTTTGAAAACTATTGATGAATTAGCAACTAAAAATATTTATATGAGGCCCTCTTTGGGTGATGAGGATGTTTTTGAGAACACAATATTTTAATTTCATTGGCTAAACTAGCCTCAAAATCCAGTCCATTTCATTGGAAAATGGTAATATTTGACAACTACCTTGCAAATAGAACTTTTTGCATATTCCAGTTTGTGCATATGTTAATTTTGGTGGCATGTGACACCCAGAAATTACTTGGTATAAATATTCAATTTATTACATAATTTGTGAGTCAGAAATAGTCTCATGCTTAACCCTTTCATGACTGGAGCTTCCTGAAATTTAGTGAAAACCCTGTGCCAATGCATTCTCTTATATATATGAGTCTCCCATAGTGATCTTCGCATATATAATAGGAAGCATTGGCCTAACAATATTTACATTGACCTTGTGAGCCAGTGCATTCTCTTATATATGCGAGGCTTCCTATGGGAGACTCTCATATATAAGAGAATGCACTGGCAAAGAGTCTTTAGTGGGTCATGAAAGGGTTAATTTATTTTTTGTCAGACGACTGCGTTGTTTTGGTTCTGCACTAGCGCAGCTACCATCATGGAGGGGTTAAACTTTATTGATATAAATACAAGTCAGATTTCCTTTGCTTTGCTGACAGCCTCCATCCTTTATAGATAAAATACAAGAAACATCATGGTGCATGCACTTAATTACAATTATAAGATATGCGTTGCAGCTTGCATTGCATGGAAAATAGAATCTCTCCGCTGTTTAACAGATTCATCGCAGCCGTTTAATCACCTTAGTATCATTTCTATCGATCCCCATTTCAACACAACGAATGCAACGGATTCGTCTGAACTTCTTTGAACCATATACAGTAACGCCCTATGTAATCGACCCCTTAACCACAGCAGAATTATGGGTAACTTTTCAGGATTTAGTCAGAAATATGTCTTGTTGTCATTCATCGGAAAGCTCTCACTGAGAGCTTTCCGATGAATGGCAAAAAGCCATATTTCCGACTAAATCCGGAAAAGCTATTTCATATTTTCAGCTATCTGTCTTTGATATATCGATGGTGAATATTTATGTTTTTTTCCCATTTCAGCAATCTGATTTCGATATGTTGTTGGTGAACTTGAGGATGGATGCAGTTCATGTTAAGGAGAACATGAGAATCAGTTGGGTATCGGAAGCTGGAATTGTTGAGAACATCACTCAAATAATCAAGGAATACAAAGATGCAAGATCTCTGCAGGTGTGTCTCAGATAATAAATTATAAATATGATAATTATGTTAAAGTTAATCCTTTCTATACCATACTAAATACTCATTGACAAGAAGTTTCCTTAGCATCAGTGTTCACGCTGTTGGTATGGCCAATTTTTTTCTTCGAAAATGGCCAAAAAAAATTTCATTTGGAACTTTTTTTTACCCCAAATGGAGACAGAAATCCTAATTCAAAAGTGCTAAATAGCTCGACGAACTTAGGCGACAAAACAGAATAGCCCACTGACCGGTCTTGAACATGAGGTTTCATATTTCGGAAACATTGTACCATGAAAACCTAAATTAAAGTTATGCTTTAACATTTAATCAGCCTCTTCATTTAATATGACTTTAAAACACAATGTCAATTTAATCTGTGCACTAGTTATGTAAATTTTGTTGATTGGGCAATCTGTAAGATTTAATATGTTAATGCATTGTCCCATAATTGGAAATACCACCGAACAACACTATACTCAATGACATGCCATGCAGTTACGTAATGTGTTATAAATTGACTCCCGTCAAGCTTGGGATTAACAATAAAAACCTGGCTTCACACATAGATATTGGCAGTTATCACCACACGATCATAAACAACATGTTTTTTATCTTGGCGAAAATAGCATTGACAACTAACATAGCTAATTAGTTGGAGAACACACGAATGGTGACCAGCGACATAGAGCTAAATTGAACTTGGCTAAAACAAATTTTAGTCATTTAATTGTGAGCCCAGAAATTGAGGATTTGGTCCAAGCTTTTTTAATTAATTTGGCCAAAATAAATTTGGCCAAAGTTCTTTTAATTTGGCCAAAAACAATTTCATTTGGCCAAAATATTTTTCTGCCCAGCATGAACACTGCCTAGCCTGTAACTCCTATTTTTATCCTCTGAATGAGATAATTGTGAGCATTTACTAAGCTCAATTTGAGGTCTGAAGTCACTTTAAAAACTTAAGCTTGACAAAAACATCAACATCAAAGTTCTTGTATTTGGACATTAAATCTGACTAAACTATAAATTTTCCATTAAAATTGTACATCGCAAGTTTATAGTCAGGATTAAGATTGATAAATTCTTATTTTAACCCTTCCATTACGATAGCCACGCTGGTGCAGCATCAGAGTTCCTGTGCCAGTGCATTATCTTATATAAATGCGAGTCTCCCATATAAAAAAGAATGCACTCACTGGCTTACAAGGTCAAGGTAAATATTGTAAGGCCAATGCATTCTCTTATATATGCGAGTCTCCAATAGGGAGCCTCGCATATATAAGAAAATACATTGGCCAAACATTATTTACCTTAACCTCGCAAGCCTCGCATATATGAGAAAATGCACTGGCATATAGGATCTTTAATCCTGTACCAATGCTGCTCCCATCATGAAAGGGTTTGAAACTAGTATTTTTTTTTCACAAAACAATTTCGGGGGACTTTTAAAATAGCCATCAACATTTAAAAAAATTTCTTTAACAAAGCGGCAACGACTTGCCACGTTGTCGGGGGACAATGTGGTCGGCCGACCTTTTATTTTCAATATTGGCATTTACATTGAATGTTTGTTTTAACATCATCATCTTTTTTTCAGCCATTGAGAGCCGTTATTCTTGGACCACCTGGTGTGGGCAAAACAACAGTCACCAAGCAGTTATGTGAAAGCTACAAACTTCATCATGTGAAAATTAAGGACGTAATTGATGAATCCATGGATGACTTGGTGAGTACATATCTAGGGAAAGTTATATGGGGATCTTGTGTTGCTGTCATCGCCTGTTATTATTGGTGAACGGTTGCTATGATAACTTTTTTTCTATTTTAAATATTTCTCAGCTCTCTAACATAGTGTGGATGTTATGTTGTATTTATTATATGTGCAACTGCCCATTAGGGTTTATTTTTCATTAAATCTTATCAGGGGGCAAATTACTTTTAAAAACTTGAATAACCAAATTGCCCCTCAAGATTGAAATTTGATTAGCAAACAGCAGAAATTTAGTAGCAATAACAATTCCATTATGAATCATACTGGTAGATCAAATCTACCCTACATTTGCATGGAATATGATGCATTTATATGTAACCAAAACTCCATATTGCTCAATTTCAGACTCGTTACAATTTTATTGATTTTATTCATCATGGGAGTTCTGTTGGGGAAGGTTGGTAAGAGTCTGAAAATACTATTTGGTGAAACCTAGCTCTTCTTTGCCTAATAGGTATGCTATGTCAAAAAGTTTCTTTAACTTTACTGTCTTTATGTTTTCATTAGAATTAGATTAGACTTTGAAAATTTCTTGCCCGATTGGTGTATCTAAGCACTGTTTCACACCCAAACAAGGTTGCTTAAACTTCAGCACCCGTGTATGTCGTTCTGTTCTTGCATGCTCGGTATGAGCATATTTTTTGTCTGCTTTAACTCGATCCTTTCAGTTTCACAAAAGCGTCACTGAAGTTCCTAGCAATCAATGTGAATCTTTATTCTTTTTTTCATGGGCCGTATCACCGACGGACAAGCTTATAATTATGACATTGTCCTCCTCGCACTGATAGGTTGCCCAAGGATAGTCTTTCAGCCACGATTTAATTGATTTCTGTTTTATTTTCGGCATGCTGGGCATTGCTGGCAGACATCTTTTCGGTTGTTTTATTATTTTGCTGTTCGGTATTTGTATTCCCATATCAACTGTTTTGATTGGATTAATGCACTATATATAAACTGCTACCGGTTCGCTCAACCAATCAAATTACGTTTAACGAAGCATTGTCAGGTACTCTGATTGATTTTCCTAGAGTTCGAGTTACGTCCCTTCCATCAGAACAGGAAATATATGATTCGCAAATGGCGAATGAAATTTTTGAATTGTATCGCAAGTGCCGAGAATTGCGGCGTGAATCCGCTTATTTTGCTCCCTGAATCTTATCTTATCTTAACTTAGCTCTAACAGGTAGAAGAAGCTTATTTACTGACATTCTGTCATGGTTTGCTTTTGGGTGAAAAAATATGTAAAATTAGGTGTTTTTTGTGTGAACCAAGGGGACTTACCTCAGTGACAAATTGTACAAACAAGCCAAAGTACACATATGTTTATGCCTACCATGTCTGTCAAAAATAAAACAAGCTTGTTGGGGTTTGTGTCATATATAATGACTCAACAAGGATTTTAAGTACACGTAGTACAGTATCACCTCCCAAATTGTCCAACATTTTCTTCTGTACTGATTCTACTCCCATTACAGAGAACAACCTCACAGAAGCAGGAGACGGAGGAAGAGGAAGATGAGGGGAAGGCTCAGGAAGCTCAGGAAATGATTGACTCAATTATCGAAAGCAAGGACCAAAATAACGGGCGACTTGATGATCAGTATGTCATCAAATTCTTCCGGGAGAAACTCCATTCAATGCCATGTCAGAATCAAGGATTTATTCTTGATGGATATCCTAAGACCATTGACCAGGCCAAAGATCTCTTTGCAGGTGACATACAAAATGATTAGATGCAAGGTTTAGATTCATGTATGTTCGGTGCTTTTAAGCACAATAATTGCTATGTGATGGTTTATCCATCACATATGCAGTCAGAGCAGAGCTCGGTAGATATCCATGTTCCGTCGAAATATTATGCAGAATGGCTAACTATGGTGCAAAATTATCAAATGTATCTAAAAACAAACTAATGGCATCAGCCGTCTCTGAACATGTGATGAGGAAAGCCAAATGCAACTCTTTATTCAGGACGATCGATAAACGCATTTGGTTGTAAAAATATACAGGTTCCATTAAATAACCAAACATATAGTATCATTAGAAATCTCAAGTGTAAGCTCCAGGAAGAACATGTGAAAGAATTCAAGAGCTCTATATTTGATGACTCTAAAGGAGATGGCCATAAAAATAAACTCAGAACATACAGATTGTTTAAAAATGATTATGTCTTAGAGACTTACTTAACCCTTTCAGTGCCAAGTCCGGTTTTTGTATCAACCCATATTTCCTTGATCATTTTTTTTAGCTCTTTCCATCTATGTATCACATTATTATAATCAATAAATTTGAAAAATGATCAAGGAAATATGGGTTGATACAAAAATCAGACTTGGCACTGAAAGGGCTAATAAACACAACATCTTTAAAAGATAGGATCAGTTTTACAAAACTCCGTGTTAGTGATCACAAACTCGCTATTGAAAAAGGTAGACATCATCAGCCTATAATTACGGAGGGGAAGAGACTGTGCCTTAAATGCAGGACCGGTTCTGATATCATTTCATTATGGAATGTCCACACTATTGCGATCTCAGAGATGAACTTTTCCAAATTGTTGGTAGATATCACAGCTATTGTACAAGTATGTCAAACGATCAGAAATTTAGTCATGTAATGAAAAATGATAACCCTGAAATAAGCAGCAAAATCAGCAACGTGGTCCAGCGCTTCTTTGATAAGCGCTCTGAATGAATATTATGCTTACCATCACGTTCACATGTAATTGTTTATTAATTGTTTATTGTTTTATTATGAATTGTATTGTTAGCATACTGCCTTTATTCGTGTTTATGCAAATAAATCGAATCGTATCGTATGACCAGGCCTCAGAATTCTATGCCGGACATTTGCAGAATGAGGGTGAATTTAGTGACGCATTTTGGGCTAACAGCATTAAATTCACCCCTGTCAACCTCATTCTGCTTAGGCCTCTTCTTTATTATCAAATTAAAAAGTGTTTTAGTTTCTTAAGAAACTTCTTTAGAAAGTTTCTTTTCCTTTTTGAGTATGTTAGTTTCTCTATACCCCCAACTTGGCAGTTGAACTGCCCAATGGGGGCACATTATCATTTTCACCATCTGTAAATCGTAAATCTGTGTCTAGGTCTTCTATAGCAGAATGAGGTCCCCCGAGGATGAATTTGGTGATGCTAGCCTGCTGTGCTTAGTATTTATGATCAACCATGCAGTAAGAGAAACAATCTCACATTTCTATTCAGCTTATCTGTCTACAGGCCTCAAAATTTGGTGCTGGACATTTGCAGAATGAGGTCCCCAGAGGGTAAATTTAGTAATGCTACCCAACTCAGCATGCTAGCTTCACCAAATTCATCCTCTGGGGAGCTCATTCTTATGGCCTCATCTGCTATGGGAGAACTGGACTCAGATTTAAGTTCCCAGATGGTGAAGATGTTGATGTGCACCCATTGGGCGCCTTGATCATGCATTGTGTGGTCTGCCAATTTGGGGATATAGAGAAACTAAACTAAAAAAGAAAAAGAATCTTTCTAATGAAGTTTCTAAAGAAACTAAAAAAACTTTGATAATAAAGATACTTTCCAGAGAAAATGAGGCCTTAGCAGAACAAGGTCCCCAGAGGGTGAATTTAGTGGTGCTAGTCTGCTGTGTGGGGCAGTGTCACTAAATTCATCCTCTGGGGACCTCATTCTGCAAATGTCCGGCACCATATTTTGAGGCCTGTCTGTCTACCCTGTCCAAACTATTCACTTTATTACAGTAAGGCCCTAAATAATCTACTCCTTAACTACAGCATAATTATCGGTACCTTTTCAGGATTTAATCGGAAATATGGATTGTTGCCATTCATTGGAAAGCTCTCACCGATAGCTTTCCGATGAATGGCAACAAGCCATATTTCCGACTAAATCCTGAAAAATTACCCATAATTCTGCTGTGGTTAAGGAGTCAATTATTTATGGCATTACTGTATGTGACAGCAAAATCACTGAGCAGTGAGCCCACTAATCAAAACATTCTGGACTGTTATAATTTCAGCTTTGCAAAGCCTTAACTTTGTTATGTTTCACATATACCGAAAAATGTTATTTCATTGGTGGATATCATAATCAACAGAAGCATGTTAGATGAGATAGAAAACCACGTGTGTAATGAAATTGAAAATTGCCGTTCGAATGTCTTTGCTCTCGCGATGGTCATCGTCAACAAATTTGTATTAAGTTTTCCCATAAAATACGTATTTCAAACTAAATTTTATTTACAAATTGCTATAAATTCGGCACCATAAGGCGACTTTTTACCCCTTCTCAGCAACATTTTTGGCGATTTTCGTGTGCATAAAAATGGAATACAGTCTGACCCTTTCTCAGCAACATTTTTGGCTATTTTCGTGTGCATAAAAACGGAATACAGTCTGACCCTTATGCAAATAAACAATTAAAAAATGGTCTTTTTATGAGAAAATGGTTTGGTGCATGCATATTTTATGCAAATAGCAAAATTTTGCATTTAAACGATATACAATTAACTGAAATTGACTGTATATATATATTGCTCTGCAAGGACTGATATCGCTCGAAAACATTTGTTGACATACTCGCTGGTACCCAATAGGGTGAACACTGATTAATAAATTTATATTGCAGCTGATGAAGATGATGAGCAGGATGACGCTGGGAAGGGAAGTTATGACAGAAACGCAATGCCAGACTTTGTGATCAGTCTCGATTCTGTTGACGATTTTCTTAAACTACGGGTTATGAACCTACCAGAAAATGTTGTGTATAACACTCACCACACAGAGGAAGGGCTCAACAGGCGACTGAATGAGTTCAGATCAATCAACACTGAAGACGAAACTGTACTTAATTATTTTGATGAACTTGAATTCCATCCTGAGAAGATTGGTAAGTATATGTAATGCCCTAAGTAATCGACTCCTAAACCACAGCAGAATTATGGGTAACTTTTCAGGATATAGACGGAAATATGGCTTGTTGGTCAATTCCACAGAAAGGTTCCATTTTTGACAAAAATTGAAAAGCAAGAATGCAATACATGGAATATGTTGTATGAAAAAGTAAATCGCAAATTTTCATGCGCCTTTTATTTTTTAAAGATTATTGCAGCCATCAAATAGTTATGAATATTCCAGTTTTTCCTTCTTTTTTTTCAATTTTATATACCAAAAACACACAATAATACCTAAAAATAATAACAATTTATAATTTGGGCTTCCCGTGTTGAACATTGACAATTCTGACAGTAAATCAGCTGTTCTAAAGATAAAAAGCAGCTTATGAGTGATCCTCGTGATTACATACTTAAAAACACATGTTTGCCAAGCATTTGAGTAAATGTCCCGTCAGTCACGATTTGCAGTACCTAAATACTGCCACATGTTAAATTTGATATACAACCTGCTGATTTTTGTTTTATTATCTTCCACATTGGATGGTATAATGATAATGACAACATGATTGATCATTTGGTTGTTAGTGATTTCCTATGCAGCCTCTCCAACAATGTCCCGTCAGTCACAAAATTATGTCCTGTCAGTCACAAAATGAGGATATGTCTACATACAGAAATATGTTAGTGGAAACCTGTTACTATGGTATAAATTTATGTTTTGACACCATTTCACAACATTGATGTGTTGTATACTCTGTTCTCTTTATAACACAACATTCATTTGACATAAAGTTCTGTTAAAGTATGGCCTTATCACACATTCCCTGAACAAAGAAAGTTAACGAATTATTAATACGCTTGTGCAAAATTGGATTCGGATGACAACATATTGTCTCACAAATTTCTACATCAAAGGACACCATCAACATAATTATACAGCCCCAACTCAGTTGGCCCCAGATCTACCATCATTTATCATTTATTTTGCTAACAACTGTACATACATATTGGACTCACTCATTGGTTCAAATTTGGCCAATTATACAAGTACATTGCCCGTAGTGTCCACTTCTAAAGTACAAGTTCCCAAATTGAAATATTCCAGCCATTTTAAGGCAATTAAAATACTTGTGTAATTTCTTATCACAACTGTATATGTTTTAGTCTGACTGTAAGTGTCTATTTGCTGCACTTTCTTGCAAGACTCTACTGGACTTGCACTAAATATGGCCAAGACTGCTGCCGAGAGGCAGAAGGCCAGATGCGAAAGGATGAAATCTAATCCGATTTATATCAGATAAAGTGCCTGCAGAGGAATAAATTCATGTTCGAAAATGATAGGGATACTGTTTGGTACCAAAAGTCCAGTATAATGTCACATATGATATGGAGAAACAACCATCTTTGATTAATGTAAGAGGATCGATGTATAAACTGTAGGTCGACAGACATTAGTATAAAAGTTTTTGAATACGCAATAATTACCCAGAAATTCTTGTGATGCGATAACCTGATTATCTGTGGATATAATCTATTTAAAGAGAAATCGAACCTAAATTCTTGGAAATAAATACAAAGTCTTCCAATAAAATCCACCTATAATCATATCAAAATTAGTAGTAAACATGTACCGGTAAACTACCACATATAAATGCGCCATCAGCAGGTAATATCGGTAGTTGACTTTTGAAGACCATGCATATTAGTATCGATGTAGGGTAAATTCTATTGGAATTTTCAAAAAACATGAGTTATATTTATAAACAAATTTCATATCACAAGTTTAAAGGCACGTGAGGCCTTAGTTGTCGAAAATATTCATATTTGTTCCAATCACCGTAAACAGAAAAACATTAAAACGCATACAGTTTCGTTCATATATATACCATGACCATCACGTAAACAGCATGTTATCACAAAGATTTACTATATTTTATATAAGCAAGAGCCTGATTGTGTTACAGAAGACAACACAATGCTGCTGGCTAATCACACACAAATGGCATAAACACGCTCTTTATTCGTTCCATATCAGGAATTCACCCACAAAGAACGCTCTTTATGTTTACCATCATAATATAAACAAACACCAGAAAAGTAACTTTTTATGCTTTTGTTTACATAACAATGGTCAAAAATATGACAATAACATACTGTTTATGCGATATTTCTTATTTGTATACGGACAAAGTCTGTCTACATTTTGTTGTTCTTTCTGTTAGTGGCGGTTTTTGTCGGGTGGAAATATTTTCACAGGATACCCACCGCCAAGGCCAACCGTACCTTTAATGGGGTGTCACACAAAGTCCAGTGTGATGAACCGGTGATTTTGCATAAATGTGTCGCCTTAATTTCACTTTGTTGCACTAAAATATTTAATCCATACTAGACACGTAGATCACTGTATAAAGCATGACATACATGCTTTCGCTAAGTGTGTTGTTAAAATGAGAATTCTGATTAAATGTTCTTAAAATTAATAAAAATAATTTCAGCATGAATATAAATATCTTCCCATTTAATCTTCTTCCCAACCTCATGGGCTCCCAGGGATCATGGTGGTAAATGTGTAATATATTTGTAATGTTGAAAGTGACATTAAGCATCAAAGAAATAAACTTGTAAATCCTATTTAGTCCCATGTCCATATTTAGTTCCAATTGTGACTTGGTCGGTCAGCCATGATCACATTTAACATCAATATGCATAACATCAATATCCATGTTACATACCGTAAAAACTACAAGAATATGAATGACAGTGCAAGAAAATAATAGGTTACCGTTTAGACATATTATGGTAGTCAAGACGTATGGTTTTGGAGATAATGTCCCGTCAGTCACAATTGCATGTCCCGTCAGTCACGCTAATGGAATTTTAATAACATTTATATAAATGTATTTAAACATATGACATTGAGTGACATGCAGAGTGTTATCTCTTTGTCATGAGTTATCAAGAATATGTTAGAATCATGATAAGATTTGAGATAGTTTCAACATTCTCAAATAAGGTACTGTGTAGTATGTTAGACTCAACTGTCCCGTCAGTCACGATACACTTTGAAGAAGAGGAAAACAATATAATGTATGCATATTTAAATGTTTCTTTTCTATTCAATTCTGATAGTTTAAACCTATAAAATACAATAATTAAACAAAGCCAATTGGCTGCCATTGCTCAACTAGGGTGCCTCAAAGGACAGGGAATTTTATCTTTTGTCCCGTCAGTCACGAATGGAATTGACTGTTGCCATTCATCAACAAGTATTTAGTAAAGAAAGGGTTATATAATTGGTTAAGCCTTCCATGACTGGAGCTTCCTAAACTTTTGCAAAACGTGTCAATGTATATATTCTCTTATATATGTCGGAGTCTCCCATAGGGAGCCTCGCATATATTAAATAGAATACAATGGCCTGACAATATTTACCATGGACCATCCAAACCAGTGCATTCTCTTGTATATGCAAGGCTCCCTATGGAAGACTCTCATATATAAGATAATGCACTGGCACAGGGTCTTTAATGCTGCACATGGTGCAGCTCCCGGCATCAAAGGACTATATGATACAAATCATGTATGAAATATATAGATATTAAAAATTGTGATTTTCTTTTCAGATGTAACCAAAGATATGTCACCAATGATGAAAGAGACTGTTGATAAAATAAAGAAAATATTTGGGGAACCACGAAACTATGGTATGTCAGTGTAAGGCACTTGTTCATCACAGAACATGTGCACTTTTTACAGTGATATTTAATCCCTGTGTCCATCCATCTGTCTGTCTAGTCATGCATTTGTCTTAGCGTGCATCCATCCCATATGGTTCCAATTGATATCTTTAGTAATAGTTTGTATGTGGATTACCCACATGAAAATTCAGGTCAAGTTTGGATATAGGTGCGGTCTGCTCATTTTTACCCGAGCTGTGGTCCTTGTCAAATTTTAATTTGCCGAATAGTTTGGTCTCTGTGTGGATGACAACTTTATTTATTGTTATCCAATTGTTATTAAATCTGGTATATGGATTGCTCACATGAAAATACATATAAAGTGCAAATTTGGGTTTGGCGTGTCAATGTTTACCGGAGTTATGGCCCTTGTTGACTTAGAATTTGCCGATTATATACTTATAATTCTGTTGTGTAATCAAATAAAACTAGCTGTGTTAACATAGAAAGTTGGAAGCAATGTTTGATTTAATGATTGTTCCCAGATCTAATTTAATTTCTAAAAAAGCTACTGGTCAAATAAAGCCACCTTATTCGGGTGATGTGTGGCCTAGTGACCTTTTATTTAGTTTTAATATTCATCAGTATATAGAGGGAAGTCTATCACCTATCTAACCCATATGCCTCATCATCTTTTAAACAGGTCCCACTCCAGAAGAACTTGAAGAAATGAAAAGAGTTGAGGCGGAAGAAAAATCACAGAGAGAAATAGTAGAAAAGGTAGAAAGAGAAAGACAAGAGGCTGAGGAGGCCCAAGAAAGGAAGAAACGGCAGGAGGAATGGGTAAGTGAAAATGTCTTATCCAGCCCTGGGAATTCCCATTAATACAGGCAATGCCCATGTTAAATAACACTCTCCAGGTGAAAGAATTTGTGTGATTTCACTTACGCCCGCGCCCTTGGGAACCCATAACTATCGGGGGATACAACGCATTCATTTCTATAACAGGCACAACTCGCCATCTGTATAATATTACAAATTCACTTTCAGAAGCTAGCGCTCATGTCTTACACATTCCACTCACCTGACAACACCTACCGAGCGGGACCCGGCTTAAAAACCGACCCAGCACTAGCTCGGGGTGGGGTGCAGGAACTACAGACCCATAAGTGGTCACAGCTCTCACAGAGTTGGGAAGGGCATATACCGACATATGCTTGTCCCGCTTGCCGCTCTGGCCTTTCTTCGGGAGCGGGGACGGCTCAAGAACACACTGCCATGTACTAAATGTATATATCATTTAAAAAAATTACCAAAAATCCAAAAAATAATTCTATTGAATGTAAATCATATGTATACATCTCTGTCTAAACCATTCACATATATTGTCAACCATTAAAGACTATCTTGTACATCATCATTCAGATTTATTTTTATTTCATATATTAAAACCCAAATAACACTGTATACAAATTCGTCAATATATGTTTTCATCTACGCCCGTGCCCAGGGGAGGTAGGGCGGGCCATTTAAATGCAACAACCTGACATAGCTTAGACAAACCCTCACAGTGCGTTTGGTCTGTATTGGAATCTCTATAGGTTGACACATTGAATCACACGCTTTGACTTGCAATTGTTTAGCGGCTTGAAAAACTAACAATACAAACTAACACCATTTTAACATCATAACATGGGCCCCGTTCCTTTTTTCAGCGCACCACTCGACACGCTCAGCAACAACAAAAACATCAAAGGGACACACCGGGACTCCGGGCCCACATACCCCGTATTAAAGCTCGTGGGCCTTTCCCCTAGCAACCCAATTCAAATAAATCCAATTCAAGATATAACATTTAATTCAATTATATTCAACTTTTGCCGTGTTCAGACATGACGATTTTCTGTGTGCTATATCTCCAACAACAACAAACCGTGGGGTGAAGGAGAAGATCACTCGATCTTTTCGACAATCCCGGGCGCTTCGCGCCCATCTACTCATTTATAAAGAATTTGTCTGAATTCCCACTTAACTCATTAATGACTGGAGATGTGCTGGTGCAGCATTAAGGATCCTGTGCGAATGCATTTCATTATATATGTGAGTCTCCCATAGGGAGCCTCGCATATATAAGAGAATAACTGGCTTACAAAGAGAATGCATTGGCACAGGTTTTTTTTTGCAAAATTTCAGGAAGCTCCAGCCATGGAATGGTTAAAAAATTATACAATATTACTTAGTTTAATACGTTAATGTTCTTGTTACAATTAATTAATATCTGCTTTTTTTATGAAAATGATAACAACACATACGCTGTTACCTAATATTAGAGTTGCATACCAGAGATCTATATAATTAATGCAAGGGAAAGTCCATGTTGTAAAACAATTTGAGAAGGTACGGTAATGCCCGAAGTATATGACCCTTTAACCACAGCAGAATTATGGGAAATTTTTCAGGATTTAGTCGGAAATATGGCTTGTTGCCATTCAATGGAAAGCTCTCACCGAGAGCAAGCCATATTTCTGACTAAATCCTGAAAAATTTACCATAATTCTGCTGTGGTTTAGGGGTCGATTATTTACCTTACTGTATTAATTACTTTAGAAAGTTTACATTAGCCCAATCTATGTTTTGTGCTTGTGTGTGACCTTGATACGTTGTTGTAAAGTTCTAAAATAATGACAGAACCCTTTCTTTACAGTCACAGAGATTAAATGAGGTGAAACGAGAAGAATATGAGCTGCTAGAAGCAAAATCTATTCCTCTGAGAAATTACCTGATGAAACATGTGATGCCGACACTGACGCAGGGCCTCATCGATGCCTGTAAAGTCAAGCCAGACGACCCCATAGATTATCTAGTAAGTGTTTGATCTTAAAGTGATGTGAGACACTCCAATTAGGTGATCAAATAAATATTGATAGTACATTTGGTCAAAGTAGTTATGTTTACGAATATTAATCCAAATGGACAATACACACCATATTTCTTTATATATTAATTAAATGCAATGTCTCTGGGTGTCAAAATCATTTGTGTTAGTTTATTGCAGATAGTTGCGTCCCGAATTGAGATGTAAATATTTACAATTGAGCATAATTCAGACAATGTTTTCTATGGAGTGGTTTGGTCGATTTCTTGAAATTTTCGTCGATGTTAGTGCAACGCTATATTCCCCAGGTTGGCATAGCGCCTGAGTACTAATATCAATTGTACTCACCTGAACAAGTCCATTAGGTCTTTAAACCTTTCTTTACTTATTGGATTCTTACGTATATACACTGAAATGGTCTATTATTCATCTGAAGGGATGTTCATGAGATATAAGCAGATGACGGACATGCAAAATGATAATACAACTGCTGAA
The DNA here is from genome assembly GCA_032622095.1 of Siphonodentalium dalli. Classification (NCBI taxonomy): domain Eukaryota; kingdom Metazoa; phylum Mollusca; class Scaphopoda; order Gadilida; family Siphonodentaliidae; genus Siphonodentalium; species Siphonodentalium dalli. The sequence continues at coordinate 156,553,119 of CP136066.1, read as the reverse complement.
AGATTCTTATTCATTGATGGGAAATGTTCAGATAATAAGTTCAACAAATGTATTTTTTAACTTATTATCTGAACAGTTCCTAAGGGAACTACTCGTCAAAGAGTATTTAGTAAAGAAAGGACTATCAGCTAATTCACTATTATCAGATCTCAAACAATCTCTAGATGCTGTTAACCCTTTCAGTGCCAGGTCCGATTTTTGTATCAACCCATATACCCTGTGCCAATGCATTCTCTTTATATATGCGAGTCGACCATAGGTCGCCTCGCATATATAAGAGAATGCATTGGCCTAACAATTTTTCATTATTTTTTTACAATTTTGATAATTTTTTCTTGTATTCTTTAACAGACTTATTTTGTAGGTTTAGTGCCAGGCCCAGGGAATCTTATGTTTTTCATGGGCATCAAAATTATTACTATGAATACTTGGCGATAGTTTTGAGCTATAACATCCCACTAAGGTTTTATCCAGTTTGTTTTTAAATTCGCTATAGCATGCTTAAGCATACCCAAACAAGGACCGAATTTACAGACCGTAAATTAGGGCCGATGAGATCGACCCCTGTTACTGAAAGGATTAATGCAAAGTACCAGCCTTTTTGTTGAAACTTGAGTACCAGTTAACCCTTTCATGACATGAGCTGCGCTGGTGCAGTATTAAATATCCTGTGCCATGCATTATCTTATATATGCAAGTCTCACATAGGGAGCCTTGCATATTAAAGAGAATGCATTGGCTTACAAGGTCAGGGTAAAAATTGTTAGGCCAATGCATTCTCTTATATATGTGAGACTCACATATATAAGAGAATTATTGGCACAGGGTTTTCTGAACACCCGACTAAATGAATACTAAACAGCTCCAATGTATGCTTCTTATATGTGACCTGCCATATAAAATCCAGTCGAAAGTCTTTACCCTGTGCCAATTCATTCTCTTATATATGCGAGTCGACCATAGGTCGCCTCGCATATATAAGAGAATGCATTGGCCTAACAATTTTTTATCATTTTTTTTAAATAAATATTTCTTACAATTTTTAGGACATAAAATAAAAAACATCCATTACCCTGCAGGGAGCCCCACACATATATAGAAGCATATAGAAGAGTGTCGTCTGCTCATGTTTGTCTGGGGCTCTGTATGGGTGAAATTATAAAATTGTTAAAGAATACAAGAAAAAATTATTAAAATTGTAAAAAATTGTTAGGCCAATGCATTCTCTTATATATGCGAGGCGACCTATGGTCAACTCGCATATATAAGAGAATGCATTGGCACAGGGTAAAAAAATTCCGACTTACGACTGGATTTCACATATCTGAATAGGAGAATCCATTTAGTAAAGAAATGGTTAATTGTGTTGTCTCATCTATCAAGTATTATGGGAATCCACAGAGACACTAACTATTCTCTTAGAACTATACAAATAAGTGCTTCTCAGGTATATTTATTATCTGCATCCATTCCGTTTTTCATTGCAACTTTCAGATTTGAGTTCCCAAGGGATTTGTGCATTGAGGCGACAAGGCTGCAACAGTGTTTCTGTCATTTGCAGATTGAGGTCCCCAGAGGGTGAATTTAGTGACGCTATCCCACACAGCGCGCTAGCATCACCAAATTCACCCTCTGGGAACCTCATAATATGTTACAGAGCACACATAAACTATGTTATATAATTTATTATCTGTTATTTTATATATCTGTTCTGTTAATAATCGTTAATATACATGCTTATAATGTAAAATAAAAATACATAGAGGGTCTACAATGAGTCCCTGGTTTATAGCGGAGTTTACAAAATGAGTCCAGTAAATTATGTCTGGAACGGGCCTTATTTACTGGACTCATTTGTAAATTCTGCTATAAACTGGTGACAAGTTTTAGATTCTATTTATTACATGATCCAAAACCTTGACAAAACATACTTAAATCAACAAATGGGATGCAAAACAAACATCAGCTTCTATAAGGCATGCGATGACGTTTCAGATAACTATGCATTATTTGCCCATGTAAAGAAATAGTCCCAGATAAATAAAGATTCTTTGGCGTATTTAATGGCATATATTTAATGACATAACTTTTCAAACTGTTCATTCATTATAGTTTGTTGGAAAAATGTTGGAAGCCATAATATTTTGAGACATAGCGTACGGAATGTAAACAGATTACAAACCAGAAGTCAAAGGTCACCTGGCACTATTTCCTGTTATGAAACGATGTTTAATATCACAATTTATAGAATGGGTTTATCGAATGACATAAGGGTACGCTCATGGAATAAATAAATATAAAACACATAACTGTCTAATAGTTTTATTGTAAACATATGAGTGGAGTACATGTTGAAATCTATTAAAATCTGTCTTTTCATTATTTCTTCATTCCGAATTTATTTCCCATGAAGAAAAGTAATGAAAATGCACGTTTTGGTTTGAATTTCAAATTCGCCCTGACAAGACACCAAATCTCCCTGACAGATGGAGGAAATCTCCCTGACAACATTTTTAGCATTATACAGGTATTTGTATGGGATTGTATGGGAGACACACATATATAAGAGAATGCACTGGCACGACCCTCACCAACGTAGCTGCCATCATGAAAGGGTTAAAACCACAACAGTCCTTTATAATCTACTGACCATTATTCTTTCTATTTCAGGCTGAGTTCCTCTTTCAAAACAATCCGCAGGTGGACTAGTGTCAGCAGCTCCAACAACCAATCACAACTGTGGTCTTCAAATGATGGTTCAAACTTCTTGCAAATGATTATTGTTCACTGTATTCCTCATTTGTGAATAATTAATCATCTGTCAATCAAGACTATTGTTTGACGATAATATCCCGCAAATATAATGCATCCGCCATTCAAATCGTATAATTTTTCTACAAGGTCAAATAAAGACTATTTTGTGTTCTTTTGCATCTCCCACGCCACTGAAGTCATGCAACCCCAAATAATATTTGTTTAAAAAGATTATAATAAACTTAGTTTAACCTGTGTAGAAAACATCAGATATGGACTATCTTTTGTGGCCCCTCAAATTGACTATCATTTGTGGTACATTTAAAGGTATATTTACCTGAGAACACATGTGTACATGTTTCCGTGGCACAATGGAAAGATAAGCAGGGCCTCTATCTAATAAGTTGATGAAACACTTGCTGTAATTATGACCAGTTAAGCCTACATTATTTTCAACAAGTTGCTAAAAAACTTTATGAACACAAAATCTTTTTTGGAGCAGAGAGTGTTTTCTTTTTCCTGCAGGTGTATAACTATAATTCTGTTCATATTCTGTGCATTTTATCAAAATATTGTGGTATTACAATTTGGTGCCTTATTTTCTATTCCAAGATTACATGCATGTATAGGTATAGATATGTGAAGTACATGTGTGCACTGAATAAACCTGATGAGAAATTCCTTTTCCATAAATCCACACCAGTACTTAAAGTTGATCATTAGTTTGCTCTCCAATTTCTGAGAGCATGACATGTTTGTTTCTGTTAATGGTTGGCTTCAGTAAAACTTTTCTTTACTAAATTGAAATAAGTTCAACCAACCTGCCCACATGCAAAAAATATCTAGAACACAGACTTTTTAACTTAAAAAGTTTATCTACTTGGCTGAATTGAATTTCTAATGAGAAAATGTACAATCTCAAATAAAATCTGTCCACAATTTTGATCTCTGGAATCAGTGTTCATCTTCATATAGTATGGTTTCTGTTATTATTGTCATACTATATTCCGTGGGCATATACTTTACACATTTGGTATATTGATGTCAATCTGGATTCTTTGTACCATCTACATACAATTCATTAGCAATTGTCAGCATTATCCTGTTATTTTTTAATCTATATCTCAATCTCGCTTTGAAGGCATAAATCTGTGATAAATTGAAGCATTATTACCTACTTCATCAAAATCTAATTTATATATACTTTGTGTTGTTTATAAATACTTGTTATCATTCTATGATGTGTATAAAGATATCATTTCAAAGATATTATCTTTTGTCTGGGTTTATTCTTTTACCAATCAATGGCAATCATGGTATAGTGATCTATGATGATATATCCCATATTATTCACTTTGTAGGAACTGTTACATCAGAAGTCATTCTATTGCTGTTTTGTGACGATTCAGTAATATTTTGTTATGGTTTTATGCGATTAGGAAAACATTTATTTTGGAAAATTTAACAGATAAAACTCAATTTTTAAGCCGTCATGGTGATAATTTGATTAATTTTTCCATTCCTCTCACATCTTGTAGTCCTGAAGAACATGATAATGATGCAAATTAGTCATAGCAATGAAGAAAAGTGCAAATTTTGATGTATGTGATGGTATTATTTCAATTGGGTCGGTTCTATTCTCATTTAATCTGTTCTATTCAGAAAATGCTATGACTAATATGTGGAAGGATACCTGATGCAAACTTACCATGATGTGAATTCAAATATACCAAAATATTTATAAAGTTGATATTTGCACCATTTCATCCATTAATGTGAGTTCCACTGCCTTCTGTAATTATATTTCGACAACTTTCCATACCTTAATAACTTACTCAATAACCCGAGTTACACCAATCAAATTTCATAAGAGATTATCTTGTATAAGCAACTAGCGAATGTACCATTGTAATCGCTATCCAAGTGCCTTCTGATTAGTCTAGGCATGGATGGAGGGGGGGGGGGTCTCCATAAAAAAGTTATTATTGGGACTAGTGTTTTCTTCTGGTAAAATTATGACTAAGGATTTCGGCCCTATTTCCAAGGTCACCCCTCCATATTTATCAACATTTTTTGTCGACTACTGCGGAGTGGTTAATGCAACACCAAACGTTCATATATAGTGAATAGTCATACAGTGAATGAATACACCATGTGTTGATATGTTCTGAATGTAGTTGTTGCTTTCATGTCATGACGTCGCAAAAATATTTTTCGTGACGATTCGAAGGAATGTTCCCATTTCAACTCTGTTTGAAAGAAAACTATACTATTGATTGGGTAGTATCATATATCGTTGGAAAGACCAATATTCTGTGCATCCAGCGAATATCTTATGATGGCGGGTTATGGGTAGTTCCCGATTAATAACCGGAAAGATAACCCTCGCCCCAAAGGAGAAAAACTGGCAGGCACTGTCCATACGATATTTATACAATATTTAGCCTATCATTTTCCATTTTCGTCAATAGAGAGACATTAGTGCATTATAGCAAGTGTTACACGCCAGACTTTGAGTGCCCAATCTATCCACAAACGGGTGTATCAAATCGCACAAAGACAAAAACAGCGGGTGTCCCAATTTACAAATCACCCAACTGCATGGTGTCTAAATCTATATCCAACTGGTATCCCAAACCACCAAAGTGTGTCCAATCCACCCAACTATGGTCACAAAGCATCAAACGGTTGTCCAGAAACCACACGCTGAGTGCCAAAAGAAGAAAAAAATCAATGAGTGGCCAAAACAAACCAAGGTATACCAAAACACGAATAATTTACACAACGATGAATGTCTAAAGACTCAGATAGTATACTTAATTCTCCAAGCCATCCGATGAGTGTTCCAGACAATTTACGAATACTTCTAAACAATCCAACAAGTTTACCAAACCAAGGGACACTCGTTGGGTGGTTTAGGGAACTCATTTGATAGTTTGGGACACTCGGTTGATCATTTGGTATACTCGATGGATAGCTTTGTATACTAGTCTTGTTAGGACACTCATTAGATGGTTTTAGACACTCAACTGATGGTTTCTGACACTAGTCCAGTTGGTCGGTCCTAGAAACTCCAGATGAACTTAAACACTCGATCGTTTTGTGGTTTGAGCCCTATTTGTGTGGTTTGGGACACCAGCTGGAGGGTATGGGACACCATGATGGTGGTTTGAGACACTGTGTGGTTCGGGACACTAGCAGGGTGATTGGTACACTCATTGGGTAGCTTGTGACACCCGATCGGTGGTTTGGTACGCTAATTGGGTCGTTTGTGACTCGAACGGATGCTTTGGACACACATGGCAGTTCAGGAATTTCGGTATATGGCCTGGGACACTGAGTGACTTCTGGTACTCATTGGATGGTATGGAGCACTTATTGTGTGGATTATAGGACACAATTGGTGGTTGGGGACAATATCTGAGTGGTTTGGGGTACTCGATGGATTGTGTGGTTTCAAGAAACCCATTAGACGGGTTGGGACAATGTGGTCTGTTATACACGCTGTGTGGTCTGGATCACTCATGTGATTGTTTGGGACATGCATATTGTGGTTTGGGTCACCCTTTGGCTGGTTTGGGATACACTGTGTGTGGATTGTGACACCCGTTGTATGGTTTGGAGTATTCATCGGATGGAACACTTATTGTGTGGAATAGGACGCCCATCGGGTGGTTGGGGACACTACCTGAGTGGTTTGTAACACCCTATTGCAATCGTATGATCATTGGAACATGTGTTGATTGGTTTTGGACACTATTTGTATGCTCCAGGACACTATATTTGGGTGAATAGTCATTTGGGTGGTTTGGCTCACTGAGTGTATGGTTTGGGACACTCAGTGTGTGGTTTGGGACAATCAGTGTGTTGTTTGGAACACTGTTGTTGGATGGTTGGGAACACTACGTGTGTGACACAAATGAATGGTATGAAACACTCATTGATTGGATTAGGACAACCGTTGGGTGGTTTGGGATACTCGCTGTGTTTTTTTGGAGACACCCGTTGGTACGTGGCTTGGGGCATTACATATGTCGTTTTTGACACTTGGTGTGAGGTGTTATTTATTTTATGGTATGGAACACTCATCAGTGAGTGGGTTATGTCTCGCCCTTGATGGTATATGAGACACTACGATAGTGGTTGTGGGATACTGATTGTGTGTTTGTCCACTCATTGGATGGTTTGCGACACCCGTTGGATGGTTTCGGATACCATAATTGTGGTTTGTGACACTAATTGTGTGGTACGCGGTTTGGGGCACGACCGGGGTTGTTTGGTACACTCAGTGTGTGGCATATGGCAACCATTGAGTGGTTTGGGACACTAATCGAATGAAGTGAGCTTCTCATTGGATGGGTTAGGACATTCGTTGGGTGCCATCAACATTTTCCGAATTTCGTTGAAAAACATGGCCGCTACCGGCCATCTTGGATTTCACTCTTTGTATGACTAAATCCTTTGACACATCCTACAGACCACATAAATGTTCCCTATTCCCAATCGCTCCATTGACTGCAACGCGTCCCCCATCCAAGCTGAGCTACAGTGTCATTGCCATTTTAATTTCTTTCGTGATTTAAAGTGATGTGAGACATTCCGGTAGTTATAATTATTTTCACGAATATTAATCCAAATTTACCATACGCACACACACACACATGCACCGCCTTTCTTATATATTAATTAAATGCAATGGCTCGATGGCGAAATCATTTTCGTTGGTTTATCGCCGATAGCTGCGTCCCGAATCGAGAACTAAATATCTACAATTGCGCGTTTCCTAACAAACCGATCCTGGCTACGAGGCAGCCGCATAATCTGCACCAAAAGCTCGTCTAGAACAGGGTCGATGATTCTTCGGCGATGAGACTCACAGACGGAGAAATGCGACAACAGACCACGGGTGCATGGTATCTCTGATATCTCATTGTAACTAGAGACGGATGTGTGATCACCCCAACGGAGAATTCACATGTAGATCCGGTGATATGGTTTATCTTATGACTTGTGCTAAATGTCCAAACATGCATTATATTGCAGAAATGGGACAGCAATTATGCCAACGAATAGCGGGGCATCGATAAAATATCGGAAACCGGGACGATCTCCCAACAACCAATCATTTCAACTTGCCTAACCACAAGTCGGTGATATTCGTGTTCAAGTTATCAAGGGTGACTTTAAAGACATTAAAAAGTTAGTAATCAGGCGCTGTGCCAACTGATGGAAAGTAGAAGTCTTCCCTCTACTGGAAATAATTAATAACAAACACCCAATTATGTTTGGAAACCAGCCACGACGAGCGACTGTCCCGTTTATTGATCGTAAAGGCAGACCTGACCACGTTAAGCATATAGTTACGTACAGCCCCAGTAACGACGGCGTCCCCACCGGCCAGAAAAAACCGCCATTCTTATTTTATATTTTTTTATATGGCGGAAATCTGTAACCAGCGCCTTTGTGGAGCCCGTCTGCGGGGTGAGAGGCTGGTCCTCATCTCGATATGATTGTGTGTATTCATGTTGTCATGAGCCCCAATTTTTATATTGTCTGATACTCAATATTCAACAGTATGAATATGATCATAAACTTAAAAGTTATCTCCACCTTACCATGAATAATCAGCACATGCTATATTTAGTTATCGTCCCTTGGAAATAAAACATTGTGACCAACATGACATGAATACGCGAAAATATATCCTAAATGCATATATATATATGTATTAAAGTGGACTTACACAAGTAGATGTTGTGCCGTATCCCCCGCAAGTCGTCGTAGAGAGTATCCGTCGATTGTCGTCACTGGCCGGCTGATGCTGATGGATTTGTATCGAGCAAGCAGGTCGTAGTGATGGTTGGTCGGCGTGGTAATTATCTCTGCCGGTGTTTTCCCGCGCATGCGCACTTCAGCCGGACTTCCAAATCTACTACACTCCTCCCCCTTTTCTCTTTCAGCTGCCTTCCCTGAAGGTGGGTAGATTTGGTGCTAGGTCCTTCCATGAAGGTCCCTGGTTGTGTCTCCTCATTGACGTCTTCCTGTACCTTCCTAGAAGGGTCATGTGATAAATAGTCCTTCAGTGAAGGTCCCTTGATTGCATCTCTTGATTGACTTCTTCGTATACCTTCCGGGAAGGTACCCGATGTCACCTCAGGTTGTATTAACTTTTTCTGTTGTTCTCTACTGCTTTGCTCCTCTCCATGGATCAGACATCCGCAAACCATCTGGCCTGGCGACAAAGAGTCGGTCCCGCTTCTGGCTGCTAAATGTCTATGTAGAGGTCCAAAGGGTCGAGTGGATGTGTGCCCATTCTGTCCGCTGTTCCGCTGACGTATGTTGTCTCAATCCTACTGAGAGGGATTTATCCTTCCACCCCGTCTTCCCTCCAACCAGTGATTTAATCGGTCCTGTTTTGGGTTCTCGGGAGTCTCTCAGCATAATGGGAAAACACAGTGATGGAACAGCGGCGCCTCAGGCTAACTTCTTGGTCTTTATCTCAGAGATGATACAGATGGCAGGCATTGTTGGTTGATTGTTCCAACAGGTTCTGTAGTGTCGTCCTTCGAACCTGTGCCACAATGCGCCCAACATCGCCTATCATTGATGGTGCTGTAAAATCTCGGGCCACCTGAGGTCCGAAGAATGGTGCATCCGTCTCCAAGAGGATCCTATCTCTCGGTACCGCCCGCACTGCCTCTCTCTGTGGATCCCCGAACTGTTTGACTTTTGCTGTGAAGCCAAAATAGCAGTTGGGGAACGCCTCTCTCCAATCTTCCACTGTCTCGCGATCCCCTGTGAAGCAGTGCAGGTGCACCCTCTGTTCTTGGCTACACTTCTTTCTCATTATGTGCAACGCCCTGCAGAAGGTGTCTTTGGAGGTGGGCTCCCTCTCGCTGGGGCCTCTAAGATGGAGGACGACTGGCGTTTTCGCTTCAGCCAGTTCCAGGGCCTTAATTAAGAACTGGTCTTGCTGTGTCCACTCGGATGCTTCGACCGTCCTGTCCAGGCCAATTTCTCCCAACGCATGGATATCCGGCCTTCGGAGAAGGCGGTGGATTTTATCTAGGAGTCGAGTTTCCTCTTCTTCCGATGTAATTTTCCCGGCCCGTTTGGGGTGTAAGCCCACTGCCACTCTGGTATTGGCCTCCCACGTTTCTTCCTCCGTAGGGTACGACTCCGGGTCACAGTATACCCTAACCTGCCCCCAAAGCCTGATCTTGATCCCTGGGGCTGGGCATAGTTCTAGCAACTCTTGCAGGGATCCCCTATTGCCTTGTTTGACTCTCTGCCGAAGTCGGTCCATGTGGAAATGGGAGTCAACTGCCCACAGGAGCACTTCTTCCCTGGTTGACTCCATGGCCTTGACCTCTCTCTTCTGCCCTTTTGAGGCGATTACCATTTCTAAATGTCCCGGTTTCGTTATTGCCTTCCCTGAAGGTGGTGGCCCTGTCGCCTTCTTTGAGGTTAGCTCCTCTCTTTGTGTCTGGTCGTCCCTGGTTCCGGTCATTGGTTCTCTGGCTTGCGACTCATTTTCTGACGAGGTTGCCTTCGGTGAAGGCCTACCACGCTCCGGTGTTTCTCTGTTCAGAAACCACTCCTGTGTCTCCGTTACCACTCTCTTCAACTCTGGCCTGGATCGATCTCTTCCCCTGCTTCTTTCGGTGTCCTTCACAGAAGGATTGCCTCTGACTATCTTCAACTCCGGCCTGGATCGATCTCTTTCCCAGCTTCTTTCGGTGTCCTTCACCGGATTACCCCGGACTTTCTTTAACTCCGTCCTAGAGCGATCTCTTTCCCGGCTTCTTTCGGTGTCCTTCACTGAAGGATTACCTCCGGTTCCGGTTGGCGGAGCATTGCTGGCATCCAAGGGACGGTATCGGTTCAACCAGTCTTGTGCTACAGTCTCTTGTGTTCGTTGGTATTGGTTGAAGTCCCTTGTACTCATCTGCCGCAGCATCCACCCGAGAGCTCTCCAATGGAGGAGGATGGCCCTACTGTTCGGCTGGGGATAAAGTAACAACTGATGTGGCACGGGCCAACCTGCTGTCCGGCACAACTCCTTCATTGCTTTTGTTTGTACATCGGAGATCTGGGCTTGAGCCGTGAAGCACCCATCTCGTGCTAATTCTGGGAGTAGATCCTGGAGATTCCTGAATCTCGGGACTGTCTTAGCAATTTTGTTCAGTGCAGTCAGTTGTTGTCCCGCCGTTGGTCTTGGAGCATTGCTGAAACTGGGGCGATACTCCCACAGCACCGGGGGTAGATGCTGTCGTTCCATGTGCCCCCTGCCGTTGTTTACACGGTCTCCACACACCCCACATGTGGCTCGGCCTTTCCTCTTCGGTTCGCCGGTAGTGACTGGCGATGCTGCCCTCTTGTGGCCCCGGTCCATAATCTTTGTTCTTTCCAGAGATGGTTTCCTGGGATCTGGGCAGGATGCCTGAAATTTTTCCGAAATTTGAGACTGCCTCGGCTTTGGTTGGGACTTCACTGAAGTCTCAACCAATGTCCCTGAGGTCTGCACGACCGGTTGCTGGGACTTCGGTAAAGTCTGTGTGTCTGAAATTTGAGACTGCCTCGACTTTGGTTGGGACCTCACTGAAGTCTCAACCAAAGTCCCTGAAGTCTGCGAGACCTGCTGCTGCGACTTCGGTGAAGTCTGTTTCCGCTTTACAGGCGCCTGTTGAGGCTGAGACTTCCCATATGTCAGGGTCTGTGCAGCATTTGGTTGTGACTTCCCTGAAGTCCATTTCGCAGATCTTCCTGGCTTCTGTGGATGGCTGGGTTGTGGGGTTACCTCCATTGACTCTACCGGTTTTAGGTCCATGACAAATGATGAGGTTTCCACAGCCGTGCCCTTCATATAGAGAACTCTCTCTGCCCCTCCTACCCTCCTTAGCCGCACGTCCTCCTTGATGGGATCGTTGCTGGTGTACTGGAGGTGTATAGAGTTCCATGTGTTGGAGTGATAGAACTCTCCCTCTTGCCTCGCTGCGCCGATCCACGAGAGCTTCTCTAATCTTAGGGCCAGTCTATATTGGCCATCCAGTAACTCCACGGCCTTTTCCTTTAACATGAAGCCGGGTCTTCCGTAAAGGATCTGGAAAAGGATGGCTGCTGGTAGCAGGTTTTCATTGCTGGTCATGTCCTGTATGACCTGTGCCACCCCCTCCTTTGAGATATCTCCCTTAGCGATCTCAGTTCTGAGCTGTCGACCGATCGCCGTAGGGTCCATCGGTGATGGGTCTCCTAGTACGCCTCCGTTGCCGAGGTCTATCGTTGGTGGGTCTATCGTTGGTGGGTCTACTTCCATCGGGGTGATGGATTCTTCTAGTTGCCCTGTTTGGGTCCCCCCCAGCAATTTCTGGATGTCACCTTCATCTCTCCCACTCGTTGCCATCACGGATGGCATTTCCAGCTGCTTTTGTTGACTGACTAGGGCTCCCGCTTCCCCAGCTGGATCTTCCCTCTCACTGTCGGAGTCGGATTCGATGATGGGCATCTCCACGCTATCCCTCCTGGATGGAACAGGCAGTTCCCGGGGTTTCCATATTGTTGTCCCCGTCTGGCGATCAATCACTTGGTGGAAAAAGGGCATGGGGATAAAGCCATCCTTATTTCCCGGGCTTAGGATAACCCCATTTTCTGCTAGAAATATTGGGATTATGTTTCCCTCCAGGCACTGGGGTACGTCCAGATACATAAGTATTTCGGCGCTGGTTCTTGCCCCCACTCCCAAGACTTTATCATCGTGGCCAAAGTGAATATGCTTCCGTTTCTGCCGGCTCAGTCCCTGGGCTTTAATGCTTTCCCAGTGGCGGTGGAATGTGCCATGCACTGCCGCTGGGCAGGTCTCTAGTGTCGCAGGGCATAGCCCCTCCTCTGTCACTGGCATGGTGTCACTATGGCCCTGTCGTGCTTTCAACAGCCATCGGGGATGGCTAGTGTCTTCCAGGCTCATTTCTAGACCCCATCGTTGTTTTTCATCGGTGTCAACCATCCCTATAATGGTATCTTGAGACACCCCTGTCAGTTGTGGATGGGAGAGGATCAAATCCAGGGGCAAGCTTCCATTGGCCGTCATACTCCCTTTCCATTCTTCTGGCATATTGTTTCCATGCCTCATCATGCCCACTAGGAACCGTCCTAATTGGGCGAGTTCCTCAGGTTGTGTGGGTTTCAATGCCATCCCTGATGGCTGGTCCCCGACTTCCTGCTGATCGATCGTTGGTGAAGCCATCAGAGATGGCTTGTCCGTGATTACTACCCTTCTCTTGGGTGTTCCTCCCAGTCTAGAGAGCTTGGTTAGGGATGGACCATCCTTGTCGGTGGCTAGGCTCACTGGTCCCCACTTCCTTGGTGATCTCCTGAGTTGTCGGTTTATACCATCACCGATGGTCACTTCCCTCTTCTCTTGTAGTTTGCCATCAGAGATGGCTGCTATTTTACCATCACTGATGGTGACTTCCCGTTTTGAAGGTGACCTTGGGGTTCCGGCTGTTACAGCTGTGCTGTATCGAGCCCTCCAAGGCCGTCCTTCCTCTAAACGACCTTCCTCCTCAGATGACATGCGGCGTGTACATGTACCTGCAACCAGAGGAAAAAACAGCAATTAGTCCCTGCCTATTCTGCAGGAATCACACAGATATTTCGTTACCCTATCAACGTCTTCCTGCGTCAAGCCTAAGCAAGCTGCATGGTACCAGTCGAAGCAAGTTACACATTGAATCATAAGGCGACCGTCATCTCCCTTCCCACATGTACAATAGGTGGCTTGCTTTGAACTAATGTCTTTCTGTTTCCTTCGTCGTTTTTTCAGCCAGTCTGGCAAGTCCCTGTCATTACAGGGTTTCAGACGGTCATGGTTGACTGTCATCATTGTTCTATACATCTGTATCCGGAATATGTATGGCATCACCTGGTCTAAAACTAGGCCCGGCCCCTTCCATACTGGACAGAGTTTCTTGCTCTGCCCTTTTTTAATGCTTGGGTCCAATAGGTAAACCGCATCCCCTGGTTTGTATTGGACGATCTTGGCCTTCACGTCATAGTCCCTCTTCATCACATATTGTGTGGTTTCCAGTGATTTACGGGCACTTGCATGTGCTTCCCTTAGTCCCTCTTGTAAAGTTTGGACATACTCTGGCAAGCAGCTGTCAGCCCTCACGGAAGGCGGTTTGAAGACTATATCTGCTGGATGGTTTACCTCTCTTCCCAACATTAGTCGGTTCGGGGTATATCCCGTTCTCCGATTTAAGGAGGAACGCATTGCGCTGGCGATGAGGGGAACATGCTTATCCCAGTCATTGCTCTTCTTGGATACGAAACAGCGAACTGCATCCATCAGTGTCCGGTTGTAGCGTTCCACTTGCCCATTACTAGAGGGGTGATAGGGGGTTGTCCTTGCTTTATGAATGTGTAACATTTCACACATCTGCGTAAATACTGCACTCTCAAAATTTCTGCCTTGATCCGAGAATATTTGATGTTTCCGCGTCTGCATCTGGTGGCGAGGGCTTGGACTTATAATTTCCAACCATGTCTGTCCCTGTAGGATATGAGTAGCCATCCCTTGATGGTGCTTGGACGAGTTCCTGGACATCCTTAGATGTCTCGGTATCCCTGTCTAATAGAGAGGGTTTTAATTGATCAAACACGTCTCGAGATGGGATATCCGAGTAGCCATCAGTCAATGGCTCGATTTTATGGACATCATCAGATGTCTCAGTATCTGTATCTGATGACGATCGTGTGTTTCCCCTTTTTAATCTCCCCCTTAGAGGCCTCCCTTGGGTGGCTGTGCTTTGGTACTCTGGCCTTTCTGGAAAGCCATACCCGGGTTCCTTTACTGGAAAGAACCTGTCAGGCCTCAGGTCCACGTCTCTGGCAGGTTTCAAGTCCTTTTCCCCACTTCCCAAGTCAGACCTCCCATTTCCAAACTCAGCTACTGGATTTGAGGTTGGAATTCGTTCGGACTTCACTTCAGCCCACCGTTTGTCGAACTTTGCTCCCCAGTAAGTGTTGACATTGTTGGGACGGTCTGCATACTCCTGTAAAGGCCGGCCTTGTTCGTGGTGGGTCGCCTCTAGGCCTCTGAGCGCGACCCGGATTCGTTTAAATCTGCGAATTGAACATTTCGTTCTGTCGGTCTAGGTGAAGCCCCACGGGTTCGCTCGCGACTGTCGTAGGATTTCGGTCGCCTGGGACAGGCTCGAGCGAAATGTGTCTGATCTCCGCACGTGAAACAGCCTTGAGGCGATGGTGATCGTGACCTATTTCTGGGATTCCTCGGGGATTGATCCCTGTATCGGTTTGATCCCTTGACATTTTTGTATTGATTTTGTGTTTGATCAACCCCAGTGGACTGGTTTTCCCCTCTGGAATCGCCCCTCGTGAGACATCTATTCATCATGGCCGCCAGGCGTTCCTCGAAATCTTTCCGTGCTAGGTTGTTGTGTTCTTCGAAATTTCTGAGTGCCTGATTGTTATCTTCTTTGAGCTCCCTGAATCTCGAGTCCATTGTTGCTTCGAATTTCCTTAGTCGTGAGTCGACTGTCAGTTTGACCCTGTCCTCCAGTTTTTCCATGTTTCTAATTTTCTGGGACATCGATTCCATTTCCTCTTCTCGTCTGCCCATTCGGTGGTCCCCATAGAGCTTCTCGGTTAACATGGGCGATCCACTAGCAGTCGACGCTCGTTGGTGACCCCCGTGCACCATTCGGACTCTTAATGGGCTGTGATCTCCCTTGGCCTTCTGTCTGCGATCGCAGCTGGTGTCCCTCTGCCGGTGTTGGTGTACCGCCTTGGTCGCGTAGTGGTACCACTGGACGCTGTCGATGGCCTCCTCCAGTGTCTTTGGCTGCCCTAGTGCAGCGGCCTGGCCTGCTGCCTTGACCTGGAGCCCCAAGCAAAACTGGAGGCGCACTTGGCTGTCCATATACTCCCTTGGCAGGGTCCCATAGGCCGATAATCCCAACGCCAGTATTCGATCAGCCCATTCGTTATTGGACTCATCTGGTTGTTGAGTTGCTTGCTGGAACCTAAGTTGAGAACTTTGCAGGAGCTCTTGGGATCCAAAACTACGCTCCAAATTGCGCATAAGGTCCATTTTATCAATGGCTGGGTCCTGGGCCAGTAGGGTCCGGTATACTTCTCCGGCCGTCCCTTCCAGAAACCAAACCAGGTTCTTCACCGTCTCGGATGACTTCCATCGCTGGGCGTCAGCATGTAGCTCAAATTTCATCTTGAATGCTGGCCAGCTGCCGGTGCCGTCAAATATTAAATGTTTTGGTGCCCGGTTGTCTTGAGGCCTTGCTGCATGTGGTTCATCGGCTGGTGCTCGATCACGGGGTTTCTTCTGGTTGGTGTTCTGTTCCAATACCAATTTTTCCAGTTGAATTACTTTGTCTTGGCACTCTTGGAGCTTCCTATCCATACCCGATGACTGATCAGTGTCCAAGTCGATTGGACTAATTGGTGGGTCCTGTCTGATTCCTGGTCTCCCATCTGGGGTGCTATGTCGGCCATTTATGACCCGGGAGATTCTGTCTTCCAAATCATCTGGGGTCCCGGGCTCCTCTGGCTCTTCTACTTTAATAGGTGGCTCCGGAAGCATCGTGATGTTACGGGTATCTTCACACATAGCCCGATCATCGCACTCCCTATACTGTCTGCTTTCATAATCAATTGCTTATAGCATTCGTTCTCTGAATTTGAGACATGGCACTAATCGAATGTTCTCTGGTGTAATATTCCCCATTGCGTGTCTATACCAGACAAGTAATGAAGCAGTCTTCTTTCCTACCCCCGGGATGTCCAGCAATGTCTTGTACGAGCATTGATTTATTTTTACTTTTGTCGGGTACATGGTTGTGTGTTGAAATAAACCGAAAAGTATAACGTTGAATTGCTCCTTCACAAAAGATGCACTATGTGAAAATGTGTCAAATTTCCTTCACTGCTTTTATTAAAGCAGTTTACGGGCCAAGACTGATCCCTTCTTTGAAGTGGTCAGGATTCTCCTTCCCTGAAGGAACGGGAACAATGTGTCTGGATTTCCTCGCTGAAGAAAATCTCGGTCGGGAGCTGGTGTCGCTTTAATAAAAGCGTTGAGTGGTAAGTGTACCTTTAATTTCCGAACAATTTAATAATTTCCTTCGCGAAAGGAAACGTGAAATGTGAGTTTAATGAAATATGAATATGATGTATGTGAAAGTGAAGTGTCACTTTAATGAAATGTAAATGACGTATGTGAACGTGAAATATGGCTTTAATGAAATATGACTATGGTGTTTATGAAAAAGAGGTGTCACTTTAATGAAATGTAAATGACGTATGTGAATGTGAACTATGACTTTAATGAAATATGGTATTTATGAAAATGAGGTGTCACTTTAATGAAATGTAAATGACGTATGTGAATGTGAACTATGAAATATGAATATGGTATTTATGAAAGTGACGTGTCGCTTTAATGAAATGTGAATGACTTGTGTGAATGTGAAGTATGACTTTAATGAAATATGAATATGGTATTTTATGAAAGTGAAGTTTCGCTTTAATGAAATGTGAATGACTTGTGTGACTGTGAAATATGAATTTAATGAAATTTGAATATGGTGTTTATGAAAATGAGGTGTCACTTTAATGAAATGTAAATGACGTATGTGAATGTGAACTATGACTTTAATGAATATGGTATTTATGAAAGTGAAGTGTCGCTTTAATGAAATGTGAATGACTTGTGTGAATGTGAAATATGACTCTAATGAATATGAACAAAATGAAGTGTCACATTAATTCCTAGTCTTCACTGAAGACCACGGTCACCGCCCAACTAGCTCTGAACAAAACCTGCAATTCAAATTTGGAATGAGCTTCACAGCGAACTTTCGAACAATGTTTCCACTTTCTGGGAAAGTATACAATGCCCTTTTAATGGGTTATTCAAAATATCTCGATACCCTCTATGAAGGTTAGAATCTGGCCGAATATTCTGGTTTCTCTTGTCGAGAAATGTTGTTCTGATACCATCAAATAATGGTTTGTTCGCAGTGCTATGAGCTAAATCCAATATGATATTTTTTATAAATTCCACACTTGTAATGAAATTACAAGACGAGACAATGTCCCCGTGAAATCTACAAAAATTTACAAATTCAATAAATAATTTGGTGTGCCACCTGGTGAAGTTGAAATAATATGTGGGTAATGACTATGATGTCAGTAATGACCATCAAAGATGGTTTGCCGTTATTTGGAATATTTTTCTGATAGCCAAATAGTCACTTGTGAAAATTTTTCACTTGTGAAAATTTTCAAAGTCGAAAATCTGTTCAAATTTTCTGACTGAGTGAGAGGGTGTTCCCACCCAGTGGCACTTGTGATGGGCTGAAGTAAAGGTGTTACCTCGGTTCTGTCACACTTGTCTCTGAATAGAGCCACCTTGCACACCACACTTTCAACTTATCACTGATTGTTCAATTTCTCTAGTCACTCTGATCTGCTAGTTCAATGATAGTCAGCTAGAGCTTGATGACCAGTTGATGTGGGATCTTCTCGGTCGATCAGTGAACGAGTTGCTGTTGTTGTTGTTGTTGTTGAAATTCCGAAACTGTTGGACGATTCGTGAAGTGTTGGAAGATCCAAGTTCTTTCTGGAAAATCTTGAACTTCCGGGACAGCTGGTCCGCACTTCCGGTTTGACCCGGTGACCTTTCGAGCTCTTCTGTGCCCGTCGGTAGAAATGGTCACCTCGAGGTGATTGCAGACTTTAAAATGTTCACAAGTGTTCAGAAAATAGGTGAATCTTCCTCTGGGTCCAAAATCCTGTCCTTGAAACACTTCTTCTCGTCCCCTCTGTATATATACGTATAGATAAACAAAGTTTGGTCCGAAAACGGAATTTGCAGCCGTGCTCCAAAAATAGCCCCGGCCCAAATTTCACCAGATTTTCCTGAGAAAAAGTTCTCCAAAAGTCTGTTTTGCGACGGCGCCACTAAAGTGGACTTACACAAGTAGATGTTGTGCCGTATCCCCCGCAAGTCGTCGTAGAGAGTATCCGTCGATGTCGTCACTGGCCGGCTGATGCTGATGGATTTGTATCGAGCAAGCAGGTCGTAGTGATGGTTGGTCGGCGTGGTAATTATCTCTGCCGGTGTTTTCCCACGCATGCGCACTTCAGCCGGACTTCCAAATCTACTACAGTATACAAGAAACCCACGCTGTAAGTAATAAACGTCTGAATCTGTCATGAGAAACTTCTGTGTGCTAGACCTAAGCTAGATTTGCTGAACCCAATTCAGTTTTAACGATACAAACAGAAACCAACTACTCGCACAATGCGATTTATAATGAATCGTCTGTCAACATTCAAGATGCTTATCGTGTCTGAAATTTATATATAACATTGTCGGATGTTATTTTGAATTACTTTACATCCGGTCTTAGAAACTTGTATGTACAATAATTTGTTAACCAAAATTATTGTTAGGAAGTTTACGGAACGAACGTCGTTCTAGAAATGAAACACTTCTCTGAACACGTGACCTCCCTTCGCTGTCGCGAAGCCCCATTGGCTGTTACCACGTCACGTGTTCATAAACAACCATAATTCTACCCAATCGCGGAAACCCTCCGTTTCCCGCGCTGTCTAATTATGTTAACCCGTATCGCCAAGACAAATGTTTTTCTCTATTACTACGAAACGCGAAAAACTATTAGTCTTCCCTCTACTGGAAATAATTAATAACAAACACCCAATTATGTTTGGAAACCAGCCACGACGAGCGACTCTAGATTATGTCCAAAAGCACAGAAGAAAACACAACATGCATCAATGTTTCATCATAGTATGAAATATAATCTCTTATAGACCCAATTTTCTAGAAACTTCCAGTCTGGACTCTAATGAATCCTGAACGTAACCGTCTTTCGCGGTCTCGCTGCGCCATCTGCCATGGCGTTTCCAGCAGCGGTCATTAACCCCTGCGTTAGCACCCCCTGCTCTCAATGAATGAGTACCTATGTTAGCGCTCGGCGATACTTCCCTCAGACGGGACATGATGCATTCCCGTGCCCTCGTGTAACTAATCTGGTTATCTTTGTATATAAGTTTACAATTTTCACCAGAACGAAACAATGGTCTGAATAAATATACATCATCAATTGTGGTCAGGTCTGCAGACATAAAATATTTATGCAACCAGTTGTATGGACAAGCATCGGAAACACCTTTAACAACAACAACCTGCGAGCCAAGGCGATATTGATCTGTTTTGCTCTTTCTAATATTCATTGAAAAATGATTTTCCTTAAATTCTATGTCATTTGCTTTAAGAGCTATTAATTCTCCGAAACGCAGAAAAGCTGCGAAAGAAACTAGAATCATTGCAATATCTCGGATTATTAAAAGATCCGAACTTGATTTGTATTTTGAACACAAATCCAACAAAGCTTCGACTGGAAGTGCCTCTTTGCGTTGTATCGGTTTTGCTGATACACGTTTCGAAGAAGCCAATAAATTATGTATGAATGCATTATTTGTTGGGTCCGAATGACCGAAAATGCCATGAAAATGTTTAATTGCGTACTTCATAGATGAAATGACTCCGTATGAAACGCCTTTATCAATCATATCTGTCATGCACAATGCGATCTGAATAGGTTCAGCAGGTATTACTTTACCGCCAATCCCTTTAGCAAATGTCTCCCACTTCCGGAACACAGAGAGGTACTTCCTGCTGGTGCCATCCGCCTTTGAAGCTAACAACAAGTCCGCCATTTTCTCTCCTAATCCCTCGGTCGTTGCCGAAACCCGCAAGCCACTGCCCTTCACTTTTTCCCGTATTGAAGATTTCAACCTGATAGAAATGATTTATGAAATAATTATCATGCCTTATATAAACACATCATGCTTCAAATCTTACTGCTGCCATGGAAAATCTCATTGGATCCTCACCAAAAACCCCATTGATACCTCTCCCTGGCTGTAATAAGCCTCTATTTCCAAGATCTACCATTTCGATCTTCCCTTTTAATAACAGGTCTACAATCTTAGGCCAAAAATTGCTCGACTGCCATATTGGCAACACCAATGTACCTCGTGACCCTTCTGAAACCATTTTGTTTATAACTTTCAGAATCAGTTTAGGCGGGGGAACCAACCAGTTATTTTCGCCGTTCCAAAATTGTGAAAATGCATCTATAGCTGATGTGCCTGGGCACCACCAACGCGAATTGAACGATTCCGCGTTTTTATTATAATCAGATGCGAATCGATCTGATGTATGAGGACCCCATCGTTCATCCAAATACATAAAAATGCCTGTTTCTACTTTCCAATCGTCCGAATCGAAACATTTACTAAGCATATCAGCTTTTACGTTCTGTTCCCTTGGAACCCAAACAGGGGACAACTTTATGTCGTTCACGTCGCATATGTCATGTATGTTCAATGCGACCGTTTGCAAATGTGGGTGTCTACTGCCCGTTTTAGTTATCTGGGCTGCGGCTTTGTTATCGGTGTACCATTTTAACCGCTTACCCGCCAGTTTCCGACTGACAGACCTGCATACTCGATTCATAGCCTCTAGCTCACGCCAAGTGGAACTCGAGTTGCGCTCTTCCAGTGACCACGAACCAATCACTTCCGACTCGTCCATATCCGGGACGAAACCGCCATAACCAGTACTGGAGGCATCGGTAAACACCTCCGTGGTGTAACCACCTGGACCGACCAAGTCCTGACCGTTCATTGATTGAATATTGTCTTTCCAAAACCTCAACTCGTTTGCCGCTTCCGCGCAAACGGGTATACCGGCGAGTCCCAACTCGCTTTATACGCCAACGCGTTGTACATATAGCGACTTTTCAGTCTAACCACCGATTCCACGGCACCGTTCATTGATATCAGTTGGCCGACTACGGCGGCTAACGCGCGCGCTTGCACAAAACCGTCGCGCCTTTGCGTTTGCTCCTCCACTCGTTTAATAGCTTGTATCAATCTCTGAATCCGAATATCTGAAACGGATACTCGCCCGTGTACCGTGTCCCAATCCAAACCCAACCATCTGGCGCTCGTTTTCGGAAACCAAGTGCATTTTTTGTATGAAATCAAAAATCCAAAATCTATCAAATCTTGCTCGACTTTCTCGCTCAAAGAAGCTGCCGCTTGAATACTTTGAGAACCTGCGATTCCGTCATCTAGGTACATTATTACCTTGTGCCCCTCTGAACGCCACAATTTGGTGACAAATCTTGTCAATTTTGTATATATAAACGCCGCTGTCGAAATTCCAAATGGTAAAACATTGTATACAAAGAAAGTTTCTCGCCCGTTTAATAGCCAGGAGAAACCTAGATAAGTTCTGAAGGAATGAAATATTTCGACTGAATGATATGCACTTCGAAGATCAAAAGTGAACATATAATCGCCCATTGAGAACATTTCTCTGGCAACCGAGCCGTTTTCCAGAGTAAATTTGAAACTGGCCAAAGAGTGATTTATATGTCGACAGTCAAGTACCATACGTTGTTTGCCTTCCCTATTCGTTGCCACGGTAAGCGGGTTAACTACGACCGGCTTATCATTTACTTGAGAAATGCAATTTAATTCCAATAATTTTTCTATTTCCGTTCTTACAAACTCTGAATTGTCCCGTGCCGATTTGTTATTTCTCAGACAACACTCCGTTGGAACCGTTAAAAATGGCAACTTATACCCGTGTTCCACTATTCCCAACAAATAATCTGAAGCGCCCGCTGTCTTCCACTTTGAATAATTTTCATTCAATCTACCTCGCGGACTGACCGAATCATGACACTCAATTCGGTGTCTGGGTATCTCCGCGCGATTACCCGGATTATCTCCCGTGCCAACTAAACAGGCTGTATCGAACGCGCTATCCGAAGCGAACTTTTCCAGCTCTGTTAAACATGTAGTATTATCAATCGACTCGACAGAAACTACTAAGTCTACTTCTGCGACTTTCCGCGTCACTGACTCGAGTGTAAACAAACTTTTCAACTGCGCTGTTAGCCCCGGCGCTCTCTCTGTTCATTGCGCTAGCGACGGCTTGGCGGCTATCATTGCCGTGAACACTTTTATTTGTTTCTGATAAGCAAACGCCCGCGTTTTTTGTAACGGTCGTATATTTCGCCGCTTTGTACTCCGCGACCGAATAATTCGCGCGGTTATATTTGCTCCCCAAACTAGCAACGCTCGACAAATTACGATTACTCGTTTCGCCTGACGCTACCGACTTATTCGGCTTGTTCGCATCGTTCGCGCTTTGATCGCGCATAACCCCAACGGTCTTCAACCGTTGTGAATCTAAAGTATTTTCTAAAATACTTATCTTATTGGTAGCCGTATTTCTTGGCGCCGTTCCTCTCCTGTCGCATTCATCTTTCCAATGACCTGGTAGCCCACAGAGGAAACACAGCCCGGGCTTCCTGGAATTAGCTCTGGAACTCTGTCGATCCGTCCCCTGAATCCGAACTGCCGAATCCCTCTTGATTGGATTAAAACGGCGATTTTTGGTTGTCTTTTCTCGCGTCATCTTCCTCTGAGCTCTAGCTTCAGCTTTGTATATTCTCTTCTCATCGTCTGAATCCGACGCTAGCTGGTGGCATTCATATTCAGCTACAACTTTCCATCCTAACTGTGATGAATCGGCAAGCTTTATCAGTTTTTGCCGGTGTTGTAACATGTCTATACCTTCTTTTAAGGATTGGCTCGCGGCTTCCACTCCGGAATCTTCATTGCCG
This sequence comes from Siphonodentalium dalli, assembly GCA_032622095.1. NCBI lineage: Eukaryota > Metazoa > Mollusca > Scaphopoda > Gadilida > Siphonodentaliidae > Siphonodentalium > Siphonodentalium dalli. Next base: position 156,529,594 of record CP136066.1, on the reverse strand, counting down.
TCCAGGTATATCTGGGCGTTCCGAAGTTTGTCTATCACTTTTTGGTTCGAGGTGTGCTGTTCTTCATTACTTTGCCTCTTGAATTTGAATTTGTCTGCTCCCGGTTTCTCAGCGTCGGCGCTAACGCATTTTGTTAGCATTCTATCTATTAATACGCTAAGTTGACCCAAAAGATCCGACTGCGATGATTTAATGGCGTCGCTAATTTTTAAATCGATGTCCATTTTGATGTTTACGGAACGAACGTCGTTCTAGAAATGAAACACTTCTCTGAACACGTGACCTCCCTTCGCTGTCGCGAAGCCCCATTGGCTGTTACCACGTCACGTGTTCATAAACAACCATAATTCCACCCAATCGCGGAAACCCTCCGTTTCCCGCGCTGTCTAATTATGTTAACCCGTATCGCCAAGACAAATGTTTTTCTCTATTACTACGAAACGCGAAAAACTATTATTCTACTAACATCGCCGAAATCTCAAAGAGATCGACTGTACCACTTCATAGAAAACATCGTCTGAACTATATATATACACATGCATGCGTGTGGTATAGATATATGCACCACTTTCAGTATACAACTCGCAGTGGATATATATGTTATATGGAACAAGACCTGTGTCGCCTTAATGAGCGATCATGGACAAATATACTATTATACACAGGTATTAAAGTGATGAGAAACACCTCGGTATGGTGATCAAATAGAATTGGAGAATAATCTTGTTCATAGTAGTTATTTTCACATATATTATATCTAAATTGACAACACACACCGACATTCTTATATATTAATTAAATGCAGTGACTGTCGATGGCGAAATCGTTTTCGTTAGTTTATCGCCGATAGAATCGTCCTGATTCGAGTAATAAATATTTACAATTTAGCGTAGTTCAGACAATGTTTTCTATGGAGTGGAACGGTCGATTTGCTTGAAATTTTCGATGATGTAGCAGAATGCTATATTCCTCCAGTTGGCATATAGCACCTGAATACTAACTTATAAGTTCCACGCACCCGAACAAGTACATAATATATCTTTAAACACATGTAATGTCACATGGAAATGGTCCACCCATTAAACTGGTTGAACAATATCAGAGTGGCATGTTATTGGATTTGGTGGCTACGGTCATTGGCAATGTTTGTCTGAATTTACACTGCATTTTTGCCTCGTGTCTTAATATGTTTGTCATTCTCGATTTGCTCTCAACGAATCGCCTTGCACATAGAAGGAATATAGCTGTGGAGTGGATTATTTGATTCAGTTGTTGCGTATGAAAGATGGATGTGACATTTAGAAGTCTGGATCCGAAGAACAGACCACATACATTCACCTGTTATAACTCAAACATGAATAGAAATATTTGAATACCGAATCATTGAGATTGGCAAGAAAACACGTGCACCAGTTCGTTTTTACCGCGCAGAACACAATACACACGCGGTGAGTTGTTCACACGCGTGGTTCTGTTCAAATGTCGTGCCATATTCATGTACATTGAGGAGTGCTGGTGCCCATTAGTTGCAACCTGTCCAATATCGGCCATACGTTAAGTGGATTTCGATGAGATAAGGACAGCTTTCAAATGTGGATCAGTCTTAACTATACTGAGAGCCATCCGTTGGAGTAATCGCGCATCACGGACTCTTTTACTATAAAGGTCGTCCATGCATCTTTCATAAACGCGAAAAGATAGTTGATGGGGTTATATTTATAAAGTATCAGGAATATGTCTTCGAGAGAAGCCAGAGGTGGGTCGATTGAACAGGGGTTGTGTGTGAGCTTTCAGAATTAATAGTTCCGAGTGGAGTTTAATTGGTGATGCATTGGTAGATGGATCAGGTTTCCAAGGAAGCAGAGTTTTCTTATATATATATTGGTGTTCCATTGGCATAAGTCTATATACACTACTGTATTTGAATATTATTTCGAATATTGTAACCAATGACATATTCATGCGTTTAAACTAGTTAATCTATTTGTAACTTGGCTTGTAAGCGCCGGGGTTCATATATGTTCATATACGCTCAAATATATAGGCATGTTTCTGGACCTCGACCGATTCGACTCAAATTTAGTGTAAACGGTATTTATTTGAACGATAGAACAGAATATCACATTGAGAATTATACATATAGAAAAAAACATAGTTCAAATGAGGATTGGATAACAAGCCATGAGCCTATGGCTTTTATACAAATCCTTTCCTCTAGAAATGCTACCCCGAGTGTCAATTCAGACAGCTACAGGGTAAAGAGGACGGGAATTTGAATATGGTTCTGTGTTTTCAAATAAATGTTGGGAAGTTAGTTAAGCGAGTGCAGGGATAAGAAAGAAGGAGGAGTGATAGAAGGGAGGAGATAATGAAATACGTAGGAAAGATAATGATGTAGGTAGGAAAGAAGTGTGATAAATGGTGTATACACACTGAAAAAAAAAACTTAGTTAAAAGTAACTAAGTTACCTTAGTCAGAACCCCCGTCTCAAAACTAACTAGCTTAGCTTAGTCAGAAATGACTAAGGTTGCCCTTAGTCATTTCTGACTAAGGCCTTAGACCTTAGTCAGAAATGACTAAGGGCAACCTTAGTCATTTCTGACTAAGCTAAGCTAGTTAGTTTTGAGACGGGGGTTCTGACTAAGGTAACAGTTACTTTTGACTAAGTTTTTTTTTTTCAGTGTAGATATAACATATAATATAAGGCCTTAGTCAGAAATGACTAAGGCCTTAGTCAGAAATAACTACGGCCTTAGTCAGAAATAACTACGGCTTGACTATGTCATCACTGTATACATTAGTACATTTAATTGGACCTAATTATTGGGGGTATCATAGCCCTGCAACCTCAGCTGAACATCGCAACTGTAGATTAAAATAACTGAAAATAATGACTTACAGGTATCAAAATAAATTTTATTAACTATTAAAACAATGTTTTATCTTGAAAGAAAATTATTCATCACAAAATACTAGTATTCATTGAATATACATTCAATATCTGACCAGTCGATAATTGTTTCAAATTGAAACAAAAATTTATGCTTACATTAAAATGATAACGAGCGACCAACATAGAAGATTAAATCGGAGGAAATGAAGAGTTATTTTTTAGAAGAAAAATTATATGATAAATATCTTCACCGCTATGTGTGGAACTGAGCGCTTGTATCAAGCCACGGTGGAGTTTCCGACACACATCGTGACTTGCCTTCAGGCTCGTCACAATAATTTCAGGAATACCGCCTTAGCTTGATACAAGCGTGCATATCCATACACGCATAGCATAACCTCTATTTAACAAATGAATGTTTGTTTTCAGAAATGCATGCAATTATGAACGCTTTGTTGCGGTCACATTTTGAGTGAATCGCGAAAACAAACCTCGCAATAGTTGATTTAAATGTCACAATTTTGAGTGCAAAGTGTCACCATATTAAGGCGCAAAATATTGCAATAATATCACAAGCGACATGCTTATAAGCGTTTCCACTTGCGAAAATAGCATGCTTAATATACCACTTCTTTTGACTGGTACTGTACTACTGTATACATCAACAATAACTATTTGGGATTGGTCCCTTCAAGACAACAGCAGATCCAATATTTAAACGTGTAACTGTGCGCAATGACTTGGCGACAATGTTCTCATGTAGTCGCACATTTTCCATGAAATATCAGTGAATCAGCCGAAGGTAGTTTGATAAGAACATCCAACCAATAATAGTGTACTCCTGGTAAATTGTCGTGATACCGGTAACTTGACGATAACATGGCGAACAATGACAATGTCTCATATCCACACGTTTCAATGAACAATGATGAACACAGGATGAATTGGTCGGGGTCATTGTAAAGTTGGAATTGTAGATATGTGATCATCCATCACGACACAGCATCGGTTTCATTGTTGTTTGTCTATTTGTCTATTGTATTACCAAGAGGTCTATATGGAACAGAACTCATCACTGATATCACTAATACTGATAAGCTTAAACTTGAACGCATTCACCGATTTTGCTTAAAACGTATTCAGGGTTTGCATCCCCAGACCCGCACGGCTATGGTAGAGGGGTTGCTTGGTATCCAGTCACTCAGTTACTTCATAACCAAACGCAGCCTGTCCTTGTATCGCTCATTATGCAATATGAGTAGTGACAAGGCTACGAAGCAACTTTTTTACTATCGCACATCTGAATCTCACTTCGCACAGGGGAGTCCTTTCATTAGAAAAGTTGAATCAGACCTTAAGGATCTGACGATTGCTCACTTGTATGAGGAATTTTCATCAGAAGCAAAAGTAGCTAAAAAACACCATTGGAAGTCCCTGGTCAACAACGCAATGATGTCCAACTCTAGAAACGAATGGCAACACCTTGTATCAACACAGAGTGACTTCGGTCGTTTCGCTACCATCCAAACAAACCTGCACATGTCCCACCTTTGGAAAGCATGCCACAAATACCCCAGACACAAGAAATTTTACTTTCTCATTGTGCAATTACTATGCATGTTGAAATTCGTTGAGGACGTTGTGTGCATAAGATGTGGGGCAATTTATAATGATACCGTGAATCATGTTTTTAACGACTGTTCTTCTCTGGTAGACTCAAGAAATGACACATGGTATCGTTTCCTCTCACATTTCCACGTAGACTGTTATATGTGCATTGATAATCTCCCGGTGGACAAACAAATGCTCATGTTCATTGGGTATATCCCAAATTCTCTCCATGGCATCGCTGATGATGTCCTGGAGATTGTCGATTTTATGGTGAGAGAAGCTGCTCAAATCTGGTACCTTTGGATGTTCGGGGATAATAGACATTAGTTCATTATAATGTTCCCCATATTTCATTCCTTCTCTAACCATCACTGCGTTGATATTTTCCATCGTGTAATCTTGTACGTGTATATGCGCATGTTTACGGTTTTCAGGCCACTATATATGTGTGTGTCCAATTATATTAATGTCTTGTGTCTCTGTGTTTGTACATAATTGCTTGTGCATGAAATATTTGTGTAATTCCTTATTTATATTCTACGTATTTTGCTTTATTATATATTGACTCTTCAGAAATGGAGAAATAAAAGATATATATATATACATTCAATATCTGACCAGTCGATAATTGTTTCAAATTGAAACAAAAATTTATGCTTACATTAAAATGATAACGAGCGACCAACATAGAAGATTAAATCGGAGGAAATGAAGAGTTATTTTTTAGAAGAAAAATTATATGATAAATATCTTCACCGCTATGTGTGGAACTGAGCGCTTGTATCAAGCCACGGTGGAGTTTCCGACACACATCGTGACTTGCCTTCAGGCTCGTCACAATAATTTCAGGAATACCGCCTTAGCTTGATACAAGCGTGCATATCCATACACGCATAGCATAACCTCTATTTAACAAATGAATGTTTGTTTTCAGAAATGCATGCAATTATGAACGCTTTGTTGCGGTCACATTTTGAGTGAATCGCGAAAACAAACCTCGCAATAGTTGATTTAAATGTCACAATTTTGAGTGCAAAGTGTCACCATATTAAGGCGCAAAATATTGCAATAATATCACAAGCGACATGCTTATAAGCGTTTCCACTTGCGAAAATAGCATGCTTAATATACCACTTCTTTTGACTGGTACTGTACTACTGAATACATCAACAATAACTATTTGGGATTGGTCCCTTCAAGACAACAGCAGATCCAATATTTAAACGTGTAACTGTGCGCAATGACTTGGCGACAATGTTCTCATGTAGTCGCACATTTTCCATGAAATATCAGTGAATCAGCCGAAGGTAGTTTGATAAGAACATCCAACCAATAATAGTGTACTCCTGGTAAATTGTCGTGATACCGGTAACTTGACGATAACATGGCGAACAATGACAATGTCTCATATCCACACGTTTCAATGAACAATGATGAACACAGGATGAATTGGTCGGGGTCATTGTAAAGTTGGAATTGTAGATATGTGATCATCCATCACGACACAGCATCGGTTTCATTGTTGTTTGTCTATTTGTTGACATTGAAGCTCGTGTGAGTTACACTGGTGCGCACACATCAGTACTAGTACACGTATGTCCTCTCTTGTAGTTGTACATGCATGTCGATCATATTGATGTGCTCTGAAAGAATTAGATTCTGAACAAGTACTGTCATGAACTGCATTTTCAACATTATAATATTAATAGCTGCTCGTTGAGTCGTTGTTATTATTGTCACTATTGCTTGACATCGAAACTTGTGTTCATCTGAATGAAGTCAGACCCTTTGATTCGATTGAATAGATCATATCATGATTCATCGATTAATTGGCATGAATCTCTGCTCTCGATGAATTTAGTGGAAATTGTCAATGATTAATAAGCCTTTTTTTCGCAGAATTTAAACTTGTCCGGTTATCAAAGGAACCGAAATCAGACCGTCTTTAACAACTGTCCGCAATCGAACAGGTAACAGCCTCGATCACCAAGCCGGAATGAACATCAAGTTCAAGTTAGGGTGCTCGTCCACACTGAATGCCACTGCGAACAACGTTCACCACACCGTATGTACTGTACTGTGTACATGTAACCTTGAAGGAGTCATCAGTCACACATCTAATTTTGGCAGCAAATATTTCAGGCGCCGTTCTTTCACATGTAGAATAAAGATTCAAACCATTATTGACAAATTGTCCACTTGTTGAATGAAAACAGAGCTCTGACTCTGACTCTGAGTCTGAATAATTAGTTCAACAATACACGATGAACGGTTTCGCAGATTATTTTCATAACTTCTCTTTTATCCTGATTTTATCCGCTCTCTAAATACGCCAGGGTTGTTATTTATGTAATATGTCGTCTCTTTTAGTTCGTTCGACGCCAATATCACGTCTAAATCAATCTGATTTTAGTGATTAAAATGTCGGCCACAAAATGGAGAAACAATAATTTGAGTTAAAATTACGTACCGGTACTCGCCATATACGTACCGACCCGATTAACACAGAATGAATGCGATATTATATATATAATATACATTGTTTGTTGTCTATTTGTTGACATTGAAGCGTGTGAGTTACACTGGTGCGCACAGTGCAGTACTACATGTAGTACACGTATATCCTCTCTTGTAGTTGTACATGCATATAAAATGTTCACTGAAAAAAAAACTTAGTCATAGCCTTAGTCATTATGTTACTTTTGGCTAAGTTAGTCAAAAATAACTGAGTTACGGGTTGACTAAGGCTATGACTAAGTTTTTTTTTTTTGACGAAAATATTAACCTAAGTAACTAAGAATTAGTAAGATGTGACTAAGGTCAAACTTAGATACTTTTAGCTAAGTTAGTCAAACATATCCTATCCATCGAAACAATTTTTCATTATCACTCTTGGTTAAAGCCAATTGGCGGTTTGCGTTCACTTGTGCAAAACATTGAAAAAAGCAGTTATACTGTATGGAGCAGATTAAGATTCAGTTATACTGTATGGAGTCATTGCCGTGTATAATATGTCGCCGATAAGTATACTATTGAGTTTTGCCGGTATGACTGAATCACAAAAATATCAACCTTATAGTAACTAAGAATTAGTAAGATGTGACTAAGGTAAAACTTAGTTACTTTTGGCTAAGTTAGTCAAAAATAACTAAGTTACGGGTTGACTAAGGCTATGACTAAGTTTTTTTTTTCAGTGCAATAATGCCTCAGTCATAATCTAAATGTTACATTATGGTTTTAAATCATGGTGTAATGTCCAATATAGAAACGGAATTAGACCCCAAATACGCATCGGCAACCAGGAGAGATGATGCATGAAGATAAGTATATATTAGGATCATTGTTATACTGGTATTGCGTATCAATAATCTAAATACAATTAGTACATGTAAGTACAATCAGTATTAAGTCAATTAATATGCCAAGGTCAGCACGGTTGCTCCGTGGACAGACAGTCGGATATGCCCAAACACAAGGTGCTGAAACGCGACTTACATATTTATGCAAACAAGTTATGCACCTCATGTCCACATACACAACCTCCTGCACACAAAGTTCACACATTACGCGAAACGTCGACTTTGGATAATAAACTGTTGTACAGCTTCAAATATTATAGAATACTCAAATTTGGTATGTATGCATACTTTGATCCCGGGAACAATATGGGCCGGTCCAATTTCACGCGCGACCGTGTCCGTGACTTTGACCTTGACCTCGCTCATATAGGAATGTTTCTGGACCGATCGAACTATAGTTTGTCCAGACGCTGTATATTATTCTACCCAGACGGAGGCGATCACAAAGAAATCCCTAAATAGCCCGGACGCAGTCTAGTCAGCTAGTCTATTATACAGATTTTGGAACTTCTGTCTGTCTGTCTGTCTGTATGTATGTATGTATGTAAGTATATATGTATGTATGTATGTGTGTGTATGTATGTATGTATGTTATTGACTCGAAAACTGTTGGACCAATTCGACTCAAATTTGGTATATAGGCCTACTTTGATCCCGGGAACAATATTGGCGGGTCCAATTTCACATGCGACCGTGTCCTTGATCTTGCTCATACAGGCATGTTTAGCTGTATATATTCTACCCAGACGAGACGATCACAAAGAAATCCCTAAATAGCTCGGACGAAGTCGGGCACATCAGCTAGTTCGCTATATTTTACATATTATGGCATGGGAATATATGATATCCTATATTCTGATATCCAATGGAACATCCCGTGCCACGTGTTACTGATATTGACTATCATTAGATACCTCATCGCGAACCCCGATTACATATTGTTTACTATATAATCCTTGGAGTATTTGCTGTTCTGTTCAGCAATTCCATTCCACAGACTGGCATGTCCCCTGTATCGTACACCGGGGTTAAACTTTTCCGACTCCAATCGAGATACCTTAGGTAATAGGTAATAGGAATAGTTGGTATAAGGATTAACTGTCATGTGGACTTTTTTTATGGAGATGTAACGGTGAGGTAAGTGGACATTGTACATACAAGTTATGTCCACTTACCTCACCGTTACATCTCCATAAAAATAGTCCACATGACAGTTAATCCTTATATTTACATACATTTAGCGAAAAAGCCACTTTTGTAAATATATTTAAATCGAAAAGTGTATCGTGACAAGATCAGCCCAAAATACCCAATAGCACCCTTGGCAAAAGTTAATAGGAACAATTTCTCTTCATATTGAAACCCGATGATGTATTAAGTCAATCCTGCGCGAGTCAAAATGCGCCCAAAGCATTACGCGTTCGTCTTTCCAAACCTAATGACGTATCGATGGTGTTATTAGCTTGGTGTTATGAGGCGTTGCGCATTCACCGAGAAATAACTGCAACTAGCCACGTGGGCGCCGACCAATCAGAATGCTGGATTTAGTGATGACAACACTTAGTGTGTAAATATATATATATATATATATGACAGCAAAGAAAGAAAGCATAACAAAATGTAACAATGTAAAACAACGATATTTAACGTGCAAGTAGAAACATTTTATGTACTCAATCCATTCATATCATTATGTCTACAGGACATGGCCCTTAGCTTATTGCCACCATCATTGTATGGATGAAGAATCAATAAAACATTTAGTAATAGCTTGCTAATATCTTCGGAAAATACAGAAAAAACTTATGTTAAAATTGACAGATATTTCAGCCATTTTCGAGAAATTACGACGTAGGTTCCTGCAGTCTGCACTCAAATGAAAACAGAATGAAACATTTCGTCTGATTCCTGCTCCATGCAACAAATATTACGTCATTGAAACGTTCCATCCAATCAAATTAGCGCAACAAAGGTACATGCGCCAATGAGAATCGAGTATCGGCTATTCCTGGATATTTCCGTTTCAATGGTCAGTTTTCAATGTCCCGGCCTTCGTCTTAAAAAATATAATTAAACATATCTATTGCGCGTGTTTACAAGTGTAAATTCCAATATTATGTATATTGGGCGTTTGTTCCCATATATACTCATTGTACGCTCCCCTATCGCGGTACACTTTCAAAGCCAAATACATCAGAGAAAGATATTGCAGGCAATTCTTTAAGGATTGGCCATTTATAAATGAACAATTGGATATTGACACTGTCGCGAAATTACTTTCCCCGACGACAGCTGTGCTGCCTTTGATAGTTGTTTTGACAAAGATACCAGATGTGCATACTCAGAATAATGTAATGACCACGCGTGGAAAACGTGTGCATGGTGTATATATATAAAGTCTTTGACTTGTGATTTGAACACTTGTAAGTTGCGACAATGCACAGAATGGCGATGACTATTAACTATAATTTAGATGTATGGGTAATATAATTGCTGTCAAATATATTTGTCCGAGATTTCCCATTGGACATTGTGTTAGTGCAATCACCGGTTTCCAAACCTCTCCATATAGCTGCAGCCAGTTCCGTATACATGTCTTTTCCATATAACTTCCTGTCACGCACAAAATCGCACACAGTCGGTGGATTGTGAGGGTCATACATTTTTCTGCCGACGTCCTGGTGACCGGCTCTTGTTGATAGCGACAGCAGCCCTGTAATATAAACGTCTTCCATAGGTAGAGATGGATAGTACTTGGATACGGTATGTACACGTTTGGCCAAAAAGTTAGGTAAAACGTACAGGTTCCCCGTACAGTACGTCGGATAGAGAATGTATGGGTATTCCCAAAACGATACACTATACTTGGAAAACCTACGAACAAACTTGGAAGAGATACAATATCCGTATACAGTATTTTCTCCTATAGAATGTAAATCTCGGAGGATCATGGGTATATTTGGAAACGTGTCCTCGTCTATCTTCATAATCCTCTTGGCGTTAGGACATTCTTGTTTCATCCACGTCAAACCAGTCAGAACTTTAAGGGTTAAATTTCGGTAACTTTCTTTGAAGTCTGTCTGGAGAATATCTCCATATTTATCAGCTTCCTCTTTCAGTTTTTCGTTCCATTTATCATCATCGTGACGACCGAACATGAAGACTAGCTTTACAATGTCTGTTAGTTTTCCGACCTCCTTTTTTGGCCACGTGCCAGTTTTAACCACGCTTCCCCATGTTGAACGAATTATTTCTCGTTGCTTTACATTCGGGTGGAACGATGTGCTTAGAATGAGCAGAAATGGGTCGTTCGAATGTCCGCATGCGTTGTTTGGTTTAATAAGGTAGTTGTAGTCTAGATGCGTGATTGGTATATCACCGATCTGGTATGCGGTGTATGGTGGAACCAAACGGAAAAACAGGCAGTACAGTATGATAGCAGAACAGCCCAGAATACAAACACGTAAATCCGAACGAAGCTTCCTTGTTATTCTCCTTAGATCCAAATATCCGAACATAGTCCCTGAAGTGGAATAGAATATTCAATATATGAACGAGTTTTATCATCTTGCTCAATTCCACGAGAGTTTGCAAAAACGAAATGTTGTAAAACTCTGAGTTCCAGATAATACGGAACATCTGGCTAATAATTCTAATAGTCTGGTCGATAAAAGGGTTGACCTATAATACATTTGGACTAAGTTGGTTTGTATACCATTTTGAAGAGAAAAATATCCTCTATTACATATCCAAAATCCGCTTTGAAATTTTTGTTGTAATTGAAGATGGCTGCCATTTTCCGTTAAGTCAGTTTTATGCAATTATAGTGAGAAAATCTTTATGTGTCCCCACTACCAATCAGAACGAACGGAGATGTTTCACCTGCTACACAGAGAAGGAATTAAATTAACGCACATGCATGAACAATCTACTTGTTGGCATCCCGAATACTCATAACAAACACAATGTGAAACTGTTCAAAATGGTCCAGTATTTTATCGCGGAGACTAAACGTTTCTAGTTAAATTTCACGATAATAAATTAGTTTATCAATTAACCCTTTACCCAACAAACCGGCCAAAACCGGCCAAATAAAGCTTCAACAGCCTAAAATATCTTCGGTCTGTCTCAATAGAACCATACAAATATGGATATCATTGGAACCGGCTCCTTGACCACATTGTGATAGTTACAGTTATGCCCTGTGCCAATGCATTCTCTTATATATGCGAGTCGACCATAGGTCGCCTCGCATATATAAGAGAATGCATTGGCCTAAAAAAAATCATTTTTTAACACTTTTTACCATTTTTTCTTACATTCTTTAACAATTTTATAATTTTTAATGTGTTAAGCCAATGCATTCTCTTATATATGCGAGGCGACCTATGGTCGACTCGCATATATAAGAGAATGCATTGGCACAGGGCCGTTCTGTTGGGTAAAGGGTTAACACATATGTTTTCGCCTCAGCATAGCATGCAAACTCGGCGTTGGCAACCCCCACCAATCATTCTAACCCTTCCTCAATAACCTGTTACAATCTTCCATCGTTGTGAAAGTAACGACGTGTTTTTATATCATAGAGATATGATGAGAGGAAATTATTTACCGGGACCTATACAGATGCCATATAAGTGCGCAAATCATGCTCTAGTAGAACGTTATGCCCGTATTCTGGACAACATAATCACACAAAATGTGTGAACATGGACGATTTTGGTATTTCAAAGTAATTTAATTTCCACATGAAGGGCATCTGAGTCGCACTTAAGCTGGAAATATAATGGATGACAAATGTCATTTCGATTAATCTTATGGTTTGCCAAGAGGGGTTTGGTTGGTACGCTATAACCCGTTCCTCCCCAATAACCCGTTCATCCCAAATAACCCGTTCCGGTTACCGGGGTGTATTTGGTGATTGGAGTGATGTGTGCAATAAATATTTATTCTAGCAGTTCTTTCAACCTCTCAAAAGTATTAAAATCCATTGTTTTGTCCTCTCTTAATAATTGTTCAGATTCTATATACAGTGAAGATGATATGTGAAATTCAAGATTGTTCGCCAGATAGATCCAGGGAGATTATTTGTTGAAAATCTTCCATTTTTGGCTGGACTTATGCAAAACGTGCGTCTCCCCCTTAATATTTTGTCCGGTATGAAATTTCCAACTGTTGAAAAGTTTGACCGAAGTTGTTGGGGTGAGAAAATCTAGTCATATGTCGCCACACCTTGTATACAGATATGTGTTATATGTTGTCAGACAAATGCAATATACCACACAATATCATGAACCAACCCATATACCAAACTCAACAAAACTTCACGGGGTGGGGTCCTACGATTTGCCAAAAACACATGTATTTTTCGCCGCCCCCATATATGCATGTGTGATTAAGTTATAACATAATTATGTGTATATCTATTTACAACTTTGTCATTTCGCTTGGTGGACGGTTACATGAGTGCATGAAAATGCATAGCGACGGAGGGTGGTGTGCCACTCCACCCCGATACATTGGTTAAGATATTCAGCTTTTGAAAATGTCATGGTTGGTTTGTAATTTAAGGAAAAATTGATTTTATTGTTCTGATTGTTTTATAGACGATTTAGTTGTTTCTCGACCAAAAGTAGAATGTTTCCTACTTTCGGACTGAAGTTGCAATCATTTGGAATTGTCCAACCCAAGGGGTGTGTAAATGGAATTTCGCGGACATTGAAATGTCAGTCTGCATCAGTAGGGTGCAGGTTTAAACTCCAAGTTTGGTATCCCCAAAGTAGACCATCGAATAACTTCCCTGCACGGATATCAAGGTCGGGTCAATACTCCAATACAGACTTTATCATTTATGTACTAAATCGCTTCGCTCGAAATTTCCAACCCAAGGGGCGGACACACCCTCTCAACGGTGACCCTCTAGCCAAATCCCTGAGCTACTTGAACTGGGTTTTTACCAGATCTATCTGAGTATACAGGTGTATACTCGCCGGATCCCAGACAATTGGAATATAAGTGTAAGCGATTCATGTTTACCGTCGGATCCCCTGCAGAACATAGGCTGCTTTCACACACTCCAAAATGTGCAAGGTATTCAAGCCTGCAAATGGTGTGTCTGTCATTTACAGAATGAGGTCCCCAGAGGGTGAATTTAGTGACTTTATCCCGCACGGCGGGCTAGCATCACTATATTCACCCTCTGGGAACCTCATTCTGCCAAGGCCTCTACTGTTATGGGAAGGGGAGAGAGAGGGAGAGAAGAGAAGAGAGATAGAGAGAGAGAGAGGAGTAATTGCTATTAGAAAAAGCAAATGCAACAGAATACAAACTTTTTCAATGAAAGGGGAAGAACTCTATCTTTAACATATAGAGTTATTCCCCATGCATTGAAATTAATACTGATTTTTACTTCAATCTTGATGACAAAACGCGTTGGCAACTTAACAAAAACAACATGTCCACAGTTTATTACACCGGATAAGTTGATAATACAATGTTTTGGAGCGTCCTCTTTCAAATGGTATATAATATGGCATATATTTTATATAAAGTAATCAGGGGGTTCGAAAATTAAGTGGGCCTTTAATATGCATAACTATATTAAATGTGAAAATATATGGATAAGAAAATATCTATAATGGTCTGGATTGAAGAAGGATTACATTGAAAGTTGTGTTTCATTAATCGACAAGTCAGACAAACCCTTGCCGTCGATCACAAACTGTTGATATTGGCAATTACTGAAGTGGCAAACCCTCTCGACCGAATAGTAGTATTTCAGTTGAAGTTGGTGATGTTCACCATTTGTCACCTCGATTATGCATTTTATCGTCTGCAAATTATGGGATATAGAAACTTCTCAGAAGGGAAAAGTAACTAAAAGTTAATTTGATACTATAGATACTTCACAGAAGATAAGGCCTAAGCAGAATGAGGTCCACAGAGGGTGAATTTGGTGATGCTAGCAATCTGTGTGGGTAGCGTCACTAAATTCACCCTCTGGGGACCTCATTCTGGAAATGACAGACACACTATTTGCAGGCTTGCTGGTATGTTTTGTAGCCATTTCTTCACAGAAAACCACATGGTCCATGCCATAATGAACGGCAACGTGCGTAAAAATGCATGTTACCACATATATCGACATGGGAAGTAAATTTACTGTAGTTCAACATGTAACAGCATCCCCCGGACGCACAGTGATGAACCCAAAATCATCATGTAAAAACATATGTTATATCATAATTCCATATATATATTGTATACTACTTTTTATCCATGCGAAATCATACATTACATTATATTTATGTAAATATCATATTCTTTTTATTATTGTCGGGAGCAAGGCCAAGCTAAGTTTTGTAACTTGTGCCTCAATCCCTTGAATTTAATTATGCATGCAAGTAAATATGTTTACGTCATGTAACAGTGCTACTAACATTTGCCTTCAAATATTGTATGATTGATAATTTCATGTTATTTACAGGCACTATTCGATAGCATCGCTACGTGTGGAACTACAATGTATTTGCTTATTAATTGTGGTACATTTGTGTGTTCGCACGTCATAGCTTTATGAATCGAAATGCCTGCAAAAATGCCAGAGAAATTTGTGAGTGTCTGAATACGACCGTATGGCCCTCTTACCTTTGATCGTATTTGCTGGCTGTAAACCACACCCAGTCCTTCCTAAAACAGGTCCTTCGTCGATTCGATCGCGTATGTTTATCGCTATACGAAATACTGCTAACTGAAGCAGGAACAATTGAGAGACTTCAACTCATGTCTTGACATGCCTTTATATTATACCCTTTGTCGTAAAATTTGTGTTGGAAATGGGACGGTGCGGGGCATGGATGAACGCTCATTCACAATCTGAATAATGTAAACATATAAAATGTCAATAATACAAAGTACAGCGCACATGCATATCCTGACATGTCGGAACCCGGAATTCATCATATTTATATATAGTCCAAGTGAAATCGGATGTGTTTCACTCATTGTTATTGGTTATAACCCGCTTGGGTATGTGTACACAAAATATAGACCAAGACGCGTTAGCGCCGCGGTGTGTATTTCTTGTACAGATACACAAGCGGATATATAACATATTTATAAACCGATTCACACCCAGAGGAAAACTGAATTGAGCCACTTTCAATACGATGATTAATCTAACAATTACCATTCAAACAAAGTTTAATTGAATGGTTTGTGTTTTCACAAATCAATTCTCGTTGACCATCGGACCATACTTGTATCGGCATTATTTATCAGTGTTGATAAACCATTTTGTCTCCGAATCTGAAAACGTTTGTACTGACGACATGACTGTTTCTGGATAAAACAGATTCTTCCTTGTGATAATAAACTGTTTCGGATGTTAAGGTTATTTCCGTCTTGTTGTCATGGTGCAATTATCGTTAAGGAACCCAGGGGGCATTATTCTGGTAGTCAGGTAGTGTAAGGATGCCGAAGTTAAACTATTCCACATTGCATGAGGTTACAATACACCAAATGATTTGCATAGGCCTCAGTGTTAACAAATCCCGCTGGCCTGTATTCGCAGGAAAGATTTGACCCTGCACGAGTATCAAAAATTGAAGAACGTCCATTTAGACACACGAAGATGTGCCCAAAAGTACTTGTCAACGTACTGCGTCACACTGCAGTTTTGAAAAACGTCACACTACCCTTAAAATGGAAAAAAAATGACATCGAAAAAAACACACCAACCCCTCCCATAAATTATTCGCCAATTTGACAACCGTAACCGTTCAGCATGTGGCTATATTTCATGTTTCTCGTCGGGAAAGACGTTTGTGCATTTTTTCGTGCACTTTTCACCATATGTCATTGACCATTCAGCTACCAGGATTTTTTTATGCTGATCCTAGCTTGGGGGTCCCAGGGGAAATCACTCTACTAATTTGTATTTGGTGTATTATAACCACGAAGCGTGTGTGATAAAATATCAATATCACCGGCATTCCCCAGACAGTACAACTACGGGTTACACTGGTATAAATGTTTTCCATAGGGCCCAGTGCTAACGTTTGGGCCTCCGTCTGCGTCGATCCCGCCATCGGTGGCTCGACATCGACCCGACGTTGCTGTACAGTCGGTCACCTGACGTTCAAACGACGTCGAACCAACGGTGCATTACACTATATTAATACGACGTTGGTGCAACGTTGGGCTATCATTGGGTATGGACGTTGACAGGGACGGATCGAGGCTCCATTCGTAGCGACGGTTCCCCTCACACTTGGGCGTCCTTATAAAACATCCGCTGAGATACAACATACCAATCCATTTAAAATCCCACAAAATGTTTGCAATTTCAAAGTATTATAATGGAAAATAACATCCAATTTCACAAAAATAAAACCAGAAGAAATTGATACATATATAGATAAAATTGCTATGTCAATTTAAATAAAGACATCATATATAACATGTCATCAGTTATTGATTTCAGGAATCTTGACCATCCACTCACTCTAAAGAAAAGTCATTTTTAATGGTCTCTTGAATAAAGTTATCGAAGTGCTACATATATTTTTAGCTTATATATTGCTTTAGCATACAACAAAAATTGTGTTTATTTCAGCTTATTTTGCGAGTTTGTGCTCTCGATAATGTTGAAAACAAAATGTTAAGTTCAAACATTATAGGTGGCTTTAAATTTGGTCAGCTTACATCTTCTTCGAACATAATTATTCTGGAGGGTGATCTGAGGTAGATGTGCACAATTTTAAACAGCTCAAAGTGCATGTATGATGAAATTAAACTGAGTAATTGTTCGTTTACGTAGCACTACCTATACTATGATATGGGGAACTCCGTGCATGGTGGTAGAAAATATCACACAAGAGAGAATATTGCGTTGCGTTGTTGCATAATGTTTTGTAATTAGTCCATGATAGGGTTATGAGTATATAAATTCAATACAGTAATTAATTTTATCTGTTGACATATTATGAAATGAGCAATTACTATAGGCTTATTTGTATATATGCATTTATGTATATGCCGCTTCTTGTCGGGGTGATCTATCTGGGAGAAATTATACTCGTGGATCCATACAGATTAATTTATGTACGAAACACAACATATTATATGAAATATAATATTTCCATGATGTGGCATGAACTGTATTCAGTGTTCTCAACTTCTCGTGAATATATGCACACAGGAATAGATATGGCAAGAAACGTGAGCAAAAAGTTAAGGGGTATGTTTTTGTCCCATGTAGAAAGCCTTGATACAGAGCGGGACAAGCGTTACAGAAGCTGATAAAATATGTTTTTGTTTTTCATCGTTATCTGTGTCTCAGTAGTAACCCTTGATACAGAGCGATACAAGCGTTACAGAAGTTTAAGGATTCGTTTTTATTTCTAGCGATTATCTGCGTCCCAGTAGTAACCCTTGATACAGAGCGACACAAGCGTTACAGAAGTTTAAGGAATCGTTTTTATTTCTAGCGATTATCTGCATCCCAGTAGTAACCCTTGATACAGAGCGATACAAGCGTTACAGAAGTTTAAGGAATCGTTTTTATTTCTCATCGTTATCTGCGTCCCAGTAGTAACCCTAGTCCAAGTCTTCTCGTACTAAAACCAGCTGAGATATTGGGATGGAGATGCTGGTGTTTAGTCCGAGATCCTCCCGTATGGTCTCTTATGACACGAGTTACGCCCAGGATCTGTGGCGGGAATATGTGGTGTATTTTACTCGATTTACCTAGCAAATCAATACGTGATGCTATATACATCGGAAAGAGTGACATCTTATGGTCATAATGGTGTATAATAATCTAACTTTAATGTTAAATTACACATAGAATATTCCGGTTGATTGCCACAAACATTGCTTTTTTCTCTGTTTGTTTACGTTTTAACTGAAAGCCGAAGTGGTCCGAATAACTTCGGAATAATCCGGAGTTTGTTCTGGGTATTCTAGTTTCCGTTTCTATATATAGCGCGGGGTTTTCCGAACAAAATGGCGAAAACCGATCGCCCCAAGTCCAGTTTCCTATGTGCTTTGAGAACAATTCCCGCACTAAAAACTTAATGACATAATGGAGGATCAGAACGGTAGTTTTGTTGACAATTTTCGCAACCAACTTGTCAAAATTGGAGCAAATTAGAACTATTGTGTCTGACTTGCCATGCGTGTGATTTTCATCCATGTGCATTTTGACTTTTGTGTTGATAAAATAATCGGAGAACCGAATCACACAGTTTCGAAATATAGTTCTTCCGTTTTAGTGGGACTTTTCAAACTTAAGGTTCAAAATTTATACAAATTTTGTTTGATTTTTTGTGTGCTTAACAAGAGCAGTATATTGCTCTGTTCGCTAAGTATATATCTTAATTTCGCGAAGTCCACCAAATGTGGGTGAAATGTAGCACCATATTATTTATTCTAATGCTCGTTGTGCTTACACTGTTTTAAACTTTGAGAGGGTTGAATTTCCGTAATTTATTTAATGTATTACATTTATATCTTCAATGTTTAATTAATCTATTTATTTTTTATTTATTGACACACATAATTACGATTACAATGGAGAATTCATCGTAATTTGCATTGTTTGTCGAAAATCTACGGAATATTTTCAACGGAAAATGCCGAACACAGTTCGCGAGGTCAACTGAGTTCGCATACTTTAAAAAAATTGTAAACATTGCGGTAAATGTCTCTTTTCGCATTAAATTACCGCTTTCAATTCACAACTGATGTGGGTTTCAGATCAAATAGCATGTCTTCTGTGGAAAATATCCGTTTATTGTCGCAATTGTGATATTTTATTTCATATAATTGTGGTTTTATTTGAGCGGGTCATTAACGCTTAACTCGTGTCATAAGAGACCATACGGGAGGATCTCGGACTAAACACCAGCATCTCCATCCCAATATCTTAGCTGGTTTTAGTACGAGAAGACTTGGACTATAGTAACCCTTGATACAGAGCGATACAAGCGTTACATCAGTTTAAGGAATCACTTTTATTTCTCATCGTTATCTGCGTCCCAGTAGTAGCCCTTGATACAGAGCAATACAACCGTTACGTCAGTTAAAGAATCGTTTTTATTTCTAGTGATTATCTGCGTTCCAGTAGTAACCCTTGATACAGAGCGATACAAGCGTTACAGAAGTTTAAGTAATCGTTTTTATTTCTCATCGTTATCTGCGTCCCAGTAGTAACCCTTGATACAGAGCGATACAAGCGTTACATCAGTTTAAGGAATCGTTTTTATTTCTCATCGTTATCTGCGTCCCAGTAGTAGCCCTTGATACAGAGCAACACAAGCATTACGTCAGTTAAAGAATCGTTTTTATTTCTAGTGATTATCTGCGTCCCAGTAGTAACCCTTGATACAGAGCGATACAAGCGTTACAGACGTTTAAGGAATCGTTTTTATTTCTCATCGTTATCTGCGTCCCAGTAGTAACCATTGATACAGAGCGATACAAGCGTTACATCAGTTAAAGAATCGTTTTTATTTCTAGTGATTATCTGCGCCCCAGTAGTAACCCTTGATACAGATCGATACCAGCGTTACAGAAGTTTAAGAAATCGTTTTTATTTCTAGCGATTATCTGCGTCCCAGTATTAACCCTTTATACAGAGGGGTAGGGTTCTCTATTCCGAAGGTTCGCTATTCCGAAGGTTCGCTATTCCGAAGGTTCATTATTCCGAAGGTTCGCTATTCCGAAGGTTCGTTATTCCGAAGGTTCCCTATTCCGAATGTTCATTATTCGGAAGGTTTTCTATTCTGGGCGTATTTAACCAGAAATGAATCAAAATTTGCATCCCACCACAAAAACCACACGAGAAATGAAAAATACGATTACGCTAGTATTCATATATAGGCCTAGTACATTTATACACCGTCCCAGATGTTGGTTATTAATAGCAAGAAGAGAGTATCAGTTTATCGTCTATTATAGAAAGTTAAAAACACAATGACTGAAATAAACTACATGTAAGAGACTGGCAATCCATATTTGAAAAAAACATCAACATTCAAGGCCCACTTAATTTTCAAACCCCAAGATCACATATATAAAATATATGCCACTATTTATACCATTTGAAATATGAAGCTATCTAACACTGTATAATCAGCTTATCCGGTGTAATAAACTGTGTGTTGTTGTTTTTGTTGAGATAACGACGTGTTTTTTGTGCTTAAGGTTCATCTGGTTTTGTTGCGCAAAGTGAAGTGTATTATTTTCAATGGAGGGGGATAACTTTATATTTTACAGATAGTGTTATTCCCCTTCAATTGAAAATACACTAGGTTGAATTATGTTGCATTCTGGGAGCCATGGCATATAACGGGGGAATCTTTTTATGATTTAAGATGTTTTCTATTTCTCTATGGGCATCTTCTGATACATACGTTTGAAATGGTGATGAACTATATATATTGTTTTAATCATATTTTATGGCACAGATTGTTATGATTCCTCTAAGATTATTGAGATATAACGTCATACGCAATGACATTACATCGTATGGAAAGAGCAATTGTGTGGACTGCCTGACGTGAATATGTATTGGAAAATAACGTAATGACATTACATCTCAAGGAAACCTGCCAAAAAAAGAAGTTATTTCCTTCATAAAAAAGAGTATTCGTGATAAAGAACCCTCTCAATACTTGAATATAGAATTAACCTTTAAAATAAATAAAAAATCTTCGGAATAGCGAACCTTCGGAATAGCGAACCTTCGGAATAGCGAACATTCGGAATAGTGAACCTTCGGAATAGCGAACCTTCGGAATAGTGAACCTTCGGAATAGGGAACCTTCGGAATAGAGACATGTTCCCGATACAGAGCGATACAAGCGTTACAGAAGTTAAAGAATCGTTTTTATTTCTCATCGTTATCTGCGTCCCAGTAGTAACCCTTGATACACAGCTACTTATTTTTCAATTTTTCAGACCCCCTAGAACACGATAAATCGTGTACTGCAACCTTAGTATCTTCTTTCAGAATATAATTTAATCAGTATATTCATCAGTATTTCGTGTATTTATCGACCGACACCACGGTATTAGATAACCAACCACGTATAGAGGTTGCAATGCCGGAGTTGTCCGACAGCTTAGATGTCACTCGGGAAGCTCCAGGTGGGATGCTTATGAAATATCCAATATTGAGGAATTTGGACTGGTTCAAGGCTGAGGTCAGATGGAAACTGGAAATTCTAAATGTCATATCCCGAACGAAAGCACTTTAGCAACGTCAATGTGTCTATTTTTCCACGAGATATCCTTTTGGTTGAGTTCGAGGGAAATAAAACTGCCGACATTTGCTATTTTCGAACCTATGTGGCTATCTTCGGGAATTTATCGGAAGTGAATTTTCAGTTTATACTTTTATTCAACAATTAACAAAATTCATGAACACTGCAATAACAATCTAACATTAAGCAATATAAAACAATATAAATCAGCGATAACATGACATTAAATCAGGCGAATACAAGCAAACTATGTGAATATGCTCCAATCGTCGACCACAAAACACGAGGGTCGACGTGTGGAAGGAACTGGAAAGGGCTGGCCGACATAGCTGGGAGCGGGTGGAGAAAGCTTTATTCAATTCTTTAATCTCAATAAATCAATAATCATGATATATGAGATATACAAGATTCAAATACAAATATATGACAAAAGCACATTTAACAGGAACATAAATATATTTTATAGTATATGTAATATTAATGTTAATGCATACATTGAAGGCACATCCACCCAAAACAGGGTGGATGTGCCCGATACTATATATAAGACTATCTATTTATTTGATACTTTGATACTCGCGTCATTTACACAGGAATACCGTCATAGCGAAATGCATATACATAAATGTTGACTTGAGACGATGGGGCACATGAGCCAAAGATATAACTTTGAATTTGGAAAAAAGAAGAAAAAACGTATGTACAAAATCTGCATTGTATGTTTTAATCAGCATATAACTTGAGGTCGAAGTTGTGGATGTATTCGAATAATAATGTTTAGAATAAAGCCGGGCTTCAAATAAACAGACAGAGACACCGTTGCTAATAGACCCCATCGCATCAAGTGCATGTCCACATCAAGTAAATCCTGCGTGCTCAGTGAGGTTCAAGCGAATCCTGTCAAAATCGTGCTCAGGTCAACTGAGTGGCACGCGTCAGGTAAGTTTATTGTTAACCTCCTCAATTTAGGAGAGCATATTCGTGATATTCGTGATAAAGAACCCTCTCAATACTTGAATATAGAATTAACCTTTAAAATAAATAAAAACTCTTCGGAATAGCGAACCTTCGGAATAGCGAACCTTCGGAATAGCGAACATTCGGAACAGTGAACCTTCGGAATAGTGAACCTTCGGAATAGGGAACCTTCGGAATAGAGACATGTTCCCGATACAGAGCGATACAAGCGTTACAGAAGATAAAGAATCGTTTTTATTTCTCATCGTTATCTGCGTCCCAGTAGTAACCCTTGATACACAGCTACTTATTTTTCTATTTTTCAGACCCCCTAGAACACGATAAATCGTGTACTGCAACCTTAGTATCTTCTTTCAGATTATAATTTAATCAGTATATTCATCAGTATTTCGTGTATTTATCGACCGACACCACGGTATTAGATAACCAACCACGTATAGAGGTTGCAATGCCGGAGTTGTCCGACAGCTTAGATGTCACTCGGGAAGCTCCAGGTGGGATGCTTATGAAATATCCAATATTGAGGAATTTGAACTGGTTCAAGGCTGAGGTCAGATGGAAACTGGAAATTCTAAATGTCATATCCCGAACGAAAGCACTTTAGCAACGTCAATGTGTCTATTTTTCCACGAGATATCCTTTTGGTTGAGTTCGAGGGAAATAAAACTGCCGACATTTGCTATTTTCGAACCTATGTGGCTATCTTCGGGAATTTATCGGAAGTGAATTTTCAGTTTATACTTTTATTCAACAATTAACAAAATTCATGAACACTGCAATAACAATCTAACATTAAGCAATATAAAACAATATAAATCAGCGATAACATGACATTAAATCAGGCGAATACAAGCAAACTATGTGAATATGCTCCAATCGTCGACCACAAAACACGAGGGTCGACGTGTGGAAGGAACTGGAAAGGGCTGGCCGACATAGCTGGGAGCGGGTGGAGAAAGCTTTATTCAATTCTTTAATCTCAATAAATCAATAATCATGATATATGAGATATACAAGATTCAAATACAAATATATGACAAAAGCACATTTAACAGGAACATAAATATATTTTATAGTATATGTAATATTAATGTTAATGCATACATTGAAGGCACA
The DNA here is from genome assembly GCA_032622095.1 of Siphonodentalium dalli. NCBI lineage: Eukaryota > Metazoa > Mollusca > Scaphopoda > Gadilida > Siphonodentaliidae > Siphonodentalium > Siphonodentalium dalli. The sequence goes on along the minus strand of CP136066.1, from coordinate 156,505,366 downwards.
TCCACCCAAAACAGGGTGGATGTGCCCGATACTATATATAAGACTATCTATTTATTTGATACTTTGATACTCGCGTCATTTACACAGGAATACCGTCATAGCGAAATGCATATACATAAATGTTGACTTGAGACGATGGGGCACATGAGCCAAAGATATAACTTTGAATTTGGAAAAAAGAAGAAAAAACGTATGTACAAAATCTGCATTGTATGTTTTAATCAGCATATAACTTGAGGTCGAAGTTGTGGATGTATTCGAATAATAATGTTTAGAATAAAGCCGGGCTTCAAATAAACAGACAGAGACACCGTTGCTAATAGACCCCATCGCATCAAGTGCATGTCCACATCAAGTAAATCCTGCGTGCTCAGTGAGGTTCAAGCGAATCCTGTCAAAATCGTGCTCAGGTCAACTGAGTGGCACGCGTCAGGTAAGTTTATTGTTAACCTCCTCAATTTAGGAGAGCATATTCGTGATATTCGTGATAAAGAACCCTCTCAATACTTGAATATAGAATTAACCTTTAAAATAAATAAAAACTCTTCGGAATAGCGAACCTTCGGAATAGCGAACCTTCGGAATAGCGAACATTCGGAATAGTGAACCTTCGGAATAGTGAACCTTCGGAATAGGGAACCTTCGGAATAGAGACATGTTCCCGATACAGAGCGATACAAGCGTTACAGAAGATAAAGAATCGTTTTTATTTCTCATCGTTATCTGCGTCCCAGTAGTAACCCTTGATACACAGCTACTTATTTTTCTATTTTTCAGACCCCCTAGAACACGATAAATCGTGTACTGCAACCTTAGTATCTTCTTTCAGATTATAATTTAATCAGTATATTCATCAGTATTTCGTGTATTTATCGACCGACACCACGGTATTAGATAACCAACCACGTATAGAGGTTGCAATGCCGGAGTTGTCCGACAGCTTAGATGTCACTCGGGAAGCTCCAGGTGGGATGCTTATGAAATATCCAATATTGAGGAATTTGAACTGGTTCAAGGCTGAGGTCAGATGGAAACTGGAAATTCTAAATGTCATATCCCGAACGAAAGCACTTTAGCAACGTCAATGTGTCTATTTTTCCACGAGATATCCTTTTGGTTGAGTTCGAGGGAAATAAAACTGCCGACATTTGCTATTTTCGAACCTATGTGGCTATCTTCGGGAATTTATCGGAAGTGAATTTTCAGTTTATACTTTTATTCAACAATTAACAAAATTCATGAACACTGCAATAACAATCTAACATTAAGCAATATAAAACAATATAAATCAGCGATAACATGACATTAAATCAGGCGAATACAAGCAAACTATGTGAATATGCTCCAATCGTCGACCACAAAACACGAGGGTCGACGTGTGGAAGGAACTGGAAAGGGCTGGCCGACATAGCTGGGAGCGGGTGGAGAAAGCTTTATTCAATTCTTTAATCTCAATAAATCAATAATCATGATATATGAGATATACAAGATTCAAATACAAATATATGACAAAAGCACATTTAACAGGAACATAAATATATTTTATAGTATATGTAATATTAATGTTAATGCATACATTGAAGGCACATCCACCCAAAACAGGGTGGATGTGCCCGATACTATATATAAGACTATCTATTTATTTGATACTTTGATACTCGCGTCATTTACACAGGAATACCGTCATAGCGAAATGCATATACATAAATGTTGACTTGAGACGATGGGGCACATGAGCCAAAGATATAACTTTGAATTTGGAAAAAAGAAGAAAAAACGTATGTACAAAATCTGCATTGTATGTTTTAATCAGCATATAACTTGAGGTCGAAGTTGTGGATGTATTCGAATAATAATGTTTAGAATAAAGCCGGGCTTCAAATAAACAGACAGAGACACCGTTGCTAATAGACCCCATCGCATCAAGTGCATGTCCACATCAAGTAAATCCTGCGTGCTCAGTGAGGATCAAGCGAATCCTGTCAAAATCGTGCTCAGGTCAACTGAGTGGCACGCGTCAGGTAAGTTTATTGTTAACCTCCTCAATTTAGGAGAGCATATTCGTGATATTCGTGATAAAGAACCCTCTCAATACTTGAATATAGAATTAACCTTTAAAATAAATAAAAACTCTTCGGAATAGCGAACCTTCGGAATAGCGAACCTTCGGAATAGCGAACATTCGGAATAGTGAACCTTCGGAATAGTGAACCTTCGGAATAGGGAACCTTCGGAATAGAGACATGTTCCCGATACAGAGCGATACAAGCGTTACAGAAGATAAAGAATCGTTTTTATTTCTCATCGTTATCTGCGTCCCAGTAGTAACCCTTGATACACAGCTACTTATTTTTCTATTTTTCAGACCCCCTAGAACACGATAAATCGTGTACTGCAACCTTAGTATCTTCTTTCAGAATATAATTTAATCAGTATATTCATCAGTATTTCGTGTATTTATCGACCGACACCACGGTATTAGATAACCAACCACGTATAGAGGTTGCAATGCCGGAGTTGTCCGACAGCTGAGATGTCACTCGGGAACTCTAGCTCAAGGTGGGATGCTTATGAAATATCCAATATTGAGGAATTTGGACTTGTTCAAGGCTGAGGTCAGATGGAAACTGGAAATTCTAAATGTCATATCCCGAACGAAAGCGCTTTAGCAACGTCAATGTGTCTATTTTTCCACGAGATATCCTTTTGGTTGAGTTCGAGGGAAATAAAACTGCCGACATTTGCTATTTTCGAACCTATGTGGCTATCTTCGGGCATTTATCGGAAGTGAATTTTCAGTTTATACTTTTATTCAACAATTAACAAAATTCATGAACACTGCAATAACAATCTAACATTAAGCAATATAAAACAATATAAATCAGCGATAACATGACATTAAATCAGGCGAATACAAGCAAACTATGTGAATATGCTCCAATCGTCGACCACAAAACACGAGGGTCGACGTGTGGAAGGAACTGGAAAGGGCTGGCCGACATAGCTGGGAGCGGGTGGAGAAAGCTTTATTCAATTCTTTAATCTCAATAAATCAATAATCATGATATATGAGATATACAAGATTCAAATACAAATATATGACAAAAGCACATTTAACAGGAACATAAATATATTTTATAGTATATGTAATATTAATGTTAATGCATACATTGAAGGCACATCCACCCAAAACAGGGTGGATGTGCCCGATACTATATATAAGACTATCTATTTATTTGATACTTTGATACTCGCGTCATTTACACAGGAATACCGTCATAGCGAAATGCATATACATAAATGTTGACTTGAGACGATGGGGCACATGAGCCAAAGATATAACTTTGAATTTGGAAAAAAGAAGAAAAAACGTATGTACAAAATCTGCATTGTATGTTTTAATCAGCATATAACTTGAGGTCGAAGTTGTGGATGTATTCGAATAATAATGTTTAGAATAAAGCCGGGCTTCAAATAAACAGACAGAGACACCGTTGCTAATAGACCCCATCGCATCAAGTGCATGTCCACATCAAGTAAATCCTGCGTGCTCAGTGAGGATCAAGCGAATCCTGTCAAAATCGTGCTCAGGTCAACTGAGTGGCACGCGTCAGGTAAGTTTATTGTTAACCTCCTCAATTTAGGAGAGCATATTCGTGATATTCGTGATAAAGAACCCTCTCAATACTTGAATATAGAATTAACCTTTAAAATAAATAAAAACTCTTCGGAATAGCGAACCTTCGGAATAGCGAACCTTCGGAATAGCGAACATTCGGAATAGTGAACCTTCGGAATAGTGAACCTTCGGAATAGGGAACCTTCGGAATAGAGACATGTTCCCGATACAGAGCGATACAAGCGTTACAGAAGATAAAGAATCGTTTTTATTTCTCATCGTTATCTGCGTCCCAGTAGTAACCCTTGATACACAGCTACTTATTTTTCTATTTTTCAGACCCCCTAGAACACGATAAATCGTGTACTGCAACCTTAGTATCTTCTTTCAGAATATAATTTAATCAGTATATTCATCAGTATTTCGTGTATTTATCGACCGACACCACGGTATTAGATAACCAACCACGTATAGAGGTTGCAATGCCGGAGTTGTCCGACAGCTGAGATGTCACTCGGGAACTCTAGCTCAAGGTGGGATGCTTATGAAATATCCAATATTGAGGAATTTGGACTTGTTCAAGGCTGAGGTCAGATGGAAACTGGAAATTCTAAATGTCATATCCCGAACGAAAGCGCTTTAGCAACGTCAATGTGTCTATTTTTCCACGAGATATCCTTTTGGTTGAGTTCGAGGGAAATAAAACTGCCGACATTTGCTATTTTCGAACCTATGTGGCTATCTTCGGGCATTTATCGGAAGTGAATTTTCAGTTTATACTTTTATTCAACAATTAACAAAATTCATGAACACTGCAATAACAATCTAACATTAAGCAATATAAAACAATATAAATCAGCGATAACATGACATTAAATCAGGCGAATACAAGCAAACTATGTGAATATGCTCCAATCGTCGACCACAAAACACGAGGGTCGACGTGTGGAAGGAACTGGAAAGGGCTGGCCGACATAGCTGGGAGCGGGTGGAGAAAGCTTTATTCAATTCTTTAATCTCAATAAATCAATAATCATGATATATGAGATATACAAGATTCAAATACAAATATATGACAAAAGCACATTTAACAGGAACATAAATATATTTTATAGTATATGTAATATTAATGTTAATGCATACATTGAAGGCACATCCACCCAAAACAGGGTGGATGTGCCCGATACTATATATAAGACTATCTATTTATTTGATACTTTGATACTCGCGTCATTTACACAGGAATACTGTCATAGCGAAATGCATATACATAAATGTTGACTTGAGACGATGGGGCACATGAGCCAAAGATATAACTTTGAATTTGGAAAAAAGAAGAAAAAACGTATGTACAAAACCTGCATTGTATGTTTTAATCAGCATATAACTTGAGGTCGAAGTTGTGGATGTATTCGAATAATACTGTTTAGAATAAAGCCGGGCTTCAAATAAACAGACCGAGACACCGTTGCTAATAGACCCCATCGCATCAAGTGCATGTCCACATCAAGTAAATCCTGCGTGCTCAGTGAGGATCAAGCGAATCCTGTCAAAATCGTGCTCAGGTCAACTGAGTGGCACGCGTCAGATACTATTTCACGCATTCGATGATCCCACAATAAAATATCAATGTCACGTGATTGCATTCGAGTTGTTCGGGGAATCACCGTCTGAAATATGGGTCAGTGGTATGTTGTGGCTGTGTTCACGTAAGTCGGGAGGTTAGGATGAAAACGCTGGATTGCTTCAAGTTGCACCACCGTGAGTATGGTGTTCATTATAATATATCAACGGTACATTTTACAGTAATTATTATATACACCAGGCTTTAATCCTTCAAAATATTCGTGATAAAGCTGCCATCCGCATGTAGCTGATTCAGCATGTCTGCCCTTGTATGGGTACTCAGGTACTCTCGAGCGAGGCTTTTCTCTGTCGGTGATTTCGGTTTCGATCTGTATCGTTTGTTCTGGAACCAGATCTGAAATTGGTAAAATAGACATGATTATCCACTGAGCGGATGAACAATATATGTGAATGTGTGATGCACATTGATATCTCTTAAGTTTAAATACATTACCGGAAACTTTGGTGGAAATAGGTTTTCGACCAAATTCAGCATTTCTATAAGCAATTTCACAGGGTGGTGATGGCTGAGGTCAGATGGAAACTGGAAATTCTAAATGTCATATCCCGAACGAAAGCGCTTTAGCAACGTCAATGTGTCTATTTTTCCACGAGATATCCTTTTGGTTGAGTTCGAGGGAAATAAAACTGCCGACATTTGCTATTTTCGAACCTATGTGGCTATCTTCGGGCATTTATCGGAAGTGAATTTTCAGTTTATACTTTTATTCAACAATTAACAAAATTCATGAACACTGCAATAACAATCTAACATTAAGCAATATAAAACAATATAAATCAGCGATAACATGACATTAAATCAGGCGAATACAAGCAAACTATGTGAATATGCTCCAATCGTCGACCACAAAACACGAGGGTCGACGTGTGGAAGGAACTGGAAAGGGCTGGCCGACATAGCTGGGAGCGGGTGGAGAAAGCTTTATTCAATTCTTTAATCTCAATAAATCAATAATCATGATATATGAGATATACAAGATTCAAATACAAATATATGACAAAAGCACATTTAACAGGAACATAAATATATTTTATAGTATATGTAATATTAATGTTAATGCATACATTGAAGGCACATCCACCCAAAACAGGGTGGATGTGCCCGATACTATATATAAGACTATCTATTTATTTGATACTTTGATACTCGCGTCATTTACACAGGAATACTGTCATAGCGAAATGCATATACATAAATGTTGACTTGAGACGATGGGGCACATGAGCCAAAGATATAACTTTGAATTTGGAAAAAAGAAGAAAAAACGTATGTACAAAACCTGCATTGTATGTTTTAATCAGCATATAACTTGAGGTCGAAGTTGTGGATGTATTCGAATAATACTGTTTAGAATAAAGCCGGGCTTCAAATAAACAGACAGAGACACCGTTGCTAATAGACCCCATCGCATCAAGTGCATGTCCACATCAAGTAAATCCTGCGTGCTCAGTGAGGATCAAGCGAATCCTGTCAAAATCGTGCTCAGGTCAACTGAGTGGCACGCGTCAGGTACTATTTCACGCATTCGATGATCCCACAATAAAATATCAATGTCACGTGATTGCATTCGAGTTGTTCGGGGAATCACCGTCTGAAATATGGGTCAGTGGTATGTTGTGGCTGTGTTCACGTAAGTCGGGAGGTTAGGATGAAAACGCTGGATTGCTTCAAGTTGCACCACCGTGAGTATGGTGTTCATTATAATATATCAACGGTACATTTTACAGTAATTATTATATACACCAGGCTTTAATCCTTCAAAATATTCGTGATAAAGCTGCCATCCGCATGTAGCTGATTCAGCATGTCTGCCCTTGTATGGGTACTCAGGTACTCTCGAGCGAGGCTTGTCTCTGTCGGTGATTTCGGTTTCTTTGGTTTCGATACTGTCAGGTCTAATGTACATATAACGGGGGACATGTCTCAACATACATGTAGAAATGTACCCTCAACCAGTTGTAGCAGGACACTTGTTTGTTTGCTACGCATTTAGTTCAATTAAGTTCCAGTGTGATTTAATTAACGAAATTACCTTGTATAAAAGTCCAAAATAATTATTTTTTTTATAAATGTTCATCTGTTATCACAATGTGTTATCCACAGCTGTACACTTTCCGGGGTGTATGGGGGGGGGTGAGAAATGTGAAATTAAGCGATTTAATTGATGGGAGTGTGACCGATAAAATATGGTAAACATACTAAACATTTCCAATAGTTAGAATTGAACGTTATGCACGGACATAATATCAATAGGAAATATAACACTCTGATAATTTGATTTCCAACTAACGTTCTGCGCGAAGATTGTTTTGTTAAAGGTCCGTTTGTTTCATTCCCGTCCTCGGGGAATAGGACCACTTTTCGATTCAACAATGGACAATAAAAAAGAGCGTTCATTTCAACTTTCTCCTGTTTTGGTAAAAATAAAGAGCGTTTCTCTCTTCCGTTCGGAAGATTGAAAACAACAGCTGATATTTCTTAACTTAGGTAGCAATACATGTACACAATTTCCAGCAATTTTGGCCAACATGGGAAGGGGTACTGTACTTCAAATATATTTTGAGCCATTATATGTGGCATAGGTCCCATCAAGCATGTTTTCTTTCTGACAGAAATGTTAGGTGTAATCATTCTGTACTAGCTTCTTCGTACAATTTGTCAAGAGTTATGCACCTTTGTTTGCACACACAAAACGATTAATTTTACCCATTTTTTTTACTCAACTTGACAAGTTTCAACACAAAAAGATAACACGACAGAGCGGATATCAGTAAATAAGCTTCTTCCACCTGATAGAGCTATGTTAGAGCTGAGAAATATTTGAAACAGAACAAAATTATCGTAGCAGTTTAAAAAACAAATGTCTTGCAAGCACAGATGACAGAATTCAGGGGGAGAAATTGGCTATTTTCCTAAAACCAAACACACAGAGTTAGCCTCCACTGAATACGAAAATCATGTTTACGTATCCATATTTTTAACTTTTTTATGAACTTTTCTAGTTTTGTAAAATAATTAAACCTTCAAACCAGTAATGGCACATTTAACACAGGCTACACTGGCTATTATGCCCCACAGCTACTTATTTTTCAATTTTTCAGACCCCATACAACACGATAAATAGTGTACTGCCACCTTAGTATCTTATTTCAGACTATAATTTAATCTGTATATTCATCAGTATTTCGTGTATTTATCGACCGACACCACGGTATTAGATAACCAACCACGTATAGAGGTTGCAATGCCGGGGTTGTCCGGCAGCTGAGATGTCACTCGGGAAGCTCCAGGTGGGATGCTTATGAAATATCCAATATTGAGGAATTTGGAGTTCGAGGGAAATAAAACTGCCGACATTTGCTATTTTCGAACCTATGTGGCTATCTTCGGGCATTTGTCGGAAAGTGAGTTTTCAGTTTATAATTTTATTCAACAATTAACAAAATTCATGAACACTGCAATAACAATCTAACATTAAGCAATATAAAACAATATAAATCAGCGATAACATGACATTAAATCAGGCGAATACAAGCGAACTCTGTGAATATGCTCCAATCGTCGGCCACAAAACACGAGGGTCGACGTGTGGAAGGAACGGGAAAGGGCTGGCTGACATAGCTGGGAGTGGGTGGAGAAAGCTGCCATGTAGCTGATTCAGCATGTCTGCCCTTATATGGGTACTGAGGTACTCTCGAGCGAGGCTTGTCTCTGTCGGTGATTTCGGTTTCTTTGGTTTCGATCTGCATCGATTGTTCTGGAACCAGATCTGAAATTGGTAAAATAAACATGATGATCCACTGAGCGGATGAACAATATATGTGAATGTGTGATGCACATTGATATCTCTTAGGTTTAAATACATTACCGGAAACTTTGGTGGAAATAGGTCTTCGACCAAATTCAGCATTTCTATAAGCAATTCCACAGGGTGGTGATGTCATGCAATGTTAAATAGACAACCGGAGATTAGTATCATTTCTTTCTTTCACCACATTACAATGGTATTAAGAACATATATATGGTAACACACATATATAGGAATACATAAACAGTGACGACAGGGGTTGTAACGTACTTTAATATTTCTTGTTGGAGCTTTCAGTTTCGAAGACAGCTCATCTAGTATATCGGCGTCTGGGTATTTGTTACTGCTGTAGTACTCGTTCAGAATCTCAACTTGGTCGTAACTGAAGCTGAAACGCGCATGTTTCTTGTTGTCCGAATCGGCGCTCGTGTCTCTAGATTTTCTGAAATCATCGGATGGCGTTGAATTCGGCGAGGCGTCGATGTTTTCTACGATACACGGCCTATCGCCCCTGTTCGCGTTAGTATCACGCGCTGGCGTCGAAGTTGTTGTTGGCTGGAAGACGAGGTCAACCTGATCTCCTGGGCGATCTGTGAAATCGCTTGCAATATCGGTGCATGTAGCTGAAATTTTAAAAACAAAACGCCATTTAGTTAAGTATGTGATAAGATTTATTATCACAGTTGCCACTATCTACCAGTGTCTCAGACTCAAAAGTAATATTATATAACCATGAATCTATAATAAGTTTCGAGAGAGATACATATATATACAGCATTCTTATATTAAGTTCGTATGGCCCTTCCTATCACCACCATATCATTTTGACGATTAAATATCTAAATGTGTATGACTGATCGGTAATGACATGCTTCTCTAACTAAGCCTGATGAACTAATTCCGTTAAAGATGCATAATCCGAATTAGCGCTCCCAAATGACTATTTTCTGGCTTCGGGGTGAAAAATATTTGATTCGAGTCGAGGAACCCACCCACCAAAGCTCGGAGTGATCAGATAACGATTTTTGAAATTTTTTATTTCTCGAAATGTGTAATGATTTGTGGCCCAGAAAAGAATCGTCAAACCGATGGTCTCGGACAAAATTGCGGATGAAGATGCGTAACTCTAAAATCAAGTGGTAATATACGGCAAAATTTCGTGATAATACGGCCATATTTCGTTGAACAACATGTTGATAAATAACACGTTTTGGGAAATTTTATACCATAGTTGACAGCGATTAGCATTATTTTGTTGTTATTCTGATAACAAAAGCGTATTTTGAAGAAATGTTGTAACTTGTTGATATGGGGACCGTCTAATCAGATTGAGTACCTTTCAATTACTTTGAATTTCGGACAGCACATGAACGTGAATGAAAAATCTCAGAAGATATATATCCGATATTATATACAAGTTCTGCTTTACCAATTGAGCACTAATATAATTATGTAACTCAGGTAATATAAAAGTGTTCGTAAGGTACTTACAACTGGCATTCAACTTGTCTAGTATGTTGAATTCAGGGCTTCTGTGTGGGCGTACGCTGGTACATGCAAGTGGTGCCGCTGGGAGTTCCTGAAATGAGAAGAAATATTGGTTGTGAACTGTGTGTTTTATGGAGTAATTGAACAATATCTCGACACAATAGTTAGTGCTCTTTGATTTTCTGTTTGAAATTTGGGAATTAATGCATTTTAAGTTAGGGTGATACTGAGACTTGCAGGCATTGTGCACATTCCATCGAATCAATTTTCTTAAATTTGCTTCCTGAAGATAAACCTGGCTGATAAATAAACTATTCGGTCAAAGATCTCACCGTTGTCATGCTATCTTCAAAATATATAATTGAAATGAACTAATTTGTATATTTTAACCTACAATTGTCACATCACGAACGTTCATTGCTATTTGAAATGCACTATTCCATGTATATACCAAACTGAAAGTGGGTTGACATAGAGACTTACCAATATTCTTCTGTTTTGACCTCCATCGTCGCTGTATGGAGAGAAGATTAACACTTTCTTCGATTCCATTTTACCAAAATGAGACATTATATGAGACGACACAAGATATGAAAGAGAATATGGCTACAGAAGATACAAACCAAGTTTATATACCTACCATCCCAACTATTGTTGTTGACACTTGACATGCAAAAACAGTTCTGTCAGTATGCAAGTCATAGTAGGGTATACATTGGTGAGGACTCACCGTGAATTCCATGTGAGATGTTATGATTGTGTAATTCTGTGACATGTCTTGCGAATGTCAATTCATCCGAATTGTTTGTTTGTTTTGCATAGCACAGCTTGTTTAGCGGATACTGTCAGGTCTAATGTACATATAACGGGGGACATGTCTCAACATACATGTAGAAATGTACCCTCAACCAGTTGTAGCAGGACACTTGTTTGTTTGCTACGCATTTAGTTCAATTAAGTTCCAGTGTGATTTAATTAACGAAATTACCTTGTATAAAAGTCCAAATTTTTTTTTTATAAATGTTCATCTGTTATCACAATGTGTTATCCACAGCTGTACACTTTCCGGGGTGTATTGGGGGGGGGGGGGGGGGGGGGGTGGGTGAGAAATGTGAAATTAAGCGATTTAATTGATGGGAGTGTGACCGATAAAATATGGTAAACATACTAAACATTTCCAATAGTTAGAATTGAACGTTATGCACGGACACAATATCAATAGGAAATATAACACTCTGATAATTTGATTTCCAACTAACGTTCTGCGCGAAGTTTGTTTTGTTAAAGGTCCGTTTGTGTTTCATTCCCGTCCTCGCGGAATAGGACCACTTTTCGATTCAACAATGGACAATAAAAAAGAGCGTTCGTTTCAAGTTTTCTCCTGTTTTGGTAAAAATAAAGAGCGTTTCTCTCTTCCGTTCGGAAGATTGAAAACAACAGCTGATATTTCTTAACTTAGGTAGCAATACCTGTACACAATTTCCAGCAATTTTGGCCAACATGGGAAGGGGTACTGTACTTCAAATATATTTTGAGCCATTATCTTTGGCATAGGTCCCATCAAGCATGTTTTCTTTCTGACAGAAATGTTAGGTGTAATCATTCTGTACTAGCTTCTTCGTACAATTTGTCAAGAGTTATGCACCTTTGTTTGCACACACAAAACGATTAATTTCACCCATTTTTTGACTCAACTTGACAAGTTTCAACACAAAAAGATAACACGACAGAGCGGATATCAGTAAATAAGCTTCTTCCACCTGATAGAGCTATGTTAGAGCTGAGAAATATTTGAAACAGAACAAAATTATCGTAGCAGTTTAAAAAAACAAATGTCTTGCAAGCGCAGATGACAGAATTCAGGGGGAGAAATTGGCTATTTTCCTAAAACCAAACTCACAGAGTTGGCCTCCACTGAATATGAAAATCATGTTACGTATCCATATTTTTCACTTGTTTATGAACTTTTCTAGTTTTGTAAAATAATTAAACCTTCAAACCAGTAATGGCACATTTAACACAGGTACACTGGCTATTATGCCCCACAGCTACTTATTTTTCTATTTTTCAGACCCCCTACAACACGATAAATAGTGTACTGCCACCTTAGTATCTTATTTCAGACTATAATTTAATCTGTATATTCATCAGTATTTCGTGTATTTATCGACCGACACCACGGTATTAGATAACCAACCACGTATAGAGGTTGCAATGCCGGGGTTGTCCGACAGCTGCATGAGATGTCACTCGGGAAGCTCCAGGTGGGATGCTTATGAAATATCCAATATTGAGGAATTTGGAGTTCGAGGGAAATAAAACTGCCGACATTTGCTATTTTCGAACCTATGTGGCTATCTTCGGGCATTTGTCGGAAAGTGAGTTTTCAGTTTATAATTTTATTCAACAATTAACAAAATTCATGAACACTGCAATAACAATCTAACATTAAGCAATATAAAACAATATAAATCAGCGATAACATGACATTACATCAGGCGAACACACGCGAACTATGTGAATATGCTCCAATCGTCGGCCACAAAACACGAGGGTCGACGTGTGGAAGGAACGGGAAAGGGCTGGCTGACATAGCTGGGAGCGGGTGGAGAAAGCTGCCATGTAGCTGATTCAGCATGTCTGCCCTTATATGGGTACTGAGGTACTCTCGAGCGAGGCTTGTCTCTGTCGGTGATTTCGGTTTCTTTGGTTTCGATCTGTATCGTTTGTTCTGGAACCAGATCTGAAATTGGTAAAATAAACATGATTATCCACTGAGCGGATGAACAATATATGTGAATGTGTGATGCACATTGATATCTCTTAGGTTTAAATACATTACCGGAAACTTTGGTGGAAATAGGTCTTCGACCAAATTCAGCATTTCTATAAGCAATTCCACAGGGTGGTGATGTCATGCAATGTTAAATAGACAACTGGAGATTAGTATCAGTATCATTTCTATCTTTCACCACATTACAATGGTATTAAGAACATATATATGGTAACACACATATATAGGAATACATAAACAAACAGTGACGACAGGGGTTGTAACGTACTTTAATATTTCTTGTTGGAGCTTTCAGTTTCGAAGACAGCTCATCTAGTATATCGGCGTCTGGGTATTTGTTACTGCTGTAGTACTCGTTCAGACTCTCAACTTGGTCGTAACTGAAGCTGAAACGCGCATGTTTCTTGTTGTCCGAATCGGCGCTCGTGTCTCTAGATTTGCTGAAATCATCGGATGGCGTTGAATTCGGCGAGGCGTCGATGTTTTCTACGATACACGGCCTATCGCCCCTGTTCGCGTTGGTATCACGCGCTGGCGTCGAAGTTGTTGTTGGCTGGAAGACGAGGTCAACCTGATCTCCCGGGCGATCTGTGAAATCGCTTGCAATATCGGTGCATGTAGCTGAAATTTTAAAAAGAAAACGCAATTTAGTTAAGTATGTGATAAGATTTATTATCACAGTTGCCACTATCTACCAGTGTCTCAGACTCAAAAGTAATATTATATAACCATGAATCTATAATAAGTTTCGAGAGAGATACATATATATACAGCATTCTTATATTAAGTTCGTATGGCCCTTCCTATCACCACCATATTTTGACGATTAAATATCTAAATGTGTATGACTGATCGGTAATGGCTTGCTTCTCTAACTAAGCCTGATGAACTAATTCCGTTAAAGATGCATAATCCGAATTAGCGCTCCCAAATGACTATTTTCTGGCTTCGGGGTGAAAAATATTTGATTCGAGTCGAGGAACCCACCCACCAAAGCTCGGAGTGATCAGATAACGATTTTTGAATTTTTTTATTTCTCGAAATGTGTAATGATTTGTGGCCCAGAAAAGAATCGTCAAACCGATGGTCTCGGACAAAATTGCGGATGAAGATGCGTAACTCTAAAATCAAGTGGTAATATACGGCAAAATTTCGTGATACGCGAGTGATAATACGGCCATATTTTGTTGAAAAACATGTTGATAAATAACACGTTTTGGGAAATTTTATACCATAGTTGACAGCGATTAGCATTATTTTGTTGTTATTCTGATAACAAAAGCGTATTTTGAAGAAATGTTGTAACTTGTTGATATGGGGACCGTCTAATCAGATTGAGTACCTTTCAATTGCTTTGAATTTCGGACAGCACATGAACGTGAATGAAAAATCTCAGAAGATATATATCCGATATTATATACAAGTTATGCTTTACCAATTGAGCACTAATATAATTATGTAACTCAGGTAATATAAAAGTGTTCGTAAGGTACTTACAACTGACATTCAACTTGTCTAGTATGTTGAATTCAGGGCTTCTGTGTGGGCGTACGCTGGTACATGCAAGTGGTGCCGCTGGGAGTTCCTGAAATGAGAAGAAATATTGGTTGTGAACTGTGTGTTTTATGGAGTAATTGAACAATATCTCGACACAATAGTTAGTGCTCTTTGATTTTCTGTTTGAAATTTGGGAATTAATGCATTTTAAGTTAGGGTGATACTGAGACTTGCAGGCATTGTGCACATTCCATCGAATCAATTTTCTTAAATTTGCTTCCTGAAGATAAACCTGGCTGATAAATAAACTATTCGGTCAAAGATCTCACCGTTGTCATGCTATCTTCAAAATATTTAATTGAAATGAACTAATTTGTATATTTTAACCTACACTTGTCACATCACGAACGTCCATTGCTATTTGAAATGCACTATTCCATGTATATACCAAACTGAAAGTGGGTTGACATAGAGACTTACCAATATTCTTCTGTTTTGACCTCCATCGTCGCTGTATGGAGAGAAGATTAACACTTTCTTCGATTCCATTTTACCAAAATGAGACATTATATGAGACGACACAAGATATGAAAGAGAATATGGCTACAGAAGATACAAACCAAGTTTATATACCTACCCATCCCAACTATTGTTGTTGACACTTGACATGCAAAAACAGTTCTGTCAGTATGCAAGTCATAGTAGGGTATACATTGGTGAGGACTCACCGTGAATTCCATGTGAGATGTTATGATTGTGTAATTCTGTGACATGTCTTGCGAATGTCAATTCATCCGAATTGTTTGTTTGTTTTGCATAGCACAGCTTGTTTAGCGGATACTGTCAGGTCTAATGTACATATAACGGGGGACATGTCTCAACATACATGTAGAAATGTACCCTCAACCAGTTGTAGCAGGACACTTGTTTGTTTGCTACGCATTTAGTTCAATTAAGTTCCAGTGTGATTTAATTAACGAAATTACCTTGTATAAAAGTCCAAATTTTTTTTTTATAAATGTTCATCTGTTATCACAATGTGTTATCCACAGCTGTACACTTTCCGGGGTGTATTGGGGGGGGGGGGGGGGGGGGTGAGAAATGTGAAATTAAGCGATTTAATTGATGGGAGTGTGACCGATAAAATATGGTAAACATACTAAACATTTCCAATAGTTAGAATTGAACGTTATGCACGGACACAATATCAATAGGAAATATAACACTCTGATAATTTGATTTCCAACTAACGTTCTGCGCGAAGATTGTTTTGTTAAAGGTCCGTTTGTGTTTCATTCCCGTCCTCGGGGAATAGGACCACTTTTCGATTCAACAATGGACAATAAAAAAGAGCGTTCATTTCAAGTTTTCTCCTGTTTTGGTAAAAATAAAGAGCGTTTCTCTCTTCCGTTCGGAAGATTGAAAACAACAGCTGATATTTCTTAACTTAGGTAGCAATACATGTACACAATTTCCAGCAATTTTGGCCAACATGGGAAGGGGTACTGTACTTCAAATATATTTTGAGCCATTATCTTTGGCATAGGTCCCATCAAGCATGTTTTCTTTCTGACAGAAATGTTAGGTGTAATCATTCTGTACTAGCTTCTTCGTACAATTTGTCAAGAGTTATGCACCTTTGTTTGCACACACAAAACGATTAATTTCACCCATTTTTTGACTCAACTTGACAAGTTTCAACACAAAAAGATAACACGACAGAGCGGATATCAGTAAATAAGCTTCTTCCACCTGATAGAGCTATGTTAGAGCTGAGAAATATTTGAAACAGAACAAAATTATCGTAGCAGTTTAAAAAAACAAATGTCTTGCAAGCGCAGATGACAGAATTCAGGGGGAGAAATTGGCTATTTTCCTAAAACCAAACTCACAGAGTTGGCCTCCACTGAATATGAAAATCATGTTACGTATCCATATTTTTCACTTGTTTATGAACTTTTCTAGTTTTGTAAAATAATTAAACCTTCAAACCAGTAATGGCACATTTAACACAGGTACACTGGCTATTATGCCCCACAGCTACTTATTTTTCTATTTTTCAGACCCCCTACAACACGATAAATAGTGTACTGCCACCTTAGTATCTTATTTCAGACTATAATTTAATCTGTATATTCATCAGTATTTCGTGTATTTATCGACCGACACCACGGTATTAGATAACCAACCACGTATAGAGGTTGCAATGCCGGGGTTGTCCGACAGCTGCATGAGATGTCACTCGGGAAGCTCCAGGTGGGATGCTTATGAAATATCCAATATTGAGGAATTTGGAGTTCGAGGGAAATAAAACTGCCGACATTTGCTATTTTCGAACCTATGTGGCTATCTTCGGGCATTTGTCGGAAAGTGAGTTTTCAGTTTATAATTTTATTCAACAATTAACAAAATTCATGAACACTGCAATAACAATCTAACATTAAGCAATATAAAACAATATAAATCAGCGATAACATGACATTACATCAGGCGAATACAAGCGAACTATGTGAATATGCTCCAATCGTCGGCCACAAAACACGAGGGTCGACGTGTGGAAGGAACGGGAAAGGGCTGGCTGACATAGCTGGGAGTGGGTGGAGAAAGCTGCCATGTAGCTGATTCAGCATGTCTGCCCTTATATGGGTACTGAGGTACTCTCGAGCGAGGCTTGTCTCTGTCGGTGATTTCGGTTTCTTTGGTTTCGATCTGCATCGATTGTTCTGGAACCAGATCTGAAATTGGTAAAATAAACATGATGATCCACTGAGCGGATGAACAATATATGTGAATGTGTGATGCACATTGATATCTCTTAGGTTTAAATACATTACCGGAAACTTTGGTGGAAATAGGTCTTCGACCAAATTCAGCATTTCTATAAGCAATTCCACAGGGTGGTGATGTCATGCAATGTTAAATAGACAACCGGAGATTAGTATCATTTCTTTCTTTCACCACATTACAATGGTATTAAGAACATATATATGGTAACACACATATATAGGAATACATAAACAGTGACGACAGGGGTTGTAACGTACTTTAATATTTCTTGTTGGAGCTTTCAGTTTCGAAGACAGCTCATCTAGTATATCGGCGTCTGGGTATTTGTTACTGCTGTAGTACTCGTTCAGAATCTCAACTTGGTCGTAACTGAAGCTGAAACGCGCATGTTTCTTGTTGTCCGAATCGGCGCTCGTGTCTCTAGATTTTCTGAAATCATCGGATGGCGTTGAATTCGGCGAGGCGTCGATGTTTTCTACGATACACGGCCTATCGCCCCTGTTCGCGTTAGTATCACGCGCTGGCGTCGAAGTTGTTGTTGGCTGGAAGACGAGGTCAACCTGATCTCCTGGGCGATCTGTGAAATCGCTTGCAATATCGGTGCATGTAGCTGAAATTTTAAAAACAAAACGCCATTTAGTTAAGTATGTGATAAGATTTATTATCACAGTTGCCACTATCTACCAGTGTCTCAGACTCAAAAGTAATATTATATAACCATGAATCTATAATAAGTTTCGAGAGAGATACATATATATACAGCATTCTTATATTAAGTTCGTATGGCCCTTCCTATCACCACCATATCATTTTGACGATTAAATATCTAAATGTGTATGACTGATCGGTAATGACATGCTTCTCTAACTAAGCCTGATGAACTAATTCCGTTAAAGATGCATAATCCGAATTAGCGCTCCCAAATGACTATTTTCTGGCTTCGGGGTGAAAAATATTTGATTCGAGTCGAGGAACCCACCCACCAAAGCTCGGAGTGATCAGATAACGATTTTTGAAATTTTTTATTTCTCGAAATGTGTAATGATTTGTGGCCCAGAAAAGAATCGTCAAACCGATGGTCTCGGACAAAATTGCGGATGAAGATGCGTAACTCTAAAATCAAGTGGTAATATACGGCAAAATTTCGTGATAATACGGCCATATTTCGTTGAACAACATGTTGATAAATAACACGTTTTGGGAAATTTTATACCATAGTTGACAGCGATTAGCATTATTTTGTTGTTATTCTGATAACAAAAGCGTATTTTGAAGAAATGTTGTAACTTGTTGATATGGGGACCGTCTAATCAGATTGAGTACCTTTCAATTACTTTGAATTTCGGACAGCACATGAACGTGAATGAAAAATCTCAGAAGATATATATCCGATATTATATACAAGTTCTGCTTTACCAATTGAGCACTAATATAATTATGTAACTCAGGTAATATAAAAGTGTTCGTAAGGTACTTACAACTGGCATTCAACTTGTCTAGTATGTTGAATTCAGGGCTTCTGTGTGGGCGTACGCTGGTACATGCAAGTGGTGCCGCTGGGAGTTCCTGAAATGAGAAGAAATATTGGTTGTGAACTGTGTGTTTTATGGAGTAATTGAACAATATCTCGACACAATAGTTAGTGCTCTTTGATTTTCTGTTTGAAATTTGGGAATTAATGCATTTTAAGTTAGGGTGATACTGAGACTTGCAGGCATTGTGCACATTCCATCGAATCAATTTTCTTAAATTTGCTTCCTGAAGATAAACCTGGCTGATAAATAAACTATTCGGTCAAAGATCTCACCGTTGTCATGCTATCTTCAAAATATATAATTGAAATGAACTAATTTGTATATTTTAACCTACAATTGTCACATCACGAACGTTCATTGCTATTTGAAATGCACTATTCCATGTATATACCAAACTGAAAGTGGGTTGACATAGAGACTTACCAATATTCTTCTGTTTTGACCTCCATCGTCGCTGTATGGAGAGAAGATTAACACTTTCTTCGATTCCATTTTACCAAAATGAGACATTATATGAGACGACACAAGATATGAAAGAGAATATGGCTACAGAAGATACAAACCAAGTTTATATACCTACCATCCCAACTATTGTTGTTGACACTTGACATGCAAAAACAGTTCTGTCAGTATGCAAGTCATAGTAGGGTATACATTGGTGAGGACTCACCGTGAATTCCATGTGAGATGTTATGATTGTGTAATTCTGTGACATGTCTTGCGAATGTCAATTCATCCGAATTGTTTGTTTGTTTTGCATAGCACAGCTTGTTTAGCGGATACTGTCAGGTCTAATGTACATATAACGGGGGACATGTCTCAACATACATGTAGAAATGTACCCTCAACCAGTTGTAGCAGGACACTTGTTTGTTTGCTACGCATTTAGTTCAATTAAGTTCCAGTGTGATTTAATTAACGAAATTACCTTGTATAAAAGTCCAAATTTTTTTTTTATAAATGTTCATCTGTTATCACAATGTGTTATCCACAGCTGTACACTTTCCGGGTGTATTGGGGGGGGGGGGGGGTGAGAAATGTGAAATTAAGCGATTTAATTGATGGGAGTGTGACCGATAAAATATGGTAAACATACTAAACATTTCCAATAGTTAGAATTGAACGTTATGCACGGACACAATATCAATAGGAAATATAACACTCTGATAATTTGATTTCCAACTAACGTTCTGCGCGAAGTTTGTTTTGTTAAAGGTCCGTTTGTGTTTCATTCCCGTCCTCGCGGAATAGGACCACTTTTCGATTCAACAATGGACAATAAAAAAGAGCGTTCGTTTCAAGTTTTCTCCTGTTTTGGTAAAAATAAAGAGCGTTTCTCTCTTCCGTTCGGAAGATTGAAAACAACAGCTGATATTTCTTAACTTAGGTAGCAATACCTGTACACAATTTCCAGCAATTTTGGCCAACATGGGAAGGGGTACTGTACTTCAAATATATTTTGAGCCATTATCTTTGGCATAGGTCCCATCAAGCATGTTTTCTTTCTGACAGAAATGTTAGGTGTAATCATTCTGTACTAGCTTCTTCGTACAATTTGTCAAGAGTTATGCACCTTTGTTTGCACACACAAAACGATTAATTTCACCCATTTTTTGACTCAACTTGACAAGTTTCAACACAAAAAGATAACACGACAGAGCGGATATCAGTAAATAAGCTTCTTCCACCTGATAGAGCTATGTTAGAGCTGAGAAATATTTGAAACAGAACAAAATTATCGTAGCAGTTTAAAAAAACAAATGTCTTGCAAGCGCAGATGACAGAATTCAGGGGGAGAAATTGGCTATTTTCCTAAAACCAAACTCACAGAGTTGGCCTCCACTGAATATGAAAATCATGTTACGTATCCATATTTTTCACTTGTTTATGAACTTTTCTAGTTTTGTAAAATAATTAAACCTTCAAACCAGTAATGGCACATTTAACACAGGTACACTGGCTATTATGCCCCACAGCTACTTATTTTTCTATTTTTCAGACCCCCTACAACACGATAAATAGTGTACTGCCACCTTAGTATCTTATTTCAGACTATAATTTAATCTGTATATTCATCAGTATTTCGTGTATTTATCGACCGACACCACGGTATTAGATAACCAACCACGTATAGAGGTTGCAATGCCGGGGTTGTCCGACAGCTGCATGAGATGTCACTCGGGAAGCTCCAGGTGGGATGCTTATGAAATATCCAATATTGAGGAATTTGGAGTTCGAGGGAAATAAAACTGCCGACATTTGCTATTTTCGAACCTATGTGGCTATCTTCGGGCATTTGTCGGAAAGTGAGTTTTCAGTTTATAATTTTATTCAACAATTAACAAAATTCATGAACACTGCAATAACAATCTAACATTAAGCAATATAAAACAATATAAATCAGCGATAACATGACATTACATCAGGCGAACACACGCGAACTATGTGAATATGCTCCAATCGTCGGCCACAAAACACGAGGGTCGACGTGTGGAAGGAACGGGAAAGGGCTGGCTGACATAGCTGGGAGCGGGTGGAGAAAGCTGCCATGTAGCTGATTCAGCATGTCTGCCCTTATATGGGTACTGAGGTACTCTCGAGCGAGGCTTGTCTCTGTCGGTGATTTCGGTTTCTTTGGTTTCGATCTGTATCGTTTGTTCTGGAACCAGATCTGAAATTGGTAAAATAAACATGATTATCCACTGAGCGGATGAACAATATATGTGAATGTGTGATGCACATTGATATCTCTTAGGTTTAAATACATTACCGGAAACTTTGGTGGAAATAGGTCTTCGACCAAATTCAGCATTTCTATAAGCAATTCCACAGGGTGGTGATGTCATGCAATGTTAAATAGACAACTGGAGATTAGTATCAGTATCATTTCTATCTTTCACCACATTACAATGGTATTAAGAACATATATATGGTAACACACATATATAGGAATACATAAACAAACAGTGACGACAGGGGTTGTAACGTACTTTAATATTTCTTGTTGGAGCTTTCAGTTTCGAAGACAGCTCATCTAGTATATCGGCGTCTGGGTATTTGTTACTGCTGTAGTACTCGTTCAGACTCTCAACTTGGTCGTAACTGAAGCTGAAACGCGCATGTTTCTTGTTGTCCGAATCGGCGCTCGTGTCTCTAGATTTGCTGAAATCATCGGATGGCGTTGAATTCGGCGAGGCGTCGATGTTTTCTACGATACACGGCCTATCGCCCCTGTTCGCGTTGGTATCACGCGCTGGCGTCGAAGTTGTTGTTGGCTGGAAGTTGGCTGGAAGTTTCGAGAGAGATACATATATATACAGCATTCTTATATTAAGTTCGTATGGCCCTTCCTATCACCACCATATTTTGACGATTAAATATCTAAATGTGTATGACTGATCGGTAATGACTTGCTTCTCTAACTAAGCCTGATGAACTAATTCCGTTAAAGATGCATAATCCGAATTAGCGCTCCCAAATGACTATTTTCTGGCTTCGGGGTGAAAAATATTTGATTCGAGTCGAGGAACCCACCCACCAAAGCTCGGAGTGATCAGATAACGATTTTTGAATTTTTTTATTTCTCGAAATGTGTAATGATTTGTGGCCCAGAAAAGAATCGTCAAACCGATGGTCTCGGACAAAATTGCGGATGAAGATGCGTAACTCTAAAATCAAGTGGTAATATACGGCAAAATTTCGTGATACGCGAGTGATAATACGGCCATATTTTGTTGAAAAACATGTTGATAAATAACACGTTTTGGGAAATTTTATACCATAGTTGACAGCGATTAGCATTATTTTGTTGTTATTCTGATAACAGAAGCGTATTTTGAAGAAATGTTGTAACTTGTTGATATGGGGACCGTCTAATCAGATTGAGTACCTTTCAATTGCTTTGAATTTCGGACAGCACATGAACGTGAATGAAAAATCTCAGAAGATATATATCCGATATTATATACAAGTTATGCTTTACCAATTGAGCACTAATATAATTATGTAACTCAGGTAATATAAAAGTGTTCGTAAGGTACTTACAACTGACATTCAACTTGTCTAGTATGTTGAATTCAGGGCTTCTGTGTGGGCGTACGCTGGTACATGCAAGTGGTGCCGCTGGGAGTTCCTGAAATGAGAAGAAATATTGGTTGTGAACTGTGTGTTTTATGGAGTAATAGAACAATATCTCGACACAATAGTTAGTGCTCTTTGATTTTCTGTTTGAAATTTGGGAATTAATGCATTTTAAGTTAGGGTGATACTGAGACTTGCAGGCATTGTGCACATTCCATCGAATCAATTTTCTTAAATTTGCTTCCTGAAGATAAACAGCTACTTATTTTTCTATTTTTCAGACCCCCTACAACACGATAAATAGTGTACTGCCACCTTAGTATCTTATTTCAGACTATAATTTAATCTGTATATTCATCAGTATTTCGTGTATTTATCGACCGACACCACGGTATTAGATAACCAACCACGTATAGAGGTTGCAATGCCGGGGTTGTCCGACAGCTGCATGAGATGTCACTCGGGAAGCTCCAGGTGGGATGCTTATGAAATATCCAATATTGAGGAATTTGGAGTTCGAGGGAAATAAAACTGCCGACATTTGCTATTTTCGAACCTATGTGGCTATCTTCGGGCATTTGTCGGAAAGTGAGTTTTCAGTTTATAATTTTATTCAACAATTAACAAAATTCATGAACACTGCAATAACAATCTAACATTAAGCAATATAAAACAATATAAATCAGCGATAACATGACATTACATCAGGCGAATACAAGCGAACTCTGTGAATATGCTTCAATCGTCGGCCACAAAACACGAGGGTCGACGTGTGGAAGGAACGGGAAAGGGCTGGCTGACATAGCTGGGAGCGGGTGGAGAAAGCTGCCATGTAGCTGATTCAGCATGTCTGCCCTTATATGGGTACTGAGGTACTCTCGAGCGAAGCTTGTCTCTGTCGGTGATTTCGGTTTCTTTGGTTTCGATCTGTATCGTTTGTTCTGGAACCAGATCTGAAATTGGTAAAATAAACATGATTATCCACTGAACGGATGAACAATATATGTGCATTGTGAAATGTGAAATTAAGCGATTTTATTGATGGGAGCGTGACCGATAAAATATGGTAAACATACTAAACATTTCCAATAGTTAGAATTGAACGTTATGCACGGACACAATATCAATAGGAAATATAACACTCTGATAATTTGATTTCCAACTAACGTTCTGCGCGAAGATTGTTTTGTTAAAGGTCCGTTTGTGTTTCATTCCCGTCCTCGGGGAATAGGACCACTTTTCGATTCAACAATGGACAATAAAAAAGAGCGTTCATTTCAAGTTTTCTCCTGTTTTGGTAAAAATAAAGAGCGTTTCTCTCTTCCGTTCGGAAGATTGAAAACAACAGCTGATATTTCTTAACTTAGGTAGCAATACATGTACACAATTTCCAGCAATTTTGGCCAACATGGGAAGGGGTACTGTACTTCAAATATATTTTGAGCCATTATCTTTGGCATAGGTCCCATCAAGCATGTTTTCTTTCTGACAGAAATGTTAGGTGTAATCATTCTGTACTAGCTTCTTCGTACAATTTGTCAAGAGTTATGCACCTTTGTTTGCACACACAAAACGATTAATTTCACCCATTTTTTGACTCAACTTGACAAGTTTCAACACAAAAAGATAACACGACAGAGCGGATATCAGTAAATAAGCTTCTTCCACCTGATAGAGCTATGTTAGAGCTGAGAAATATTTGAAACAGAACAAAATTATCGTAGCAGTTTAAAAAAACAAATGTCTTGCAAGCGCAGATGACAGAATTCAGGGGGAGAAATTGGCTATTTTCCTAAAACCAAACTCACAGAGTTGGCCTCCACTGAATATGAAAATCATGTTACGTATCCATATTTTTCACTTGTTTATGAACTTTTCTAGTTTTGTAAAATAATTAAACCTTCAAACCAGTAATGGCACATTTAACACAGGTACACTGGCTATTATGCCCCACAGCTACTTATTTTTCTATTTTTCAGACCCCCTACAACACGATAAATAGTGTACTGCCACCTTAGTATCTTATTTCAGACTATAATTTAATCTGTATATTCATCAGTATTTCGTGTATTTATCGACCGACACCACGGTATTAGATAACCAACCACGTATAGAGGTTGCAATGCCGGGGTTGTCCGACAGCTGCATGAGATGTCACTCGGGAAGCTCCAGGTGGGATGCTTATGAAATATCCAATATTGAGGAATTTGGAGTTCGAGGGAAATAAAACTGCCGACATTTGCTATTTTCGAACCTATGTGGCTATCTTCGGGCATTTGTCGGAAAGTGAGTTTTCAGTTTATAATTTTATTCAACAATTAACAAAATTCATGAACACTGCAATAACAATCTAACATTAAGCAATATAAAACAATATAAATCAGCGATAACATGACATTACATCAGGCGAATACAAGCGAACTCTGTGAATATGCTCCAATCGTCGGCCACAAAACACGAGGGTCGACGTGTGGAAGGAACGGGAAAGGGCTGGCTGACATAGCTGGGAGCGGGTGGAGAAAGCTGCCATGTAGCTGATTCAGCATGTCTGCCCTTATATGGGTACTGAGGTACTCTCGAGCGAAGCTTGTCTCTGTCGGTGATTTCGGTTTCTTTGGTTTCGATCTGTATCGTTTGTTCTGGAACCAGATCTGAAATTGGTAAAATAAACATGATTATCCACTTAACGGATGAACAATATATGTGAATGTGTGATGCACATTGATATCTCTTAGGTTTAAATACATTACCGGAAACTTTGGTGGAAAGAGGTCTTCGACCAAACTCAGCATTTCTATAAGCAATTCCACAGGGTGGTGATGTCATGCAATGTTAAATAGACAACCGGAGATTAGTATCAGTATCATTTCTTTCTTTCACCACATTACAATGGTATTAAGAACATATATATGGTAACACACATATATAGGAATACATAAACAAACAGTGACGACAGGGGTTGTAACGTACTTTAATATTTCTTGTTGGAGCTTTCAGTTTCGAAGACAGCTCATCTAGTATATCGGCGTCTGGGTATTTGTTACTGCTGTAGTACTCGTTCAGAATCACAACTTGGTCGTAACTGAAGCTGAAACGCGCATGTTTCGTATTGTCCGAATCGGCGCTCGTGTCTCTAGATTTGCTGAAATCATCGGATGGCGTTGAATTCGGCGAGGCGTCGATGTTTTCTACGATACACGGCCTATCGCCCCTGTTCGCGTTGGTATCACGCGCTGGCGTCGAAGTTGTTGTTGGCTGGAAGTTGGCTGGAAGTTTCGAGAGAGATACATATATATACAGCATTCTTATATTAAGTTCGTATGGCTCTTCCTATCACCACCATATTTTGACGATTAAATATCTAAATGTGTATGACTGATCGGTAGTGACTTGCTTCTCTAACTAAGCCTGATGAACTAATTCCGTTAAAGATGCATAATCCGAATTAGCGCTCCCAAATGACTATTTTCTGGCTTCGGGGTGAAAAATATTTGATTCGAGTCGAGGAACCCACCCACCAAAGCTCGGAGTGATCAGATAACGATTTTTGAATTTTTTTATTTCTCGAAATGTGTAATGATTTGTGGCCCAGAAAAGAATCGTCAAACCGATGGTCTCGGACAAAATTGCGGATGAAGATGCGTAACTCTAAAATCAAGTGGTAATATACGGCAAAATTTCGTGATACGCGAGTGATAATACGGCCATATTTTGTTGAAAAACATGTTGATAAATAACACGTTTTGGGAAATTTTATACCATAGTTGACAGCGATTAGCATTATTTTGTTGTTATTCTGATAACAGAAGCGTATTTTGAAGAAATGTTGTAACTTGTTGATATGGGGACCGTCTAATCAGATTGAGTACCTTTCAATTGCTTTGAAATTCGGACAGCACATGAACGTGAATGAAAAATCTCAGAAGATATATATCCGATATTATATACAAGTTATGCTTTACCAATTGAGCACTAATATAATTATGTAACTCAGGTAATATAAAAGTGTTCGTAAGGTACTTACAACTGACATTCAACTTGTCTAGTATGTTGAATTCAGGGCTTCTGTGTGGGCGTACGCTGGTACATGCAAGTGGTGCCGCTGGGAGTTCCTGAAATGAGAAGAAATATTGGTTGTGAACTGTGTGTTTTATGGAGTAATAGAACAATATCTCGACACAATAGTTAGTGCTCTTTGATTTTCTGTTTGAAATTTGGGAATTAATGCATTTTAAGTTAGGGTGATACTGAGACTTGCAGGCATTGTGCACATTCCATCGAATCAATTTTCTTAAATTTGCTTCCTGAAGATAAACAGCTACTTATTTTTCTATTTTTCAGACCCCCTACAACACGATAAATAGTGTACTGCCACCTTAGTATCTTATTTCAGACTATAATTTAAAGGCACGTGCGGCCTTAATTGTCGAAAATATTCATATTTGTTCCAAACACCGTAAACAGAAAAACATTAAAACGCATACAGTTCCGTTCATATATACCACGAACAGCATGTTATCATAAAGACCTACTATATTTTACTTAAGCAAGTGCCTGATTGTGTTGCAGAAGACAGCACAATGCTACTGGCTAATCACACACAAATGGCATAAACGCTCTTTATTAGTTCCATATCAGGTATTCACAAACAAAGAACGCTCTTTATATTTACCATCATAATATAAACAAACACCAGAAAAGTAACTTTTTATGCTTTTGTTTACATAACAATGGTCAAACATATGACCATAACATACTGTTTATGCGATATTTATTATTTGTATACGGACAAAGTCTATCTACATTTTGATGTTCTTTCTGTTTGTGGCGGTGTTTGACGGGTGGATATATTTTCACAGTATACCCACCGCCAAGGCCAACCGTGTCTTTAATCTGTATATTCATCAGTATTTCGTGTATTTATCGACCGACACCACGGTATTAGATAACCAACCACGTATAGAGGTTGCAATGCCGGGGTTGTCCGACAGCTGCATGAGATGTCACTCGGGAAGCTCCAGGTGGGATGCTTATGAAATATCCAATATTGAGGAATTTGGAGTTCGAGGGAAATAAAACTGCCGACATTTGCTATTTTCGAACCTATGTGGCTATCTTCGGGCATTTGTCGGAAAGTGAGTTTTCAGTTTATAATTTTATTCAACAATTAACAAAATTCATGAACACTGCAATAACAATCTAACATTAAGCAATATAAAACAATATAAATCAGCGATAACATGACATTACATCAGGCGAATACAAGCGAACTCTGTGAATATGCTCCAATCGTCGGCCACAAAACACGAGGGTCGACGTGTGGAAGGAACGGGAAAGGGCTGGCTGACATAGCTGGGAGCGGGTGGAGAAAGCTGCCATGTAGCTGATTCAGCATGTCTGCCCTTATATGGGTACTGAGGTACTCTCGAGCGAAGCTTGTCTCTGTCGGTGATTTCGGTTTCTTTGGTTTCGATCTGTATCGTTTGTTCTGGAACCAGATCTGAAATTGGTAAAATAAACATGATTATCCACTGAACGGATGAACAATATATGTGCATTGTGAAATGTGAAATTAAGCGATTTTATTGATGGGAGCGTGACCGATAAAATATGGTAAACATACTAAACATTTCCAATAGTTAGAATTGAACGTTATGCACGGACACAATATCAATAGGAAATATAACACTCTGATAATTTGATTTCCAACTAACGTTCTGCGCGAAGATTGTTTTGTTAAAGGTCCGTTTGTGTTTCATTCCCGTCCTCGGGGAATAGGACCACTTTTCGATTCAACAATGGACAATAAAAAAGAGCGTTCATTTCAAGTTTTCTCCTGTTTTGGTAAAAATAAAGAGCGTTTCTCTCTTCCGTTCGGAAGATTGAAAACAACAGCTGATATTTCTTAACTTAGGTAGCAATACATGTACACAATTTCCAGCAATTTTGGCCAACATGGGAAGGGGTACTGTACTTCAAATATATTTTGAGCCATTATCTTTGGCATAGGTCCCATCAAGCATGTTTTCTTTCTGACAGAAATGTTAGGTGTAATCATTCTGTACTAGCTTCTTCGTACAATTTGTCAAGAGTTATGCACCTTTGTTTGCACACACAAAACGATTAATTTCACCCATTTTTTGACTCAACTTGACAAGTTTCAACACAAAAAGATAACACGACAGAGCGGATATCAGTAAATAAGCTTCTTCCACCTGATAGAGCTATGTTAGAGCTGAGAAATATTTGAAACAGAACAAAATTATCGTAGCAGTTTAAAAAAACAAATGTCTTGCAAGCGCAGATGACAGAATTCAGGGGGAGAAATTGGCTATTTTCCTAAAACCAAACTCACAGAGTTGGCCTCCACTGATAAGAAAATCATGTTACGTATCCATATTTTTCACTTGTTTATGAACTTTTCTAGTTTTGTAAAATAATTAAACCTTCAAACCAGTAATGGCACATTTAACACAGGTACACTGGCTATTATGCCCCACAGCTACTTATTTTTCTATTTTTCAGACCCCCTACAACACGATAAATCGTGTACTGCCACCTTAGTATCTTAT
Source organism: Siphonodentalium dalli (assembly GCA_032622095.1). NCBI lineage: Eukaryota > Metazoa > Mollusca > Scaphopoda > Gadilida > Siphonodentaliidae > Siphonodentalium > Siphonodentalium dalli. The sequence continues at coordinate 156,475,538 of CP136066.1, read as the reverse complement.
TTCAGACTATAATTTAATCTGTATATTCATCAGTATTTCGTGTATTTATCGACCGACACCACGGTATTAGATAACCAACCACGTATAGAGGTTGCAATGCCGGGGTTGTCCGACAGCTGCATGAGATGTCACTCGGGAAGCTCCAGGTGGGATGCTTATGAAATATCCAATATTGAGGAATTTGGAGTTCGAGGGAAATAAAACTGCCGACATTTGCTATTTTCGAACCTATGTGGCTATCTTCGGGCATTTGTCGGAAAGTGAGTTTTCAGTTTATAATTTTATTCAACAATTAACAAAATTCATGAACACTGCAATAACAATCTAACATTAAGCAATATAAAACAATATAAATCAGCGATAACATGACATTACATCAGGCGAATACAAGCGAACTCTGTGAATATGCTCCAATCGTCGGCCACAAAACACGAGGGTCGACGTGTGGAAGGAACGGGAAAGGGCTGGCTGACATAGCTGGGAGCGGGTGGAGAAAGCTGCCATGTAGCTGATTCAGCATGTCTGCCCTTATATGGGTACTGAGGTACTCTCGAGCGAAGCTTGTCTCTGTCGGTGATTTCGGTTTCTTTGGTTTCGATCTGTATCGTTTGTTCTGGAACCAGATCTGAAATTGGTAAAATAAACATGATTATCCACTGAACGGATGAACAATATATGTGAATGTGTGATGCACATTGATATCTCTTAGGTTTAAATACATTACCGGAAACTTTGGTGGAAAGAGGTCTTCGACCAAACTCAGCATTTCTATAAGCAATTCCACAGGGTGGTGATGTCATGCAATGTTAAATAGACAACCGGAGATTAGTATCAGTATCATTTCTTTCTTTCACCACATTACAATGGTATTAAGAACATATATATATGGCAACACACATATATAGGAATACATAAACAGTGACGACAGGGGTTGTAACGTACTTTAATATTTCTTGTTGGAGCTTTCAGTTTCGAAGACAGCTCATCTAGTATATCGGCGTCTGGGTATTTGTTACTGCTGTAGTACTCGTTCAGAATCTCAACTTGGTCGTAACTGAAGCTGAAACGCGCATGTTTCTTGTTGTCCGAATCGGCGCTCGTGTCTCTAGATTTGCTGAAATCATCGGATGGCGTTGAATTCGGCGAGGCGTCGATGTTTTCTACGATACACGGCCTATCGCCCCTGTTCGCGTTGGTATCACGCGCTGGCGTCGAAGTTGTTGTTGGCTGGAAGACGAGGTCAACCTGATCTCCTGGGCGATCTGTGAAATCGCTTGCAATATCGGTGCATGTAGCTGAAATTTTAAAAACAAAACGCCATTTAGTTAAGTATGTGATAAGATTTATTATCACAGTTGCCTATATATCTACCAGTGTCTCAGACTCAAAAGTTATATTATATAACCATGAATCTATAATAAGTTTCGAGAGAGATACATATATATATATACAGCATTCTTATATTAAGTTCGTATGGCCCTTCCTATCACCACCATATCATTTTGACGATTAAATATCTAAATGTGTATGACTGATCGGTAATGACTTGCTTCTCTAACTAAGCCTGATGAACTAATTCCGTTAAAGATGCATAATCCGAATTAGCGCTCCCAGATGACTATTTTCTGGCTTCGGGGTGAAAAATATTTGATTCGAGTCGAGGAACCCACCCACCAAAGCTCGGAGTGATCAGATAACGATTTTTGAAATTTTTTATTTCTCGAAATGTGTAATGATTTGTGGCCCAGAAAAGAATCGTCAAACCGATGGTCTCAGACAAAATTGCGGATGAAGATGCGTAACTCTAAAATCAAGTGGTAATATACGGCAAAATTTCGTGATACGCGAGTGATAATACGGCCATATTTCGTTGAACAACATGTTGATAAATAACACGTTTTGGGAAATTTTATACCATAGTTGACAGCGATTAGCATTATTTTGTTGTAATTAATCAATTCTGATAACAAAAGCGTATTTTGAAGAAATGTTGTAACTTGTTGATATGGGGACCGTCTAATCAGATTGAGTACCTTTCAATTGCTTTGAATTTCGGACAGCACATGAACGTGAATGAAAAATCTCAGAAGATATATATCCGATATTATATACAAGTTATGCTTTACCAATTGAGCACTAATATAATTATGTAACTCAGGTAATATAAAAGTGTTCGTAAGGTACTTACAACTGGCATTCAACTTGTCTAGTATGTTGAATTCAGGGCTTCTGTGTGGGCGTACGCTGGTACATGCAAGTGGTGCCGCTGGGAGTTCCTGAAATGAGAAGAAATATTGGTTGTGAACTGTGTGTTTTATGGAGTAATTGAACAATATCTCGACACAATAGTTTAGTGCTCTTTGATTTTCTGTTTGAAATTTGGGAATTAATGCATTTTAAGTTAGGGTGATACTGAGACTTGCAGGCATTGTGCACATTCCATTGAATCAATTTTCTTAAATTTGCTTCCTGAAGATAAACCTGGCTGATAAATAAACTATTCGGTCAAAGATCTCACCGTTGTCATGCTATCTTCAAAATATATAATTGAAATGAACTAATTTGTATATTTTAACCTACAATTGTCACATCACGAACGTTCATTGCTATTTGAAATGCACTATTCCATGTATATACCAAACTGAAAGTGGGTTGACATAGAGACTTACCAATATTCTTCTGTTTTGACCTCCATCGTCGCTGTATGGAGAGAAGATTAACACTTTCTTCGATTCCATTTTACCAAAATGAGACATTATATGAGACGACACAAGATATGAAAGAGAATATGGCTACAGAAGATACAAACCAAGTTTATATACCTACCCATCCCAACTATTGTTGTTGACACTTGACATGCAAAAACAGTTCTGTCAGTATGCAAGTCATATTAGGGTATACGTTGGTGAGGACTCACCGTGAATTCCACGTGAGATGTTATGATTGTGTAATTCTGTGACATGTCTTGCGAATGTCAATTCATCCGAATTGTTTGTTTGTTTTGCATAGCACAGCTTGTTTAGCGGATACTGTCAGGTCTAATGTACATATAACGGGGGACATGTCTCAACATACATGTAGAAATGTACCCTCAACCAGTTGTAGCAGGACACTTGTTTGTTTGCTACGCATTTAGTTCAATTAAGTTCCAGTGTGATTTAATTAACGAAATTACCTTGTATAAAAGTCCAAAATAATTTATTTTTTTATAAATGTTCATCTTTTATCACAATGTGTTATCCACAGCTGTACACTTTCCGGGGTGTATGGGGGGGGGGGGGGGGGTGAGAAATGTGAAATTAAGCGATTTAATTGATGGGAGTGTGACCGATAAAATATGGTAAACATACTAAACATTTCCAATAGTTAGAATTGAACGTTATGCACGGACACAATATCAATAGGAAATATAACACTCTGATAATTTGATTTCCAACTAACGTTCTGCGCGAAGTTTGTTTTGTTAAAGGTCCGTTTGTGTTTCATTCCCGTCCTCGGGGAATAGGACCACTTTTCGATTCAACAATGGACAATAAAAAAGAGCGTTCATTTCAAATTTTCTCCTGTTTTGGTAAAAATAAAGAGCGTTTCTCTCTTCCGGTCGGAAGATTGAAAACAACAGCTGATATTTCTTAACTTAGGTAGCAATACATGTACACAATTTCCAGCAATTTTGGCCAACATGGGAAGGGATACTGTACTTCAAATATATTTTGAGCCATTATCTTTGGCATAGGTCCCATCAAGCATGTTTTCTTTCTGACAGAAATGTTAGGTGTAATCATTCTGTACTAGCTTCTTCGTACAATTTGTCAAGAGTTATGCACCTTTGTTTGCACACACAAAACGATTAATTTTACCCATTTTTTTTACTCAACTTGTCAAGTTTCAACACAAAAAGATAACACGACAGAGCGGTTATCAGTAAATAAGCTTCTTCCACCTGATAGAGCTATGTTAGAGCTGAGAAATATTTGAAACTCCACCAAACTCCACTGAATACGAAAATCATGTTTACGTATCCATATTTTTCACTTTTTTATGAACTTTTCTAGTTTTGTAAAATAATTAAATCTTCAAACCAGTAATGGCACATTTAACACAGGCTACACTGGCTATTATGCCCCACAGCTACTTATTTTTCTATTTTTCAGACCCCCTACAACACGATAAATCGTGTACTGCCACCTTAGGATCTTCTTTCAGACTATTATTTAATCTGTATATTCATCAGTATTTCGTGTATTTATCGACCGACACCACGGTATTAGATAACCAACCACGTATAGAGGTTGCAATGCCGGAGTTGCCCGACAGCTGAGATATCACTCGGGAAGCTCCAGGTGGGATGCTTATGAAATATCCAATATTGAGGAATTTGGAGTTCGAGGGAAATAAAACTGCCGACATTTGCTATTTTCGAACCTATGTGGCTATCTTCGGGCATTTGTCGGAAAGTGAGTTTTCAGTTTATAATTTTATTCAACAATTAACCAAATTCATGAACACTGCAATAACAATCTAACATTAAGCAATATAAATCAGCGATAACATGACATTAAATCAGGCGAATACAAGCGAACTCTGTGAATATGCTCCAATCGTCGGCCACAAAACACGAGGGTCGACGTGTGGAAGGAACGGGAAAGGGCTGGCTGACATAGCTGGGAGCGGGTGGAGAAAGCTGCCATGTAGCTTATTCAGCATGTCTGCCCTTATATGGGTACTGAGGTACTCTCGAGCGAGGCTTGTCTCTGTCGGTGATTTCGGTTTCTTTGGTTTCGATCTGTATCGTTTGTTCTGGAACCAGATCTGAAATTGGTCAAATAAACATGATTACCCACTGAGCGGATGAACAATATATGTGAATGTGTGATGCACATTGATATCTCTTAGGTTTAAATACATTACCGGAAACTTTGGTGGAAATAGGTCTTCGACCAAATTCAGCATTTCTATAAGCAATTCCACAGGGTGGTGATGTCATGCAATGTTAAATAGACAACCGGAGATTAGTATCAGTATCATTTCTTTCTTTCACCACATTACAATGGTATTAAGAACATATATATATGGCAACACACATATATAGGAATACATAAACAGTGACGACAGGGGTTGTAACGTACTTTAATATTTCTTGTTGGAGCTTTCAGTTTCGAAGACAGCTCATCTAGTATATCGGCGTCTGGGTATTTGTTACTGCTGTAGTACTCGTTCAGAATCACAACTTGGTCGTAACTGAAGCTGAAACGCGCATGTTTCGTATTGTCCGAATCGGCGCTCGTGTCTCTAGATTTGCTGAAATCATCGAATGGCGTTGAATTCGGCGAGGCGTCGATGTTTTCTACGATACACGGCCTATCGCCCCTGTTCGCGTTGGTATCACGCGCTGGCGTCGAAGTTGTTGTTGGCTGGAAGACGAGGTCAACCTGATCTCCTGGGCGATCTGTGAAATCGCTTGCAATATCGGTGCATGTAGCTGAAATTTTAAAAAGAAAACGCAATTTAGTTAAGTATGTGATGAGATTTATTATCACAGTTGCCACTATCTACCAGTGTCTCAGACTCAAAAGTAATATTATATAACCATGAATCTATAATAAGTTTCGAGAGAGATACATATATATACAGCATTCTTATATTAAGTTCGTATGGCCCTTCCTATCACCACCATATCATTTTGACGATTAAATATCTAAATGTGTATGACTGATCGGTAATGACTTGCTTCTCTAACTAAGCCTGATGAACTAATTCCGTTAAAGATGCATAATCCGAATTAGCGCTCCCAAATGACTATTTTCTGGCTTCGGGGTGAAAAATATTTGATTCGAGTCGAGGAACCCACCCACCCGAGCTTGGTCAACATGGGAAGGGGTACTGTACTTCAAATATATTTTGAGCCATTATCTTTGGCATAGGTCCCATCAAGCATGTTTTCTTTCTGACATAAATGTTAGGTGTAATCATTCTGTACTAGCTTCTTCGTACAATTTGTCAAGAGTTATGCACCTTTGTTTGCACACACAAAACGATTAATTTCACCCATTTTTTGACTCAACTTGACAAGTTTCAACACAAAAAGATAACACGACAGAGCGGATATCAGTAAATAAGCTTCTTCCACCTGATAGAGCTATGTTAGAGCTGAGAAATATTTGAAACAGAACAAAATTATCGTAGCAGTTTAAAAAAACAAATGTCTTGCAAGCGCAGATGACAGAATTCAGGGGGAGAAATTGGCTATTTTCCTAAAACCAAACTCACAGAGTTGGCCTCCACTGAATATGAAAATCATGTTACGTATCCATATTATTCACTTTTTTATGAACTTTTCTAGTTTTGTAAAATAATTAAACCTTCAAACCAGTAATGGCACATTTAACACAGGCTCCACTGGCTATTATGCCCCACAGCTACTTATTTTTCTATTTTTCAGACCCCATACAACACGATAAATAGTGTACTGCCACCTTAGTATCTTATTTCAGACTATAATTTAATCTGTATATTCATCAGTATTTCGTGTATTTATCGACCGACACCACGGTATTAGATAACCAACCACGTATAGTGGTTGCAATGCCGGGGTTGTCCGGCAGCTGAGCTGTCACTCGGGAAGCTCCAGGTGGGATGCTTATGAAATATCCAATATTGAGGAATTTGGAGTTCGAGGGAAATAAAACTGCCGACATTTGCTATTTTCGAACCTATGTGGCTATCTTCCGGCATTTGTCGGAAAGTGAGTTTTCAGTTTATAATTTTATTCAACAATTAACAAAATTCATGAACACTGCAATAACAATCTAACATTAAGCAATATAAAACAATATAAATCAGCGATAACATGACATTACATCAGGCGAATACAAGCGAACTCTGTGAATATGCTCCAATCGTCGGCCACAAAACACGAGGGTCGACGTGTGGAGGGAACGGGAAAGGGCTGGCTGACATAGCTGGGAGCGGGTGGAGAAAGCTGCCATGTAGCTGATTCAGCATGTCTGCCCTTATATGGGTACTGAGGTACTCTCGAGCGAGGCTTGTCTCTGTCGGTGATTTCGGTTTCTTTGGTTTCGATCTGTATCGTTTGTTCTGGAACCAGATCTGAAATTGGTAAAATAAACATGATTATCCACTGAGCGGATGAACAATATATGTGAATGTGTGATGCACATTGATATCTCTTAGGTTTAAATACATTACCGGAAACTTTGGTGGAAATAGGTCTTCGACCAAATTCAGCATTTCTATAAGCAATTCCACAGGGTGGTGATGTCATGCAATGTTAAATAGACAACTGGAGATTAGTATCAGTATCATTTCTTTCTTTCACCACATTACAATGGTATTAAGAACATATATATGGTAACACACATATATAGGAATACATAAACAAACAGTGACGACAGGGGTTGTAACGTACTTTAATATTTCTTGTTGGAGCTTTCAGTTTCGAAGACAGCTCATCTAGTATATCGGCGTCTGGGTATTTGTTACTGCTGTAGTACTCGTTCAGAATCTCAACTTGGTCGTAACTGAAGCTGAAACGCGCATGTTTCTTGTTGTCCGAATCGGCGCTCGTGTCTCTAGATTTGCTGAAATCATCGGATGGCGTTGAATTCGGCGAGGCGTCGATGTTTTCTACGATACACGGCCTATCGCCCCTGTTCGCGTTGGGATCACGCGCTGGCGTCGAAGTTGTTGTTGGCTGGAAGACGAGGTCAACCTGATCTCCTGGGCGATCTGTGAAATCGCTTGCAATATCGGTGCATGTAGCTGAAATTTTAAAAAGAAAACGCAATTTAGTTAAGTATGTGATAAGATTTATTATCACAGTTGCCACTATCTACCAGTGTCTCAGACTCAAAAGTAATATTATATAACCATGAATCTATAATAAGTTTCGAGAGAGATACATATATATACAGCATTCTTATATTAAGTTCGTATGGCCCTTCCTATCACCACCATATCATTTTGACGATTAAATATCTAAATGTGTATGACTGATCGGTAATGACTTGCTTCTCTAACTAAGCCTGATGAACTAATTCCGTTAAAGATGCATAATCCGAATTAGCGCTCCCAAATGACTATTTTCTGGCTTCGGGGTGAAAAATATTTGATTCGAGTCGAGGAACCCACCCACCCGAGCTTGGAGTGATCAGATAACGATTTTTGAATTTTTTTATTTCTCGAAATGTGTAATGATTTGTGGCCCAGAAAAGAATCGTCAAACCGATGGTCTCAGACAAAATTGCGGATGAAGATGCGTAACTCTAAAATCAAGTGGTAATATACGGCAAAATTTCGTGATACGCGAGTGATAATACGGCCATATTTCGTTGAACAACATGTTGATAAATAACACGTTTTGGGAAATTTTATACCATAGTTGACAGCGATTAGCATTATTTTGTTGTTATTCTGATAACAAAAGCGTATTTTGAAGAAATGTTGTAACTTGTTGATATGGGAACCGTCTAATCAGATTGAGTACCTTTCAATTGCTTTGAATTTCGGACAGCACATGAACGTGAATGAAAAATCTCAGAAGATATATATCCGATATTATATACAAGTTATGCTTTACCAATTGAGCACTAATATAATTATGTAACTCAGGTAATATAAAAGTGTTCGTAAGGTACTTACAACTGGCATTCAACTTGTCTAGTATGTTGAATTCAGGGCTTCTGTGTGGGCGTACGCTGGTACATGTAAGTGGTGCCACTGGGAGTTCCTGAAATGAGAAGAGATATTGGTTGTGAACTGTGTGTTTTATGGAGTAATTGAACAATATCTCGACACAATAGTTCGTGCTCTTTGATTTTCTGTTTGAAATTTGGGAATTAATGCATTTTAAGTTAGGGTGATACTGAGACTTGCAGGCATTGTGCACATTCCATCGAATCAATTTTCTTAAATTTGCTTCCTGAAGATAAACCTGGCTGATAAATAAACTATTCGGTCAAAGATCTCACCGTTGTCATGCTATCTTCAAAATATATAATTGAAATGAACTAATTTGTATATTTTAACCTACAATTGTCACATCACGAACGTTCATTGCTATTTGAAATGCACTATTCCATGTATATACCAAACTGAAAGTGGGTTGACATAGAGACTTACCAATATTCTTCTGTTTTGACCTCCATCGTCGCTGTATGGAGAGAAGATTAACACTTTCTTCGATTCCATTTTACCAAAATGAGACATTATATGAGACGACACAAGATATGAAAGAGAATATGGCTACAGAAGATACAAACCAAGTTTATATACCTACCCATCCCAACTATTGTTGTTGACACTTGACATGCAAAAACAGTTCTGTCAGTATGCAAGTCATAGTAGGGTATACATTGGTGAGGACTCACCGTGAATTTCATGTGAGATGTTATGATTGTGTAATTCTGTGACATGTCTTGCGAATGTCAATTCATCCGAATTGTTTGTTTGTTTTGCATAGCACAGCTTGTTTAGCGGATACTGTCAGGTCTAATGTACATATAACGGGGGACATGTCTCAATATACATGTAGAAATGTACCCTCAACCAGTTGTAGCAGGACACTTGTTTGTTTGCTACGCATTTAGTTCAATTAAGTTCCAGTGTGATTTAATTAACGAAATTACCTTGTATAAAAGTCCAAAATATTTTTTTTGTTTTTATAAATGTTCATCTTTTATCACAATGTGTTATCCACAGCTGTACACTTTCCGGGGTGTATGGGGGGGGGGGGGGGGGGGGGTGAGAAATGTGAAATTAAGCGATTTAATTGATGGGAGTGTGACCGATAAAATATGGTAAACATACTAAACATTTCCAATAGTTAGAATTGAACGTTATGCACGGACACAATATCAATAGGAAATATAACACTCTGATAATTTGATTTCCAACTAACGTTCTGCGCGAAGTTTGTTTTGTTAAAGGTCCGTTTGTGTTTCATTCCCGTCCTCGGGGAATAGGACCACTTTTCGATTCAACAATGGACAATAAAAAAGAGCGTTCATTTCAAATTTTCTCCTGTTTTGGTAAAAATAAAGAGCGTTTCTCTCTTCCGGTCGGAAGATTGAAAACAACAGCTGATATTTCTTAACTTAGGTAGCAATACATGTACACAATTTCCAGCAATTTTGGCCAACATGGGAAGGGATACTGTACTTCAAATATATTTTGAGCCATTATCTTTGGCATAGGTCCCATCAAGCATGTTTTCTTTCTGACAGAAATGTTAGGTGTAATCATTCTGTACTAGCTTCTTCGTACAATTTGTCAAGAGTTATGCACCTTTGTTTGCACACACAAAACGATTAATTTTACCCATTTTTTTTACTCAACTTGTCAAGTTTCAACACAAAAAGATAACACGACAGAGCGGTTATCAGTAAATAAGCTTCTTCCACCTGATAGAGCTATGTTAGAGCTGAGAAATATTTGAAACTCCACCAAACTCCACTGAATACGAAAATCATGTTTACGTATCCATATTTTTCACTTTTTTATGAACTTTTCTAGTTTTGTAAAATAATTAAATCTTCAAACCAGTAATGGCACATTTAACACAGGCTACACTGGCTATTATGCCCCACAGCTACTTATTTTTCTATTTTTCAGACCCCCCCTACAACACGATAAATCGTGTACTGCCACCTTAGGATCTTCTTTCAGACTATTATTTAATCTGTATATTCATCAGTATTTCGTGTATTTATCGACCGACACCACGGTATTAGATAACCAACCACGTATAGAGGTTGCAATGCCGGAGTTGCCCGACAGCTGAGATATCACTCGGGAAGCTCCAGGTGGGATGCTTATGAAATATCCAATATTGAGGAATTTGGAGTTCGAGGGAAATAAAACTGCCGACATTTGCTATTTTCGAACCTATGTGGCTATCTTCGGGCATTTGTCGGAAAGTGAGTTTTCAGTTTATAATTTTATTCAACAATTAACAAAATTCATGAACACTGCAATAACAATCTAACATTAAGCAATATAAATCAGCGATAACATGACATTAAATCAGGCGAATACAAGCGAACTCTGTGAATATGCTCCAATCGTCGGCCACAAAACACGAGGGTCGACGTGTGGAAGGAACGGGAAAGGGCTGGCTGACATAGCTGGGAGCGGGTGGAGAAAGCTGCCATGTAGCTTATTCAGCATGTCTGCCCTTATATGGGTACTGAGGTACTCTCGAGCGAGGCTTGTCTCTGTCGGTGATTTCGGTTTCTTTGGTTTCGATCTGTATCGTTTGTTCTGGAACCAGATCTGAAATTGGTCAAATAAACATGATTACCCACTGAGCGGATGAACAATATATGTGAATGTGTGATGCACATTGATATCTCTTAGGTTTAAATACATTACCGGAAACTTTGGTGGAAATAGGTCTTCGACCAAATTCAGCATTTCTATAAGCAATTCCACAGGGTGGTGATGTCATGCAATGTTAAATAGACAACCGGAGATTAGTATCAGTATCATTTCTTTCTTTCACCACATTACAATGGTATTAAGAACATATATATATGGCAACACACATATATAGGAATACATAAACAGTGACGACAGGGGTTGTAACGTACTTTAATATTTCTTGTTGGAGCTTTCAGTTTCGAAGACAGCTCATCTAGTATATCGGCGTCTGGGTATTTGTTACTGCTGTAGTACTCGTTCAGAATCTCAACTTGGTCGTAACTGAAGCTGAAACGCGCATGTTTCTTGTTGTCCGAATCGGCGCTCGTGTCTCTAGATTTGCTGAAATCATCGGATGGCGTTGAATTCGGCGAGGCGTCGATGTTTTCTACGATACACGGCCTATCGCCCCTGTTCGCGTTGGTATCACGCGCTGGCGTCGAAGTTGTTGTTGGCTGGAAGACGAGGTCAACCTGATCTCCTGGGCGATCTGTGAAATCGCTTGCAATATCGGTGCATGTAGCTGAAATTTTAAAAACAAAACGCCATTTAGTTAAGTATGTGATAAGATTTATTATCACAGTTGCCTATATATCTACCAGTGTCTCAGACTCAAAAGTTATATTATATAACCATGAATCTATAATAAGTTTCGAGAGAGATACATATATATATATACAGCATTCTTATATTAAGTTCGTATGGCCCTTCCTATCACCACCATATCATTTTGACGATTAAATATCTAAATGTGTATGACTGATCGGTAATGACTTGCTTCTCTAACTAAGCCTGATGAACTAATTCCGTTAAAGATGCATAATCCGAATTAGCGCTCCCAAATGACTATTTTCTGGCCTCGGGGTGAAAAATATTTGATTCGAGTCGAGGAACCCACCCACCAAAGCTCGGAGTGATCAGATAACGATTTTTGAAATTTTTTATTTCTCGAAATGTGTAATGATTTGTGGCCCAGAAAAGAATCGTCAAACCGATGGTCTCGGACAAAATTGCGGATGAAGATGCGTAACTCTAAAATCAAGTGGTAATATACGGCAAGATTTCGTGATACGCGAGTGATAATACGGCCATATTTCGTTGAACAACATGTTGATAAATAACACGTTTTGGGAAATTTTATACCATAGTTGACAGCGATTAGCATTATTTTGTTGTAATTAATCAATTCTGATAACAAAAGCGTATTTTGAAGAAATGTTGTAACTTGTTGATATGGGGACCGTCTAATCAGATTGAGTACCTTTCAATTGCTTTGAATTTCGGACAGCACATGAACGTGAATGAAAAATCTCAGAAGATATATATCCGATATTATATACAAGTTATGCTTTACCAATTGAGCACTAATATAATTATGTAACTCAGGTAATATAAAAGTGTTCGTAAGGTACTTACAACTGGCATTCAACTTGTCTAGTATGTTGAATTCAGGGCTTCTGTGTGGGCGTACGCTGGTACATGCAAGTGGTGCCGCTGGGAGTTCCTGAAATGAGAAGAAATATTGGTTGTGAACTGTGTGTTTTATGGAGTAATTGAACAATATCTCGACACAATAGTTTAGTGCTCTTTGATTTTCTGTTTGAAATTTGGGAATTAATGCATTTTAAGTTAGGGTGATACTGAGACTTGCAGGCATTGTGCACATTCCATTGAATCAATTTTCTTAAATTTGCTTCCTGAAGATAAACCTGGCTGATAAATAAACTATTCGGTCAAAGATCTCACCGTTGTCATGCTATCTTCAAAATATATAATTGAAATGAACTAATTTGTATATTTTAACCTACAATTGTCACATCACGAACGTTCATTGCTATTTGAAATGCACTATTCCATGTATATACCAAACTGAAAGTGGGTTGACATAGAGACTTACCAATATTCTTCTGTTTTGACCTCCATCGTCGCTGTATGGAGAGAAGATTAACACTTTCTTCGATTCCATTTTACCAAAATGAGACATTATATGAGACGACACAAGATATGAAAGAGAATATGGCTACAGAAGATACAAACCAAGTTTATATACCTACCCATCCCAACTATTGTTGTTGACACTTGACATGCAAAAACAGTTCTGTCAGTATGCAAGTCATATTAGGGTATACGTTGGTGAGGACTCACCGTGAATTCCATGTGAGATGTTATGATTGTGTAATTCTGTGACATGTCTTGCGAATGTCAATTCATCCGAATTGTTTGTTTGTTTTGCATAGCACAGCTTGTTTAGCGGATACTGTCAGGTCTAATGTACATATAACGGGGGACATGTCTCAACATACATGTAGAAATGTACCCTCAACCAGTTGTAGCAGGACACTTGTTTGTTTGCTACGCATTTAGTTCAATTAAGTTCCAGTGTGATTTAATTAACGAAATTACCTTGTATAAAAGTCCAAAATAATTTATTTTTTTATAAATGTTCATCTTTTATCACAATGTGTTATCCACAGCTGTACACTTTCCGGGGTGTATGGGGGGGAGTGAGAAATGTGAAATTAAGCGATTTAATTGATGGGAGTGTGACCGATAAAATATGGTAAACATACTAAACATTTCCAATAGTTAGAATTGAACGTTATGCACGGACACAATATCAATAGGAAATATAACACTCTGATAATTTGATTTCCAACTAACGTTCTGCGCGAAGTTTGTTTTGTTAAAGGTCCGTTTGTGTTTCATTCCCGTCCTCGGGGAATAGGACCACTTTTCGATTCAACAATGGACAATAAAAAAGAGCGTTCATTTCAAATTTTCTCCTGTTTTGGTAAAAATAAAGAGCGTTTCTCTCTTCCGGTCGGAAGATTGAAAACAACAGCTGATATTTCTTAACTTAGGTAGCAATACATGTACACAATTTCCAGCAATTTTGGCCAACATGGGAAGGGATACTGTACTTCAAATATATTTTGAGCCATTATCTTTGGCATAGGTCCCATCAAGCATGTTTTCTTTCTGACAGAAATGTTAGGTGTAATCATTCTGTACTAGCTTCTTCGTACAATTTGTCAAGAGTTATGCACCTTTGTTTGCACACACAAAACGATTAATTTTACCCATTTTTTTTACTCAACTTGTCAAGTTTCAACACAAAAAGATAACACGACAGAGCGGTTATCAGTAAATAAGCTTCTTCCACCTGATAGAGCTATGTTAGAGCTGAGAAATATTTGAAACTCCACCAAACTCCACTGAATACGAAAATCATGTTTACGTATCCATATTTTTCACTTTTTTATGAACTTTTCTAGTTTTGTAAAATAATTAAATCTTCAAACCAGTAATGGCACATTTAACACAGGCTACACTGGCTATTATGCCCCACAGCTACTTATTTTTCTATTTTTCAGACCCCCCCTACAACACGATAAATCGTGTACTGCCACCTTAGGATCTTCTTTCAGACTATTATTTAATCTGTATATTCATCAGTATTTCGTGTATTTATCGACCGACACCACGGTATTAGATAACCAACCACGTATAGAGGTTGCAATGCCGGAGTTGCCCGACAGCTGAGATATCACTCGGGAAGCTCCAGGTGGGATGCTTATGAAATATCCAATATTGAGGAATTTGGAGTTCGAGGGAAATAAAACTGCCGACATTTGCTATTTTCGAACCTATGTGGCTATCTTCGGGCATTTGTCGGAAAGTGAGTTTTCAGTTTATAATTTTATTCAACAATTAACAAAATTCATGAACACTGCAATAACAATCTAACATTAAGCAATATAAATCAGCGATAACATGACATTAAATCAGGCGAATACAAGCGAACTCTGTGAATATGCTCCAATCGTCGGCCACAAAACACGAGGGTCGACGTGTGGAAGGAACGGGAAAGGGCTGGCTGACATAGCTGGGAGCGGGTGGAGAAAGCTGCCATGTAGCTTATTCAGCATGTCTGCCCTTATATGGGTACTGAGGTACTCTCGAGCGAGGCTTGTCTCTGTCGGTGATTTCGGTTTCTTTGGTTTCGATCTGTATCGTTTGTTCTGGAACCAGATCTGAAATTGGTCAAATAAACATGATTACCCACTGAGCGGATGAACAATATATGTGAATGTGTGATGCACATTGATATCTCTTAGGTTTAAATACATTACCGGAAACTTTGGTGGAAATAGGTCTTCGACCAAATTCAGCATTTCTATAAGCAATTCCACAGGGTGGTGATGTCATGCAATGTTAAATAGACAACCGGAGATTAGTATCAGTATCATTTCTTTCTTTCACCACATTACAATGGTATTAAGAACATATATATATGGCAACTCACATATATAGGAATACATAAACAGTGACGACAGGGGTTGTAACGTACTTTAATATTTCTTGTTGGAGCTTTCAGTTTCGAAGACAGCTCATCTAGTATATCGGCGTCTGGGTATTTGTTACTGCTGTAGTACTCGTTCAGAATCTCAACTTGGTCGTAACTGAAGCTGAAACGCGCATGTTTCTTGTTGTCCGAATCGGCGCTCGTGTCTCTAGATTTGCTGAAATCATCGGATGGCGTTGAATTCGGCGAGGCGTCGATGTTTTCTACGATACACGGCCTATCGCCCCTGTTCGCGTTGGTATCACGCGCTGGCGTCGAAGTTGTTGTTGGCTGGAAGACGAGGTCAACCTGATCTCCTGGGCGATCTGTGAAATCGCTTGCAATATCGGTGCATGTAGCTGAAATTTTAAAAACAAAACGCCATTTAGTTAAGTATGTGATAAGATTTATTATCACAGTTGCCTATATATCTACCAGTGTCTCAGACTCAAAAGTTATATTATATAACCATGAATCTATAATAAGTTTCGAGAGAGATACATATATATATATACAGCATTCTTATATTAAGTTCGTATGGCCCTTCCTATCACCACCATATCATTTTGACGATTAAATATCTAAATGTGTATGACTGATCGGTAATGACTTGCTTCTCTAACTAAGCCTGATGAACTAATTCCGTTAAAGATGCATAATCCGAATTAGCGCTCCCAAATGACTATTTTCTGGCTTCGGGGTGAAAAATATTTGATTCGAGTCGAGGAACCCACCCACCAAAGCTCGGAGTGATCAGATAACGATTTTTGAAATTTTTTATTTCTCGAAATGTGTAATGATTTGTGGCCCAGAAAAGAATCGTCAAACCGATGGTCTCGGACAAAATTGCGGATGAAGATGCGTAACTCTAAAATCAAGTGGTAATATACGGCAATATTTCGTGATACGCGAGTGATAATACGGCCATATTTCGTTGAACAACATGTTGATAAATAACACGTTTTGGGAAATTTTATACCATAGTTGACAGCGATTAGCATTATTTTGTTGTAATTAATCAATTCTGATAACAAAAGCGTATTTTGAAGAAATGTTGTAACTTGTTGATATGGGGACCGTCTAATCAGATTGAGTACCTTTCAATTGCTTTGAATTTCGGACAGCACATGAACGTGAATGAAAAATCTCAGAAGATATATATCCGATATTATATACAAGTTATGCTTTACCAATTGAGCACTAATATAATTATGTAACTCAGGTAATATAAAAGTGTTCGTAAGGTACTTACAACTGGCATTCAACTTGTCTAGTATGTTGAATTCAGGGCTTCTGTGTGGGCGTACGCTGGTACATGCAAGTGGTGCCGCTGGGAGTTCCTGAAATGAGAAGAAATATTGGTTGTGAACTGTGTGTTTTATGGAGTAATTGAACAATATCTCGACACAATAGTTTAGTGCTCTTTGATTTTCTGTTTGAAATTTGGGAATTAATGCATTTTAAGTTAGGGTGATACTGAGACTTGCAGGCATTGTGCACATTCCATTGAATCAATTTTCTTAAATTTGCTTCCTGAAGATAAACCTGGCTGATAAATAAACTATTCGGTCAAAGATCTCACCGTTGTCATGCTATCTTCAAAATATATAATTGAAATGAACTAATTTGTATATTTTAACCTACAATTGTCACATCACGAACGTTCATTGCTATTTGAAATGCACTATTCCATGTATATACCAAACTGAAAGTGGGTTGACATAGAGACTTACCAATATTCTTCTGTTTTGACCTCCATCGTCGCTGTATGGAGAGAAGATTAACACTTTCTTCGATTCCATTTTACCAAAATGAGACATTATATGAGACGACACAAGATATGAAAGAGAATATGGCTACAGAAGATACAAACCAAGTTTATATACCTACCCATCCCAACTATTGTTGTTGACACTTGACATGCAAAAACAGTTCTGTCAGTATGCAAGTCATATTAGGGTATACGTTGGTGAGGACTCACCGTGAATTCCATGTGAGATGTTATGATTGTGTAATTCTGTGACATGTCTTGCGAATGTCAATTCATCCGAATTGTTTGTTTGTTTTGCATAGCACAGCTTGTTTAGCGGATACTGTCAGGTCTAATGTACATATAACGGGGGACATGTCTCAACATACATGTAGAAATGTACCCTCAACCAGTTGTAGCAGGACACTTGTTTGTTTGCTACGCATTTAGTTCAATTAAGTTCCAGTGTGATTTAATTAACGAAATTACCTTGTATAAAAGTCCAAAATAATTTTTTTTTTTTATAAATGTTCATCTTTTATCACAATGTGTTATCCACAGCTGTACACTTTCCGGGGTGTATGGGGGGGGGGGGGGGGGGGGGTGAGAAATGTGAAATTAAGCGATTTAATTGATGGGAGTGTGACCGATAAAATATGGTAAACATACTAAACATTTCCAATAGTTAGAATTGAACGTTATGCACGGACACAATATCAATAGGAAATATAACACTCTGATAATTTGATTTCCAACTAACGTTCTGCGCGAAGTTTGTTTTGTTAAAGGTCCGTTTGTGTTTCATTCCCGTCCTCGGGGAATAGGACCACTTTTCGATTCAACAATGGACAATAAAAAAGAGCGTTCATTTCAAATTTTCTCCTGTTTTGGTAAAAATAAAGAGCGTTTCTCTCTTCCGGTCGGAAGATTGAAAACAACAGCTGATATTTCTTAACTTAGGTAGCAATACATGTACACAATTTCCAGCAAGTTTGGCCAACATGGGAAGGGATACTGTACTTCAAATATATTTTGAGCCATTATCTTTGGCATAGGTCCCATCAAGCATGTTTTCTTTCTGACAGAAATGTTAGGTGTAATCATTCTGTACTAGCTTCTTCGTACAATTTGTCAAGAGTTATGCACCTTTGTTTGCACACACAAAACGATTAATTTTACCCATTTTTTTTACTCAACTTGTCAAGTTTCAACACAAAAAGATAACACGACAGAGCGGTTATCAGTAAATAAGCTTCTTCCACCTGATAGAGCTATGTTTGAGCTGATAAATATTTGAAACTCCACCAAACTCCACTGAATACGAAAATCATGTTTACGTATCCATATTTTTCACTTTTTTATGAACTTTTCTAGTTTTGTAAAATAATTAAATCTTCAAACCAGTAATGGCACATTTAACACAGGCTACACTGGCTATTATGCCCCACAGCTACTTATTTTTCTATTTTTCAGACCCCCCCTACAACACGATAAATCGTGTACTGCCACCTTAGGATCTTCTTTCAGACTATTATTTAATCTGTATATTCATCAGTATTTCGTGTATTTATCGACCGACACCACGGTATTAGATAACCAACCACGTATAGAGGTTGCAATGCCGGAGTTGCCCGACAGCTGAGATATCACTCGGGAAGCTCCAGGTGGGATGCTTATGAAATATCCAATATTGAGGAATTTGGAGTTCGAGGGAAATAAAACTGCCGACATTTGCTATTTTCGAACCTATGTGGCTATCTTCGGGCATTTGTCGGAAAGTGAGTTTTCAGTTTATAATTTTATTCAACAATTAACAAAATTCATGAACACTGCAATAACAATCTAACATTAAGCAATATAAATCAGCGATAACATGACATTAAATCAGGCGAATACAAGCGAACTCTGTGAATATGCTCCAATCGTCGGCCACAAAACACGAGGGTCGACGTGTGGAAGGAACGGGAAAGGGCTGGCTGACATAGCTGGGAGCGGGTGGAGAAAGCTGCCATGTAGCTGATTCAGCATGTCTGCCCTTATATGGGTACTGAGGTACTCTCGAGCGAGGCTTGTCTCTGTCGGTGATTTCGGTTTCTTTGGTTTCGATCTGTATCGTTTGTTCTGGAACCAGATCTGAAATTGGTCAAATAAACATGATTACCCACTGAGCGGATGAACAATATATGTGAATGTGTGATGCACATTGATATCTCTTAGGTTTAAATACATTACCGGAAACTTTGGTGGAAATAGGTCTTCGACCAAATTCAGCATTTCTATAAGCAATTCCACAGGGTGGTGATGTCATGCAATGTTAAATAGACAACCGGAGATTAGTATCAGTATCATTTCTTTCTTTCACCACATTACAATGGTATTAAGAACATATATATATGGCAACACACATATATAGGAATACATAAACAGTGACGACAGGGGTTGTAACGTACTTTAATATTTCTTGTTGGAGCTTTCAGTTTCGAAGACAGCTCATCTAGTATATCGGCGTCTGGGTATTTGTTACTGCTGTAGTACTCGTTCAGAATCTCAACTTGGTCGTAACTGAAGCTGAAACGCGCATGTTTCTTGTTGTCCGAATCGGCGCTCGTGTCTCTAGATTTGCTGAAATCATCGGATGGCGTTGAATTCGGCGAGGCGTCGATGTTTTCTACGATACACGGCCTATCGCCCCTGTTCGCGTTGGTATCACGCGCTGGCGTCGAAGTTGTTGTTGGCTGGAAGACGAGGTCAACCTGATCTCCTGGGCGATCTGTGAAATCGCTTGCAATATCGGTGCATGTAGCTGAAATTTTAAAAACAAAACGCCATTTAGTTAAGTATGTGATAAGATTTATTATCACAGTTGCCTATATATCTACCAGTGTCTCAGACTCAAAAGTTATATTATATAACCATGAATCTATAATAAGTTTCGAGAGAGATACATATATATATATACAGCATTCTTATATTAAGTTCGTATGGCCCTTCCTATCACCACCATATCATTTTGACGATTAAATATCTAAATGTGTATGACTGATCGGTAATGACTTGCTTCTCTAACTAAGCCTGATGAACTAATTCCGTTAAAGATGCATAATCCGAATTAGCGCTCCCAAATGACTATTTTCTGGCTTCGGGGTGAAAAATATTTAATTCGAGTCGAGGAACCCACCCACCAAAGCTCGGAGTGATCAGATAACGATTTTTGAAATTTTTTATTTCTCGAAATGTGTAATGATTTGTGGCCCAGAAAAGAATCGTCAAACCGATGGTCTCGGACAAAATTGCGGATGAAGATGCGTAACTCTAAAATCAAGTGGTAATATACGGCAAGATTTCGTGATACGCGAGTGATAATACGGCCATATTTCGTTGAACAACATGTTGATAAATAACACGTTTTGGGAAATTTTATACCATAGTTGACAGCGATTAGCATTATTTTGTTGTAATTAATCAATTCTGATAACAAAAGCGTATTTTGAAGAAATGTTGTAACTTGTTGATATGGGGACCGTCTAATCAGATTGAGTACCTTTCAATTGCTTTGAATTTCGGACAGCACATGAACGTGAATGAAAAATCTCAGAAGATATATATCCGATATTATATACAAGTTATGCTTTACCAATTGAGCACTAATATAATTATGTAACTCAGGTAATATAAAAGTGTTCGTAAGGTACTTACAACTGGCATTCAACTTGTCTAGTATGTTGAATTCAGGGCTTCTGTGTGGGCGTACGCTGGTACATGCAAGTGGTGCCGCTGGGAGTTCCTGAAATGAGAAGAAATATTGGTTGTGAACTGTGTGTTTTATGGAGTAATTGAACAATATCTCGACACAATAGTTTAGTGCTCTTTGATTTTCTGTTTGAAATTTGGGAATTAATGCATTTTAAGTTAGGGTGATACTGAGACTTGCAGGCATTGTGCACATTCCATTGAATCAATTTTCTTAAATTTGCTTCCTGAAGATAAACCTGGCTGATAAATAAACTATTCGGTCAAAGATCTCACCGTTGTCATGCTATCTTCAAAATATATAATTGAAATGAACTAATTTGTATATTTTAACCTACAATTGTCACATC
The DNA here is from genome assembly GCA_032622095.1 of Siphonodentalium dalli. NCBI lineage: Eukaryota > Metazoa > Mollusca > Scaphopoda > Gadilida > Siphonodentaliidae > Siphonodentalium > Siphonodentalium dalli. The sequence goes on along the minus strand of CP136066.1, from coordinate 156,453,904 downwards.
ACGAACGTTCATTGCTATTTGAAATGCACTATTCCATGTATATACCAAACTGAAAGTGGGTTGACATAGAGACTTACCAATATTCTTCTGTTTTGACCTCCATCGTCGCTGTATGGAGAGAAGATTAACACTTTCTTCGATTCCATTTTACCAAAATGAGACATTATATGAGACGACACAAGATATGAAAGAGAATATGGCTACAGAAGATACAAACCAAGTTTATATACCTACCCATCCCAACTATTGTTGTTGACACTTGACATGCAAAAACAGTTCTGTCAGTATGCAAGTCATATTAGGGTATACGTTGGTGAGGACTCACCGTGAATTCCATGTGAGATGTTATGATTGTGTAATTCTGTGACATGTCTTGCGAATGTCAATTCATCCGAATTGTTTGTTTGTTTTGCATAGCACAGCTTGTTTAGCGTATACTGTCAGGTCTAATGTACATATAACGGGGGACATGTCTCAACATACATGTAGAAATGTACCCTCAACCAGTTGTAGCAGGACACTTGTTTGTTTGCTACGCATTTAGTTCAATTAAGTTCCAGTGTGATTTAATTAACGAAATTACCTTGTATAAAAGTCCAAAATAATTTATTTTTTTATAAATGTTCATCTTTTATCACAATGTGTTATCCACAGCTGTACACTTTCCGGGGTGTATGGGGGGGGGGGGGGTGAGAAATGTGAAATTAAGCGATTTAATTGATGGGAGTGTGACCGATAAAATATGGTAAACATTTCCAATAGTTAGAATTGAACGTTATGCACGGACACAATATCAATAGGAAATATAACACTCTGATAATTTGATTTCCAACTAACGTTCTGCGCGAAGTTTGTTTTGTTAAAGGTCCGTTTGTGTTTCATTCCCGTCCTCGGGGAATAGGACCACTTTTCGATTCAACAATGGACAATAAAAAAGAGCGTTCATTTCAAATTTTCTCCTGTTTTGGTAAAAATAAAGAGCGTTTCTCTCTTCCGGTCGGAAGATTGAAAACAACAGCTGATATTTCTTAACTTAGGTAGCAATACATGTACACAATTTCCAGCAATTTTGGCCAACATGGGAAGGGATACTGTACTTCAAATATATTTTGAGCCATTATCTTTGGCATAGGTCCCATCAAGCATGTTTTCTTTCTGACAGAAATGTTAGGTGTAATCATTCTGTACTAGCTTCTTCGTACAATTTGTCAAGAGTTATGCACCTTTGTTTGCACACACAAAACGATTAATTTTACCCATTTTTTTTACTCAACTTGTCAAGTTTCAACACAAAAAGATAACACGACAGAGCGGTTATCAGTAAATAAGCTTCTTCCACCTGATAGAGCTATGTTTGAGCTGATAAATATTTGAAACTCCACCAAACTCCACTGAATACGAAAATCATGTTTACGTATCCATATTTTTCACTTTTTTATGAACTTTTCTAGTTTTGTAAAATAATTAAATCTTCAAACCAGTAATGGCACATTTAACACAGGCTACACTGGCTATTATGCCCCACAGCTACTTATTTTTCTATTTTTCAGACCCCCCCTACAACACGATAAATCGTGTACTGCCACCTTAGGATCTTCTTTCAGACTATTATTTAATCTGTATATTCATCAATCAGTATTTCGTGTATTTATCGACCGACACCACGGTATTAGATAACCAACCACGTATAGAGGTTGCAATGCCGGAGTTGCCCGACAGCTGAGATATCACTCGGGAAGCTCCAGGTGGGATGCTTATGAAATATCCAATATTGAGGAATTTGGAGTTCGAGGGAAATAAAACTGCCGACATTTGCTATTTTCGAACCTATGTGGCTATCTTCGGGCATTTGTCGGAAAGTGAGTTTTCAGTTTATAATTTTATTCAACAATTAACAAAATTCATGAACACTGCATAACAATCTAACATTAAGCAATATAAATCAGCGATAACATGACATTAAATCAGGCGAATACAAGCGAACTCTGTGAATATGCTCCAATCGTCGGCCACAAAACACGAGGGTCGACGTGTGGAAGGAACGGGAAAGGGCTGGCTGACATAGCTGGGAGCGGGTGGAGAAAGCTGCCATGTAGCTGATTCAGCATGTCTGCCCTTATATGGGTACTGAGGTACTCTCGAGCGAGGCTTGTCTCTGTCGGTGATTTCGGTTTCTTTGGTTTCGATCTGTATCGTTTGTTCTGGAACCAGATCTGAAATTGGTCAAATAAACATGATTACCCACTGAGCGGATGAACAATATATGTGAATGTGTGATGCACATTGATATCTCTTAGGTTTAAATACATTACCGGAAACTTTGGTGGAAATAGGTCTTCGACCAAATTCAGCATTTCTATAAGCAATTCCACAGGGTGGTGATGTCATGCAATGTTAAATAGACAACCGGAGATTAGTATCAGTATCATTTCTTTCTTTCACCACATTACAATGGTATTAAGAACATATATATATGGCAACACACATATATAGGAATACATAAACAGTGACGACAGGGGTTGTAACGTACTTTAATATTTCTTGTTGGAGCTTTCAGTTTCGAAGACAGCTCATCTAGTATATCGGCGTCTGGGTATTTGTTACTGCTGTAGTACTCGTTCAGAATCTCAACTTGGTCGTAACTGAAGCTGAAACGCGCATGTTTCTTGTTGTCCGAATCGGCGCTCGTGTCTCTAGATTTGCTGAAATCATCGGATGGCGTTGAATTCGGCGAGGCGTCGATGTTTTCTACGATACACGGCCTATCGCCCCTGTTCGCGTTGGTATCACGCGCTGGCGTCGAAGTTGTTGTTGGCTGGAAGACGAGGTCAACCTGATCTCCTGGGCGATCTGTGAAATCGCTTGCAATATCGGTGCATGTAGCTGAAATTTTAAAAACAAAACGCCATTTAGTTAAGTATGTGATAAGATTTATTATCACAGTTGCCTATATATCTACCAGTGTCTCAGACTCAAAAGTTATATTATATAACCATGAATCTATAATAAGTTTCGAGAGAGATACATATATATATATACAGCATTCTTATATTAAGTTCGTATGGCCCTTCCTATCACCACCATATCATTTTGACGATTAAATATCTAAATGTGTATGACTGATCGGTAATGACTTGCTTCTCTAACTAAGCCTGATGAACTAATTCCGTTAAAGATGCATAATCCGAATTAGCGCTCCCAAATGACTATTTTCTGGCTTCGGGGTGAAAAATATTTGATTCGAGTCGAGGAACCCACCCACCAAAGCTCGGAGTGATCAGATAACGATTTTTGAAATTTTTTATTTCTCGAAATGTGTAATGATTTGTGGCCCAGAAAAGAATCGTCAAACCGATGGTCTCGGACAAAATTGCGGATGAAGATGCGTAACTCTAAAATCAAGTGGTAATATACGGCAAGATTTCGTGATACGCGAGTGATAATACGGCCATATTTCGTTGAACAACATGTTGATAAATAACACGTTTTGGGAAATTTTATACCATAGTTGACAGCGATTAGCATTATTTTGTTGTAATTAATCAATTCTGATAACAAAAGCGTATTTTGAAGAAATGTTGTAACTTGTTGATATGGGGACCGTCTAATCAGATTGAGTACCTTTCAATTGCTTTGAATTTCGGACAGCACATGAACGTGAATGAAAAATCTCAGAAGATATATATCCGATATTATATACAAGTTATGCTTTACCAATTGAGCACTAATATAATTATGTAACTCAGGTAATATAAAAGTGTTCGTAAGGTACTTACAACTGGCATTCAACTTGTCTAGTATGTTGAATTCAGGGCTTCTGTGTGGGCGTACGCTGGTACATGCAAGTGGTGCCGCTGGGAGTTCCTGAAATGAGAAGAAATATTGGTTGTGAACTGTGTGTTTTATGGAGTAATTGAACAATATCTCGACACAATAGTTTAGTGCTCTTTGATTTTCTGTTTGAAATTTGGGAATTAATGCATTTTAAGTTAGGGTGATACTGAGACTTGCAGGCATTGTGCACATTCCATTGAATCAATTTTCTTAAATTTGCTTCCTGAAGATAAACCTGGCTGATAAATAAACTATTCGGTCAAAGATCTCACCGTTGTCATGCTATCTTCAAAATATATAATTGAAATGAACTAATTTGTATATTTTAACCTACAATTGTCACATCACGAACGTTCATTGCTATTTGAAATGCACTATTCCATGTATATACCAAACTGAAAGTGGGTTGACATAGAGACTTACCAATATTCTTCTGTTTTGACCTCCATCGTCGCTGTATGGAGAGAAGATTAACACTTTCTTCGATTCCATTTTACCAAAATGAGACATTATATGAGACGACACAAGATATGAAAGAGAATATGGCTACAGAAGATACAAACCAAGTTTATATACCTACCCATCCCAACTATTGTTGTTGACACTTGACATGCAAAAACAGTTCTGTCAGTATGCAAGTCATATTAGGGTATACGTTGGTGAGGACTCACCGTGAATTCCATGTGAGATGTTATGATTGTGTAATTCTGTGACATGTCTTGCGAATGTCAATTCATCCGAATTGTTTGTTTGTTTTGCATAGCACAGCTTGTTTAGCGTATACTGTCAGGTCTAATGTACATATAACGGGGGACATGTCTCAACATACATGTAGAAATGTACCCTCAACCAGTTGTAGCAGGACACTTGTTTGTTTGCTACGCATTTAGTTCAATTAAGTTCCAGTGTGATTTAATTAACGAAATTACCTTGTATAAAAGTCCAAAATAATTTATTTTTTTATAAATGTTCATCTTTTATCACAATGTGTTATCCACAGCTGTACACTTTCCGGGGTGTATGGGGGGGGGGGGGTGAGAAATGTGAAATTAAGCGATTTAATTGATGGGAGTGTGACCGATAAAATATGGTAAACATTTCCAATAGTTAGAATTGAACGTTATGCACGGACACAATATCAATAGGAAATATAACACTCTGATAATTTGATTTCCAACTAACGTTCTGCGCGAAGTTTGTTTTGTTAAAGGTCCGTTTGTGTTTCATTCCCGTCCTCGGGGAATAGGACCACTTTTCGATTCAACAATGGACAATAAAAAAGAGCGTTCATTTCAAATTTTCTCCTGTTTTGGTAAAAATAAAGAGCGTTTCTCTCTTCCGGTCGGAAGATTGAAAACAACAGCTGATATTTCTTAACTTAGGTAGCAATACATGTACACAATTTCCAGCAATTTTGGCCAACATGGGAAGGGATACTGTACTTCAAATATATTTTGAGCCATTATCTTTGGCATAGGTCCCATCAAGCATGTTTTCTTTCTGACAGAAATGTTAGGTGTAATCATTCTGTACTAGCTTCTTCGTACAATTTGTCAAGAGTTATGCACCTTTGTTTGCACACACAAAACGATTAATTTTACCCATTTTTTTTTACTCAACTTGTCAAGTTTCAACACAAAAAGATAACACGACAGAGCGGTTATCAGTAAATAAGCTTCTTCCACCTGATAGAGCTATGTTAGAGCTGAGAAATATTTGAAACTCCACCAAACTCCACTGAATACGAAAATCATGTTTACGTATCCATATTTTTCACTTTTTTATGAACTTTTCTAGTTTTGTAAAATAATTAAATCTTCAAACCAGTAATGGCACATTTAACACAGGCTACACTGGCTATTATGCCCCACAGCTACTTATTTTTCTATTTTTCAGACCCCCTACAACACGATAAATCGTGTACTGCCACCTTAGGATCTTCTTTCAGACTATTATTTAATCTGTATATTCATCAGTATTTCGTGTATTTATCGACCGACACCACGGTATTAGATAACCAACCACGTATAGAGGTTGCAATGCCGGAGTTGCCCGACAGCTGAGATATCACTCGGGAAGCTCCAGTTGGGATGCTTATGAAATATCCAATATTGAGGAATTTGGAGTTCGAGGGAAATAAAACTGCCGACATTTGCTATTTTCGAACCTATGTGGCTATCTTCGGGCATTTGTCGGAAAGTGAGTTTTCAGTTTATAATTTTATTCAACAATTAACAAAATTCATGAACACTGCAATAACAATCTAACATTAAGCAATATAAATCAGCGATAACATGACATTAAATCAGGCGAATACAAGCGAACTCTGTGAATATGCTCCAATCGTCGGCCACAAAACACGAGGGTCGACGTGTGGAAGGAACGGGAAAGGGCTGGCTGACATAGCTGGGAGCGGGTGGAGAAAGCTGCCATGTAGCTGATTCAGCATTTCTGCCCTTATATGGGTACTGAGGTACTCTCGAGCGAGGCTTGTCTCTGTCGGTGATTTCGGTTTCTTTGGTTTCGATCTGTATCGTTTGTTCTGGAACCAGATCTGAAATTGGTCAAATAAACATGATTACCCACTGAGCGGATGAACAATATATGTGAATGTGTGATGCACATTGATATCTCTTAGGTTTAAATACATTACCGGAAACTTTGGTGGAAATAGGTCTTCGACCAAATTCAGCATTTCTATAAGCAATTCCACAGGGTGGTGATGTCATGCAATGTTAAATAGACAACCGGAGATTAGTATCAGTATCATTTCTTTCTTTCACCACATTACAATGGTATTAAGAACATATATATATGGCAACACACATATATAGGAATACATAAACAGTGACGACAGGGGTTGTAACGTACTTTAATATTTCTTGTTGGAGCTTTCAGTTTCGAAGACAGCTCATCTAGTATATCGGCGTCTGGGTATTTGTTACTGCTGTAGTACTCGTTCAGAATCTCAACTTGGTCGTAACTGAAGCTGAAACGCGCATGTTTCTTGTTGTCCGAATCGGCGCTCGTGTCTCTAGATTTGCTGAAATCATCGGATGGCGTTGAATTCGGCGAGGCGTCGATGTTTTCTACGATACACGGCCTATCGCCCCTGTTCGCGTTGGTATCACGCGCTGGCGTCGAAGTTGTTGTTGGCTGGAAGACGAGGTCAACCTGATCTCCTGGGCGATCTGTGAAATCGCTTGCAATATCGGTGCATGTAGCTGAAATTTTAAAAACAAAACGCCATTTAGTTAAGTATGTGATAAGATTTATTATCACAGTTGCCTATATATCTACCAGTGTCTCAGACTCAAAAGTTATATTATATAACCATGAATCTATAATAAGTTTCGAGAGAGATACATATATATATATACAGCATTCTTATATTAAGTTCGTATGGCCCTTCCTATCACCACCATATCATTTTGACGATTAAATATCTAAATGTGTATGACTGATCGGTAATGACTTGCTTCTCTAATTAAGCCTGATGAACTAATTCCGTTAAAGATGCATAATCCGAATTAGCGCTCCCAAATGACTATTTTCTGGCTTCGGGGTGAAAAATATTTGATTCGAGTCGAGGAACCCACCCACCAAAGCTCGGAGTGATCAGATAACGATTTTTGAAATTTTTTATTTCTCGAAATGTGTAATGATTTGTGGCCCAGAAAAGAATCGTCAAACCGATGGTCTCGGACAAAATTGCGGATGAAGATGCGTAACTCTAAAATCAAGTGGTAATATACGGCAAGATTTCGTGATACGCGAGTGATAATACGGCCATATTTCGTTGAACAACATGTTGATAAATAACACGTTTTGGGAAATTTTATACCATAGTTGACAGCGATTAGCATTATTTTGTTGTAATTAATCAATTCTGATAACAAAAGCGTATTTTGAAGAAATGTTGTAACTTGTTGATATGGGGACCGTCTAATCAGATTGAGTACCTTTCAATTGCTTTGAATTTCGGACAGCACATGAACGTGAATGAAAAATCTCAGAAGATATATATCCGATATTATATACAAGTTATGCTTTACCAATTGAGCACTAATATAATTATGTAACTCAGGTAATATAAAAGTGTTCGTAAGGTACTTACAACTGGCATTCAACTTGTCTAGTATGTTGAATTCAGGGCTTCTGTGTGGGCGTACGCTGGTACATGCAAGTGGTGCCGCTGGGAGTTCCTGAAATGAGAAGAAATATTGGTTGTGAACTGTGTGTTTTATGGAGTAATTGAACAATATCTCGACACAATAGTTTAGTGCTCTTTGATTTTCTGTTTGAAATTTGGGAATTAATGCATTTTAAGTTAGGGTGATACTGAGACTTGCAGGCATTGTGCACATTCCATTGAATCAATTTTCTTAAATTTGCTTCCTGAAGATAAACCTGGCTGATAAATAAACTATTCGGTCAAAGATCTCACCGTTGTCATGCTATCTTCAAAATATATAATTGAAATGAACTAATTTGTATATTTTAACCTACAATTGTCACATCACGAACGTTCATTGCTATTTGAAATGCACTATTCCATGTATATACCAAACTGAAAGTGGGTTGACATAGAGACTTACCAATATTCTTCTGTTTTGACCTCCATCGTCGCTGTATGGAGAGAAGATTAACACTTTCTTCGATTCCATTTTACCAAAATGAGACATTATATGAGACGACACAAGATATGAAAGAGAATATGGCTACAGAAGATACAAACCAAGTTTATATACCTACCCATCCCAACTATTGTTGTTGACACTTGACATGCAAAAACAGTTCTGTCAGTATGCAAGTCATATTAGGTTATACGTTGGTGAGGACTCACCGTGAATTCCATGTGAGATGTTATGATTGTGTAATTCTGTGACATGTCTTGCGAATGTCAATTCATCCGAATTGTTTGTTTTGCATAGCACAGCTTGTTTAGCGGATACTGTCAGGTCTAATGTACATATAACGGGGGACATGTCTCAACATACATGTAGAAATGTACCCTCAACCAGTTGTAGCAGGACACTTGTTTGTTTGCTACGCATTTAGTTCAATTAAGTTCCAGTGTGATTTAATTAACGAAATTACCTTGTATAAAAGTCCAAAATAATTTTTTTTTTTTATAAATGTTCATCTTTTATCACAATGTGTTATCCACAGCTGTACACTTTCCGGGGTGTATGGGGGGGGGGGGGGTGAGAAATGTGAAATTAAGCGATTTAATTGATGGGAGTGTGACCGATAAAATATGGTAAACATACTAAACATTTCCAATAGTTAGAATTGAACGTTATGCACGGACACAATATCAATAGGAAATATAACACTCTGATAATTTGATTTCCAACTAACGTTCTGCGCGAAGTTTGTTTTGTTAAAGGTCCGTTTGTGTTTCATTCCCGTCCTCGGGGAATATGACCACTTTTCGATTCAACAATGGACAATAAAAAAGAGCGTTCATTTCAAATGTTCTCCTGTTTTGGTAAAAATAAAGAGCGTTTCTCTCTTCCGGTCGGAAGATTGAAAACAACAGCTGATATTTCTTAACTTAGGTAGCAATACATGTACACAATTTCCAGCAATTTTGGCCAACATGGGAAAGGGTACTGTACTTCAAATATATTTTGAGCCATTATCTTTGGCATAGGTCCCATCAAGCATGTTTTCTTTCTGACAGAAATGTTAGGTGTAATCATTCTGTACTAGCTTCTTCGTACAATTTGTCAAGAGTTATGCACCTTTGTTTGCACACACAAAACGATTAATTTTACCCATTTTTTGACTCAACTTGACAAGTTTCAACACAAAAAGATAACACGACAGAGCGGTTATCAGTAAATAAGCTTCTTCCACTTGATAGAGCTATGTTAGAGCTGAGAAATATTTGAAACTCCACCAAACTCCACTGAATACGAAAATCATGTTTACGTATCCATATTTTTCACTTTTTTATGAACTTTTCTAGTTTTGTAAAATAATTAAATCTTCAAACCAGTAATGGCACATTTAACACAGGCTACACTGGCTATTATGCCCCACAGCTACTTATTTTTCTATTTTTCAGACCCCCTACAACACGATAAATCGTGTACTGCCACCTTAGGATCTTCTTTCAGACTATTATTTAATCTGTATATTCATCAGTATTTCGTGTATTTATCGACCGACACCACGGTATTAGATAACCAACCACGTATAGAGGTTGCAATGCCGGAGTTGCCCGACAGCTGAGATATCACTCGGGAAGCTCCAGGTGGGATGCTTATGAAATATCCAATATTGAGGAATTTGGAGTTCGAGGGAAATAAAACTGCCGACATTTGCTATTTTCGAACCTATGTGGCTATCTTCGGGCATTTGTCGGAAAGTGAGTTTTCAGTTTATAATTTTATTCAACAATTAACAAAATTCATGAACACTGCAATAACAATCTAACATTAAGCAATATAAATCAGCGATAACATGACATTAAATCAGGCGAATACAAGCGAACTCTGTGAATATGCTCCAATCGTCGGCCACAAAACACGAGGGTCGACGTGTGGAAGGAACGGGAAAGGGCTGGCTGACATAGCTGGGAGCGGGTGGAGAAAGCTGCCATGTAGCTGATTCAGCATGTCTGCCCTTATATGGGTACTGAGGTACTCTCGAGCGAGGCTTGTCTCTGTCGGTGATTTCGGTTTCTTTGGTTTCGATCTGTATCGTTTGTTCTGGAACCAGATCTGAAATTGGTCAAATAAACATGATTACCCACTGAGCGGATGAACAATATATGTGAATGTGTGATGCACATTGATATCTCTTAGGTTTAAATACATTACCGGAAACTTTGGTGGAAATAGGTCTTCGACCAAATTCAGCATTTCTATAAGCAATTCCACAGGGTGGTGATGTCATGCAATGTTAAATAGACAACCGGAGATTAGTATCATTTCGTTCTTTCACCACATTACAATGGTATTAAGAACATATATATGGCAACACACATATATAGGAATACATAAACAGTGACGACAGGGGTTGTAACGTACTTTAATATTTCTTGTTGGAGCTTTCAGTTTCGAAGACAGATCATCTAGTATATCGGCGTCTGGGTATTTGTTACTGCTGTAGTACTCGTTCAGAATCTCAACTTGGTCGTAACTGAAGCTGAAACGCGCATGTTTCTTGTTGTCCGAATCGGCTCTCGTGTCTCTAGATTTGCTGAAATCATCGGATGGCGTTGAATTCGGCGAGGCGTCGATGTTTTCTACGATACACGGCCTATCGCCCCTGTTCGCGTTGGTATCACGCGCTGGCGTCGAAGTTGTTGTTGGCTGGAAGACGAGGTCAACCTGATCTCCTGGGCGATCTGTGAAATCGCTTGCAATATCGGTGCATGTAGCTGAAATTTTAAAAACAAAACGCCATTTAGTTAAGTATGTGATAAGATTTATTATCACAGTTGCCTATATATCTACCAGTGTCTCAGACTCAAAAGTTATATTATATAACCATGAATCTATAATAAGTTTCGAGAGAGATACATATATATATATACAGCATTCTTATATTAAGTTCGTATGGCCCTTCCTATCACCACCATATCATTTTGACGATTAAATATCTAAATGTGTATGACTGATCGGTAATGACTTGCTTCTCTAACTAAGCCTGATGAACTAATTCCGTTAAAGATGCATAATCCGAATTAGCGCTCCCAAATGACTATTTTCTGGCTTCGGGGTGAAAAATATTTGATTCGAGTCGAGGAACCCACCCACCAAAGCTCGGAGTGATCAGATAACGATTTTTGAATTTTTTTATTTCTCGAAATGTGTAATGATTTGTGGCCCAGAAAAGAATCGTCAAACCGATGGTCTCGGACAAAATTGCGGATGAAGATGCGTAACTCTAAAATCAAGTGGTAATATACGGCAAGATTTCGTGATACGCGAGTGATAATACGGCCATATTTCGTTGAACAACATGTTGATAAATAACACGTTTTGGGAAATTTTATACCATAGTTGACAGCGATTAGCATTATTTTGTTGTAATTAATCAATTCTGATAACAAAAGCGTATTTTGAAGAAATGTTGTAACTTGTTGATATGGGGACCGTCTAATCAGATTGAGTACCTTTCAATTGCTTTGAATTTCGGACAGCACATGAACGTGAATGAAAAATCTCAGAAGATATATATCCGATATTATATACAAGTTATGCTTTACCAATTGAGCACTAATATAATTATGTAACTCAGGTAATATAAAAGTGTTCGTAAGGTACTTACAACTGGCATTCAACTTGTCTAGTATGTTGAATTCAGGGCTTCTGTGTGGGCGTACGCTGGTACATGCAAGTGGTGCCGCTGGGAGTTCCTGAAATGAGAAGAAATATTGGTTGTGAACTGTGTGTTTTATGGAGTAATTGAACAATATCTCGACACAATAGTTTAGTGCTCTTTGATTTTCTGTTTGAAATTTGGGAATTAATGCATTTTAAGTTAGGGTGATACTGAGACTTGCAGGCATTGTGCACATTCCATTGAATCAATTTTCTTAAATTTGCTTCCTGAAGATAAACCAGGCTGATAAATAAACTATTCGGTCAAAGATCTCACCGTTGTCATGCTATCTTCAAAATATATAATTGAAATGAACTAATTTGTATATTTTAACCTACAATTGTCACATCACGAACGTTCATTGCTATTTGAAATGCACTATTCCATGTATATACCAAACTGAAAGTGGGTTGACATAGAGACTTACCAATATTCTTCTGTTTTGACCTCCATCGTCGCTGTATGGAGAGAAGATTAACACTTTCTTCGATTCCATTTTACCAAAATGAGACATTATATGAGACGACACAAGATATGAAAGAGAATATGGCTACAGAAGATACAAACCAAGTTTATATACCTACCCATCCCAACTATTGTTGTTGACACTTGACATGCAAAAACAGTTCTGTCAGTATGCAAGTCATATTAGGGTATACGTTGGTGAGGACTCACCGTGAATTCCATGTGAGATGTTATGATTGTGTAATTCTGTGACATGTCTTGCGAATGTCAATTCATCCGAATTGTTTGTTTGTTTTGCATAGCACAGCTTGTTTAGCGGATACTGTCAGGTCTAATGTACATATAACGGGGGACATGTCTCAACATACATGTAGAAATGTACCCTCAACCAGTTGTAGCAGGACACTTGTTTGTTTGCTACGCATTTAGTTCAATTAAGTTCCAGTGTGATTTAATTAACGAAATTACCTTGTATAAAAGTCCAAAATAATTTATTTTTTTATAAATGTTCATCTTTTATCACAATGTGTTATCCACAGCTGTACACTTTCCGGGGTGTATGGGGGGGGGGGGGGGGTGAGAAATGTGAAATTAAGCGATTTAATTGATGGGAGTGTGACCGATAAAATATGGTAAACATACTAAACATTTCCAATAGTTAGAATTGAACGTTATGCACGGACACAATATCAATAGGAAATATAACACTCTGATAATTTGATTTCCAACTAACGTTCTGCGCGAAGTTTGTTTTGTTAAAGGTCCGTTTGTGTTTCATTCCCGTCCTCGGGGAATAGGACCACTTTTCGATTCAACAATGGACAATAAAAAAGAGCGTTCATTTCAAATTTTCTCCTGTTTTGGTAAAAATAAAGAGCGTTTCTCTCTTCCGGTCGGAAGATTGAAAACAACAGCTGATATTTCTTAACTTAGGTAGCAATACATGTACACAATTTCCAGCAATTTTGGCCAACATGGGAAGGGATACTGTACTTCAAATATATTTTGAGCCATTATCTTTGGCATAGGTCCCATCAAGCATGTTTTCTTTCTGACAGAAATGTTAGGTGTAATCATTCTGTACTAGCTTCTTCGTACAATTTGTCAAGAGTTATGCACCTTTGTTTGCACACACAAAACGATTAATTTTACCCATTTTTTTTACTCAACTTGACAAGTTTCAACACAAAAAGATAACACGACAGAGCGGTTATCAGTAAATAAGCTTCTTCCACCTGATAGAGCTATGTTAGAGCTGAGAAATATTTGAAACTCCACCAAACTCCACTGAATACGAAAATCATGTTTACGTATCCATATTTTTCACTTTTTTATGAACTTTTCTAGTTTTGTAAAATAATTAAATCTTCAAACCAGTAATGGCACATTTAACACAGGCTACACTGGCTATTATGCCCCACAGCTACTTATTTTTCTATTTTTCAGACCCCCTACAACACGATAAATCGTGTACTGCCACCTTAGGATCTTCTTTCAGACTATTATTTAATCTGTATATTCATCAGTATTTCGTGTATTTATCGACCGACACCACGGTATTAGATAACCAACCACGTATAGAGGTTGCAATGCCGGAGTTGCCCGACAGCTGAGATATCACTCGGGAAGCTCCAGGTGGGATGCTTATGAAATATCCAATATTGAGGAATTTGGAGTTCGAGGGAAATAAAACTGCCGACATTTGCTATTTTCGAACCTATGTGGCTATCTTCGGGCATTTGTCGGAAAGTGAGTTTTCAGTTTATAATTTTATTCAACAATTAACAAAATTCATGAACACTGCAATAACAATCTAACATTAACCCTTTGAACCCGTAACACCGATATTTAGGTGCAAACGAACCGTGACTATATCCCGTAACACCGATATTTCGGTGCAGCGACGACATGATTCGGTAGCAAATTTATATATAATATAATGAGCGTCAGACTGACTAATTTATATTTAAATTTCCCCCACATATGTCAGCGGCGCCCATGGTGCGTATGAAATGGTTGACCGCTAGTATCGGGTAGAAATATATGCGCATGCGCATAGCATATAATCTACAAAAACATACGATATTTTAAGCGAACTGTGCCGCTATATTTACGGCATATAATTTCGTGTTCTCCGTGCGTGTACAGAACAGACATAATTTAGACACACAAATTCAGTTTAAATTACCCTCGCGTATATTAACCAGTGTTCTGCTACATATGGGGAAGGGTCTATCGCATATGAAGTTGATTTATTCGCGCATGCGCAGACTAGCGCAATGACAATTAAATGGTTTATAACGTACTTATACACGACATACCCACTAATATATATATTTAAATTGGCCTATTGAAGTCAGCGCTGGCAAAGGTGTCTATATGTGGATTGGCTGCCCGCTAGAAATGGCTAGGAAAATATGCGCATGGGCGCAGGCTATAATTCATTTTTTTAAATGCGTTTAAGTGAAATGTGGCGCTATATATGACATTTTGTTGCATGTTTCACATGTTAGTACAGTATACACAATCTAGACAGCTTACTTGAACAATGGGGCCACGATATGTTACGGGAAATTACGTTGTTTCTGGTCTCCGTAATATCAGTCTCTGTTGTGCCACATGCAGCAAAAAGTCTATCGCATATCAAGTTGACTTACTCGCGCATGGTCAGCAGGTCAGGTATATCTTAATTTCACATTATGATATTGGTTGCATCGAAACGCAATTCGCTGATGTATAATTACAACGTTATAAGCTAGAATTCGTTTATCCTGCAAATTTCGGGTAGTTGCCTAGTAACCGTTTCTAAGGCGAGATCGGGTGGCAAAGTCTCCCGGTCTTACAATGATCAGTGGTCCGTGCATGCATATATATCATGCCTGCACAGTTTCAGGTAGGTGTCCCCTTTCAACATAACCAACACCACTAGACACTGTCTAAATTAAGGCAAAACATACCACTGAATGGTTAGTGCATTATGGCATTCGATCAGTTGTGGTATTTGCTTAGCAACCGTTGCTACCCTTAAATGGGATATTTGGTTCACTATTCTGGTCGGGTATATCTCAAATTTCACGTTAGGGTAGTACCTGCATCAAAAAACGCAATCACTGAGGTTGAATTACGACGCTATAAGCTATATTTACATTTTCCAGTCAATTCCGGGTAGTTGCCTAGCAACCGTTACCAAGGAGTTGCCGCGAGGCAAAGTCTCGCGATCTTATAATGATCGCTGATCCATGGGGGACAAACTTGTAAAGTTTCAGACCGGTGTCGCAATTTGAACATAATCAACACCATGCTACTAGACACTGTCTAATTTAAGCGGACATACCACTGGGAGCCCCGGGTCAGGGTGTCGATCACTGTGGGGCGCCAGGGTTCAAAGGGTTAAGCAATATAAATCAGCGATAACATGACATTAAATCAGGCGAATACAAGCGAACTCTGTGAATATGCTCCAATCGTCGGCCACAAAACACGAGGGTCGACGTGTGGAAGGAACGGGAAAGGGCTGGCTGACATAGCTGGGAGCGGGTGGAGAAAGCTGCCATGTAGCTGATTCAGCATGTCTGCCCTTATATGGGTACTGAGGTACTCTCGAGCGAGGCTTGTCTCTGTCGGTGATTTCGGTTTCTTTGGTTTCGATCTGTATCGTTTGTTCTGGAACCAGATCTGAAATTGGTCAAATAAACATGATTACCCACTGAGCGGATGAACAATATATGTGAATGTGTGATGCACATTGATATCTCTTAGGTTTAAATACATTACCGGAAACTTTGGTGGAAATAGGTCTTCGACCAAATTCAGCATTTCTATAAGCAATTCCACAGGGTGGTGATGTCATGCAATGTTAAATAGACAACCGGAGATTAGTATCAGTATCATTTCTTTCTTTCGCCACATTACAATGGTATTAAGAACATATATATATGGCAACACACATATATAGGAATACATAAACAGTGACGACAGGGGTTGTAACGTACTTTAATATTTCTTGTTGGAGCTTTCAGTTTCGAAGACAGCTCATCTAGTATATCGGCGTCTGGGTATTTGTTACTGCTGTAGTACTCGTTCAGAATCTCAACTTGGTCGTAACTGAAGCTGAAACGCGCATGTATCTTGTTGTCCGAATCGGCGCTCGTGTCTCTAGATTTGCTGAAATCATCGGATGGCGTTGAATTCGGCGAGGCGTCGATGTTTTCTACGATACACGGCCTATCGCCCCTGTTCGCGTTGGTATCACGCGCTGGCGTCGAAGTTGTTGTTGGCTGGAAGACGAGGTCAACCTGATCTCCTGGGCGATCTGTGAAATCGCTTGCAATATCGGTGCATGTAGCTGAAATTTTAAAAACAAAACGCCATTTAGTTAAGTATGTGATAAGATTTATTATCACAGTTGCCTATATATCTACCAGTGTCTCAGACTCAAAAGTTATATTATATAACCATGAATCTATAATAAGTTTCGAGAGAGATACATATATATATATACAGCATTCTTATATTAAGTTCGTATGGCCCTTCCTATCACCACCATATCATTTTGACGATTAAATATCTAAATGTGTATGACTGATCGGTAATGACTTGCTTCTCTAACTAAGCCTGATGAACTAATTCCGTTAAAGATGCATAATCCGAATTAGCGCTCCCAAATGACTATTTTCTGGCTTCGGGGTGAAAAATATTTGATTCGAGTCGAGGAACCCACCCACCAAAGCTCGGAGTGATCAGATAACGATTTTTGAAATTTTTTATTTCTCGAAATGTGTAATGATTTGTGGCCCAGAAAAGAATCGTCAAACCGATGGTCTCGGACAAAATTGCGGATGAAGATGCGTAACTCTAAAATCAAGTGGTAATATACGGCAAGATTTCGTGATACGCGAGTGATAATACGGCCATATTTCGTTGAACAACATGTTGATAAATAACACGTTTTGGGAAATTTTATACCATAGTTGACAGCGATTAGCATTATTTTGTTGTAATTAATCAATTCTGATAACAAAAGCGTATTTTGAAGAAATGTTGTAACTTGTTGATATGGGGACCGTGTAATCAGATTGAGTACCTTTCAATTGCTTTGAATTTCGGACAGCACATGAACGTGAATGAAAAATCTCAGAAGATATATATCCGATATTATATACAAGTTATGCTTTACCAATTGAGCACTAATATAATTATGTAACTCAGGTAATATAAAAGTGTTCGTAAGGTACTTACAACTGGCATTCAACTTGTCTAGTATGTTGAATTCAGGGCTTCTGTGTGGGCGTACGCTGGTACATGCAAGTGGTGCCGCTGGGAGTTCCTGAAATGAGAAGAAATATTGGTTGTGAACTGTGTGTTTTATGGAGTAATTGAACAATATCTCGACACAATAGTTTAGTGCTCTTTGATTTTCTGTTTGAAATTTGGGAATTAATGCATTTTAAGTTAGGGTGATACTGAGACTTGCAGGCATTGTGCACATTCCATTGAATCAATTTTCTTAAATTTGCTTCCTGAAGATAAACCTGGCTGATAAATAAACTATTCGGTCAAAGATCTCACCGTTGTCATGCTATCTTCAAAATATATGATTGAAATGAACTAATTTGTATATTTTAACCTACAATTGTCACATCACGAACGTTCATTGCTATTTGAAATGCACTATTCCATGTATATACCAAACTGAAAGTGGGTTGACATAGAGACTTACCAATATTCTTCTGTTTTGACCTCCATCGTCGCTGTATGGAGAGAAGATTAACACTTTCTTCGATTCCATTTTACCAAAATGAGACATTATATGAGACGACACAAGATATGAAAGAGAATATGGCTACAGAAGATACAAACCAAGTTTATATACCTACCCATCCCAACTATTGTTGTTGACACTTGACATGCAAAAACAGTTCTGTCAGTATGCAAGTCATATTAGGGTATACGTTGGTGAGGACTCACCGTGAATTCCATGTGAGATGTTATGATTGTGTAATTCTGTGACATGTCTTGCGAATGTCAATTCATCCGAATTGTGTGTTTGTTTTGCATAGCACAGCTTGTTTAGCGGATACTGTCAGGTCTAATGTACATATAACGGGGGACATGTCTCAACATACATGTAGAAATGTACCCTCAACCAGTTGTAGCAGGACACTTGGTTTGTTTGCTACGCATTTAGTTCAATTAAGTTCCAGTGTGATTTAATTAACGAAATTACCTTGTATAAAAGTCCAAAATAATTTATTTTTTTATAAATGTTCATCTTTTATCACAATGTGTTATCCACAGCTGTACACTTTCCGGGGTGTATGGGGGGGGGGGGGGGGGGGTGAGAAATGTGAAATTAAGCGATTTAATTGATGGGAGTGTGACCGATAAAATATGGTAAACATACTAAACATTTCCAATAGTTAGAATTGAACGTTATGCACGGACACAATATCAATAGGAAATATAACACTCTGATAATTTGATTTCCAACTAACGTTCTGCGCGAAGTTTGTTTTGTTAAAGGTCCGTTTGTGTTTCATTCCCGTCCTCGTGGAATAGGACCACTTTTCGATTCAACAATGGACAATAAAAAAGAGCGTTCATTTCAAATTTTCTCCTGTTTTGGTAAAAATAAAGAGCGTTTCTCTCTTCCGGTCGGAAGATTGAAAACAACAGCTGATATTTCTTAACTTAGGTAGCAATACATGTACACAATTTCCAGCAATTTTGGCCAACATGGGAAGGGATACTGTACTTCAAATATATTTTGAGCCATTATCTTTGGCATAGGTCCCATCAAGCATGTTTTCTTTCTGACAGAAATGTTAGGTGTAATCATTCTGTACTAGCTTCTTCGTACAATTTGTCAAGAGTTATGCACCTTTGTTTGCACACACAAAACGATTAATTTTACCCATTTTTTTTACTCAACTTGTCAAGTTTCAACACAAAAAGATAACACGACAGAGCGGTTATCAGTAAATAAGCTTCTTCCACCTGATAGAGCTATGTTAGAGCTGAGAAATATTTGAAACTCCACCAAACTCCACTGAATACGAAAATCATGTTTACGTATCCATATTTTTCACTTTTTTATGAACTTTTCTAGTTTTGTAAAATAATTAAATCTTCAAACCAGTAATGGCACATTTAACACAGGCTACACTGGCTATTATGCCCCACAGCTACTTATTTTTCTATTTTTCAGACCCCCTACAACACGATAAATCGTGTACTGCCACCTTAGGATCTTCTTTCAGACTATTATTTAATCTGTATATTCATCAGTATTTCGTGTATTTATCGACCGACACCACGGTATTAGATAACCAACCACGTATAGAGGTTGCAATGCCGGAGTTGCCCGACAGCTGAGATATCACTCGGGAAGCTCCAGGTGGGATGCTTATGAAATATCCAATATTGAGGAATTTGGAGTTCGAGGGAAATAAAACTGCCGACATTTGCTATTTTCGAACCTATGTGGCTATCTTCGGGCATTTGTCGGAAAGTGAGTTTTCAGTTTATAATTTTATTCAACAATTAACAAAATTCATGAACACTGCAATAACAATCTAACATTAAGCAATATAAATCAGCGATAACATGACATTAAATCAGGCGAATACAAGCGAACTCTGTGAATATGCTCCAATCGTCGGCCACAAAACACGAGGGTCGACGTGTGGAAGGAACGGGAAAGGGCTGGCTGACATAGCTGGGAGCGGGTGGAGAAAGCTGCCATGTAGCTGATTCAGCATGTCTGCCCTTATATGGGTACTGAGGTACTCTCGAGCGAGGCTTGTCTCTGTCGGTGATTTCGGTTTCTTTGGTTTCGATCTGTATCGTTTGTTCTGGAACCAGATCTGAAATTGGTAAAATAAACATGATTACCCACTGAGCGGATGAACAATATATGTGTGATGCACATTGATATCTCTTAGGTTTAAATACATTACCGGAAACTTTGGTGGAAATAGGTCTTCGACCAAATTCAGCATTTCTATAAGCAATTCCACAGGGTGGTTATGTCATGCAATGTTAAATAGACAACCGGAGATTAGTATCATTTCGTTCTTTCACCACATTACAATGGTATTAAGAACATATATATGGCAACACACATATATAGGAATACATAAACAGTGACGACAGGGGTTGTAACGTACTTTAATATTTCTTGTTGGAGCTTTCAGTTTCGAAGACAGATCATCTAGTATATCGGCGTCTGGGTATTTGTTACTGCTGTAGTACTCGTTCAGAATCTCAACTTGGTCGTAACTGAAGCTGAAACGCGCATGTTTCTTGTTGTCCGAATCGGCTCTCGTGTCTCTAGATTTGCTGAAATCATCGGATGGCGTTGAATTCGGCGAGGCGTCGATGTTTTCTACGATACACGGCCTATCGCCCCTGTTCGCGTTGGTATCACGCGCTGGCGTCGAAGTTGTTGTTGGCTGGAAGACGAGGTCAACCTGATCTCCTGGGCGATCTGTGAAATCGCTTGCAATATCGGTGCATGTAGCTGAAATTTTAAAAACAAAACGCCATTTAGTTAAGTATGTGATAAGATTTATTATCACAGTTGCCTATATATCTACCAGTGTCTCAGACTCAAAAGTTATATTATATAACCATGAATCTATAATAAGTTTCGAGAGAGATACATATATATATATACAGCATTCTTATATTAAGTTCGTATGGCCCTTCCTATCACCACCATATCATTTTGACGATTAAATATCTAAATGTGTATGACTGATCGGTAATGACTTGCTTCTCTAACTAAGCCTGATGAACTAATTCCGTTAAAGATGCATAATCCGAATTAGCGCTCCCAAATGACTATTTTCTGGCTTCGGGGTGAAAAATATTTGATTCGAGTCGAGGAACCCACCCACCAAAGCTCGGAGTGATCAGATAACGATTTTTGAATTTTTTTATTTCTCGAAATGTGTAATGATTTGTGGCCCAGAAAAGAATCGTCAAACCGATGGTCTCGGACAAAATTGCGGATGAAGATGCGTAACTCTAAAATCAAGTGGTAATATACGGCAAGATTTCGTGATACGCGAGTGATAATACGGCCATATTTCGTTGAACAACATGTTGATAAATAACACGTTTTGGGAAATTTTATACCATAGTTGACAGCGATTAGCATTATTTTGTTGTAATTAATCAATTCTGATAACAAAAGCGTATTTTGAAGAAATGTTGTAACTTGTTGATATGGGGACCGTCTAATCAGATTGAGTACCTTTCAATTGCTTTGAATTTCGGACAGCACATGAACGTGAATGAAAAATCTCAGAAGATATATATCCGATATTATATACAAGTTATGCTTTACCAATTGAGCACTAATATAATTATGTAACTCAGGTAATATAAAAGTGTTCGTAAGGTACTTACAACTGGCATTCAACTTGTCTAGTATGTTGAATTCAGGGCTTCTGTGTGGGCGTACGCTGGTACATGCAAGTGGTGCCGCTGGGAGTTCCTGAAATGAGAAGAAATATTGGTTGTGAACTGTGTGTTTTATGGAGTAATTGAACAATATCTCGACACAATAGTTTAGTGCTCTTTGATTTTCTGTTTGAAATTTGGGAATTAATGCATTTTAAGTTAGGGTGATACTGAGACTTGCAGGCATTGTGCACATTCCATTGAATCAATTTTCTTAAATTTGCTTCCTGAAGATAAACCAGGCTGATAAATAAACTATTCGGTCAAAGATCTCACCGTTGTCATGCTATCTTCAAAATATATAATTGAAATGAACTAATTTGTATATTTTAACCTACAATTGTCACATCACGAACGTTCATTGCTATTTGAAATGCACTATTCCATGTATATACCAAACTGAAAGTGGGTTGACATAGAGACTTACCAATATTCTTCTGTTTTGACCTCCATCGTCGCTGTATGGAGAGAAGATTAACACTTTCTTCGATTCCATTTTACCAAAATGAGACATTATATGAGACGACACAAGATATGAAAGAGAATATGGCTACAGAAGATACAAACCAAGTTTATATACCTACCCATCCCAACTATTGTTGTTGACACTTGACATGCAAAAACAGTTCTGTCAGTATGCAAGTCATATTAGGGTATACGTTGGTGAGGACTCACCGTGAATTCCATGTGAGATGTTATGATTGTGTAATTCTGTGACATGTCTTGCGAATGTCAATTCATCCGAATTGTTTGTTTGTTTTGCATAGCACAGCTTGTTTAGCGGATACTGTCAGGTCTAATGTACATATAACGGGGGACATGTCTCAACATACATGTAGAAATGTACCCTCAACCAGTTGTAGCAGGACACTTGTTTGTTTGCTACGCATTTAGTTCAATTAAGTTCCAGTGTGATTTAATTAACGAAATTACCTTGTATAAAAGTCCAAAATAATTTATTTTTTTATAAATGTTCATCTTTTATCACAATGTGTTATCCACAGCTGTACACTTTCCGGGGTGTATGGGGGGGGGGGGGGGGGTGAGAAATGTGAAATTAAGCGATTTAATTGATGGGAGTGTGACCGATAAAATATGGTAAACATACTAAACATTTCCAATAGTTAGAATTGAACGTTATGCACGGACACAATATCAATAGGAAATATAACACTCTGATAATTTGATTTCCAACTAACGTTCTGCGCGAAGTTTGTTTTGTTAAAGGTCCGTTTGTGTTTCATTCCCGTCCTCGGGGAATAGGACCACTTTTCGATTCAACAATGGACAATAAAAAAGAGCGTTCATTTCAAATTTTCTCCTGTTTTGGTAAAAATAAAGAGCGTTTCTCTCTTCCGGTCGGAAGATTGAAAACAACAGCTGATATTTCTTAACTTAGGTAGCAATACATGTACACAATTTCCAGCAATTTTGGCCAACATGGGAAGGGATACTGTACTTCAAATATATTTTGAGCCATTATCTTTGGCATAGGTCCCATCAAGCATGTTTTCTTTCTGACAGAAATGTTAGGTGTAATCATTCTGTACTAGCTTCTTCGTACAATTTGTCAAGAGTTATGCACCTTTGTTTGCACACACAAAACGATTAATTTTACCCATTTTTTTTACTCAACTTGACAAGTTTCAACACAAAAAGATAACACGACAGAGCGGTTATCAGTAAATAAGCTTCTTCCACCTGATAGAGCTATGTTAGAGCTGAGAAATATTTGAAACTCCACCAAACTCCACTGAATACGAAAATCATGTTTACGTATCCATATTTTTCACTTTTTTATGAACTTTTCTAGTTTTGTAAAATAATTAAATCATCAAACCAGTAATGGCACATTTAACACAGGCTACACTGGCTATTATGCCCCACAGCTACTTATTTTTCTATTTTTCAGACCCCCTACAACACGATAAATCGTGTACTGCCACCTTAGGATCTTCTTTCAGACTATTATTTAATCTGTATATTCATCAGTATTTCGTGTATTTATCGACCGACACCACGGTATTAGATAACCAACCACGTATAGAGGTTGCAATGCCGGAGTTGCCCGACAGCTGAGATATCACTCGGGAAGCTCCAGGTGGGATGCTTATGAAATATCCAATATTGAGGAATTTGGAGTTCGAGGGAAATAAAACTGCCGACATTTGCTATTTTCGAACCTATGTGGCTATCTTCGGGCATTTGTCGGAAAGTGAGTTTTCAGTTTATAATTTTATTCAACAATTAACAAAATTCATGAACACTGCAATAACAATCTAACATTAAGCAATATAAATCAGCGATAACATGACATTAAATCAGGCGAATACAAGCGAACTCTGTGAATATGCTCCAATCGTCGGCCACAAAACACGAGGGTCGACGTGTGGAAGGAACGGGAAAGGGCTGGCTGACATAGCTGGGAGCGGGTGGAGAAAGCTGCCATGTAGCTGATTCAGCATGTCTGCCCTTATATGGGTACTGAGGTACTCTCGAGCGAGGCTTGTCTCTGTCGGTGATTTCGGTTTCTTTGGTTTCGATCTGTATCGTTTGTTCTGGAACCAGATCTGAAATTGGTCAAATAAACATGATTACCCACTGAGCGGATGAACAATATATGTGAATGTGTGATGCACATTGATATCTCTTAGGTTTAAATACATTACCGGAAACTTTGGTGGAAATAGGTCTTCGACCAAATTCAGCATTTCTATAAGCAATTCCACAGGGTGGTGATGTCATGCAATGTTAAATAGACAACCGGAGATTAGTATCAGTATCATTTCTTTCTTTCGCCACATTACAATGGTATTAAGAACATATATATATGGCAACACACATATATAGGAATACATAAACAGTGACGACAGGGGTTGTAACGTACTTTAATATTTCTTGTTGGAGCTTTCAGTTTCGAAGACAGCTCATCTAGTATATCGGCGTCTGGGTATTTGTTACTGCTGTAGTACTCGTTCAGAATCTCAACTTGGTCGTAACTGAAGCTGAAACGCGCATGTATCTTGTTGTCCGAATCGGCGCTCGTGTCTCTAGATTTGCTGAAATCATCGGATGGCGTTGAATTCGGCGAGGCGTCGATGTTTTCTACGATACACGGCCTATCGCCCCTGTTCGCGTTGGTATCACGCGCTGGCGTCGAAGTTGTTGTTGGCTGGAAGACGAGGTCAACCTGATCTCCTGGGCGATCTGTGAAATCGCTTGCAATATCGGTGCATGTAGCTGAAATTTTAAAAACAAAACGCCATTTAGTTAAGTATGTGATAAGATTTATTATCACAGTTGCCTATATATCTACCAGTGTCTCAGACTCAAAAGTTATATTATATAACCATGAATCTATAATAAGTTTCGAGAGAGATACATATATATATATACAGCATTCTTATATTAAGTTCGTATGGCCCTTCCTATCACCACCATATCATTTTGACGATTAAATATCTAAATGTGTATGACTGATCGGTAATGACTTGCTTCTCTAACTAAGCCTGATGAACTAATTCCGTTAAAGATGCATAATCCGAATTAGCGCTCCCAAATGACTATTTTCTGGCTTCGGGGTGAAAAATATTTGATTCGAGTCGAGGAACCCACCCACCAAAGCTCGGAGTGATCAGATAACGATTTTTGAAATTTTTTATTTCTCGAAATGTGTAATGATTTGTGGCCCAGAAAAGAATCGTCAAACCGATGGTCTCGGACAAAATTGCGGATGAAGATGCGTAACTCTAAAATCAAGTGGTAATATACGGCAAGATTTCGTGATACGCGAGTGATAATACGGCCATATTTCGTTGAACAACATGTTGATAAATAACACGTTTTGGGAAATTTTATACCATAGTTGACAGCGATTAGCATTATTTTGTTGTAATTAATCAATTCTGATAACAAAAGCGTATTTTGAAGAAATGTTGTAACTTGTTGATATGGGGACCGTCTAATCAGATTGAGTACCTTTCAATTGCTTTGAATTTCGGACAGCACATGAACGTGAATGAAAAATCTCAGAAGATATATATCCGATATTATATACAAGTTATGCTTTACCAATTGAGCACTAATATAATTATGTAACTCAGGTAATATAAAAGTGTTCGTAAGGTACTTACAACTGGCATTCAACTTGTCTAGTATGTTGAATTCAGGGCTTCTGTGTGGGCGTACGCTGGTACATGCAAGTGGTGCCGCTGGGAGTTCCTGAAATGAGAAGAAATATTGGTTGTGAACTGTGTGTTTTATGGAGTAATTGAACAATATCTCGACACAATAGTTTAGTGCTCTTTGATTTTCTGTTTGAAATTTGGGAATTAATGCATTTTAAGTTAGGGTGATACTGAGACTTGCAGGCATTGTGCACATTCCATTGAATCAATTTTCTTAAATTTGCTTCCTGAAGATAAACCTGGCTGATAAATAAACTATTCGGTCAAAGATCTCACCGTTGTCATGCTATCTTCAAAATATATGATTGAAATGAACTAATTTGTATATTTTAACCTACAATTGTCACATCACGAACGTTCATTGCTATTTGAAATGCACTATTCCATGTATATACCAAACTGAAAGTGGGTTGACATAGAGACTTACCAATATTCTTCTGTTTTGACCTCCATCGTCGCTGTATGGAGAGAAGATTAACACTTTCTTCGATTCCATTTTACCAAAATGAGACATTATATGAGACGACACAAGATATGAAAGAGAATATGGCTACAGAAGATACAAACCAAGTTTATATACCTACCCATCCCAACTATTGTTGTTGACACTTGACATGCAAAAACAGTTCTGTCAGTATGCAAGTCATATTAGGGTATACGTTGGTGAGGACTCACCGTGAATTCCATGTGAGATGTTATGATTGTGTAATTCTGTGACATGTCTTGCGAATGTCAATTCATCCGAATTGTTTGTTTGTTTTGCATAGCACAGCTTGTTTAGCGGATACTGTCAGGTCTAATGTACATATAACGGGGGACATGTCTCAACATACATGTAGAAATGTACCCTCAACCAGTTGTAGCAGGACACTTGTTTGTTTGCTACGCATTTAGTTCAATTAAGTTCCAGTGTGATTTAATTAACGAAATTACCTTGTATAAAAGTCCAAAATAATTTATTTTTTTATAAATGTTCATCTTTTATCACAATGTGTTATCCACAGCTGTACACTTTCCGGGGTGTATGGGGGGGGGGGGGGGGGGGGTGAGAAATGTGAAATTAAGCGATTTAATTGATGGGAGTGTGACCGATAAAATATGGTAAACATACTAAACATTTCCAATAGTTAGAATTGAACGTTATACACGGACACAATATCAATAGGAAATATAACACTCTGATAATTTGATTTCCAACTAACGTTCTGCGCGAAGTTTGTTTTGTTAAAGGTCCGTTTGTGTTTCATTCCCGTCCTCGGGGAATAGGACCACTTTTCGATTCAACAATGGACAATAAAAAAGAGCGTTCATTTCAAATTTTCTCCTGTTTTGGTAAAAATAAAGAGCGTTTCTCTCTTCCGGTCGGAAGATTGAAAACAACAGCTGATATTTCTTAACTTAGGTAGCAATACATGTACACAATTTCCAGCAATTTTGGCCAACATGGGAAGGGATACTGTACTTCAAATATATTTTGAGCCATTATCTTTGGCATAGGTCCCATCAAGCATGTTTTCTTTCTGACAGAAATGTTAGGTGTAATCATTCTGTACTAGCTTCTTCGTACAATTTGTCAAGAGTTATGCACCTTTGTTTGCACACACAAAACGATTAATTTTACCCATTTTTTTTACTCAACTTGTCAAGTTTCAACACAAAAAGATAACACGACAGAGCGGTTATCAGTAAATAAGCTTCTTCCACCTGATAGAGCTATGTTAGAGCTGAGAAATATTTGAAACTCCACCAAACTCCACTGAATACGAAAATCATGTTTACGTATCCATATTTTTCACTTTTTTATGAACTTTTCTAGTTTTGTAAAATAATTAAATCTTCAAACCAGTAATGGCACATTTAACACAGGCTACACTGGCTATTATGCCCCACAGCTACTTATTTTTCTATTTTTCAGACCCCCTACAACACGATAAATCGTGTACTGCCACCTTAGGATCTTCTTTCAGACTATTATTTAATCTGTATATTCATCAGTATTTCGTGTATTTATCGACCGACACCACGGTATTAGATAACCAACCACGTATAGAGGTTGCAATGCCGGAGTTGCCCGACAGCTGAGATATCACTCGGGAAGCTCCAGGTGGGATGCTTATGAAATATCCAATATTGAGGAATTTGGAGTTCGAGGGAAATAAAACTGCCGACATTTGCTATTTTCGAACCTATGTGGCTATCTTCGGGCATTTGTCGGAAAGTGAGTTTTCAGTTTATAATTTTATTCAACAATTAACAAAATTCATGAACACTGCAATAACAATCTAACATTAAGCAATATAAATCAGCGATAACATGACATTAAATCAGGCGAATACAAGCGAACTCTGTGAATATGCTCCAATCGTCGGCCACAAAACACGAGGGTCGACGTGTGGAAGGAACGGGAAAGGGCTGGCTGACATAGCTGGGAGCGGGTGGAGAAAGCTGCCATGTAGCTGATTCAGCATGTCTGCCCTTATATGGGTACTGAGGTACTCTCGAGCGAGGCTTGTCTCTGTCGGTGATTTCGGTTTCTTTGGTTTCGATCTGTATCGTTTGTTCTGGAACCAGATCTGAAATTGGTCAAATAAACATGATTACCCACTGAGCGGATGAACAATATATGTGAATGTGTGATGCACATTGATATCTCTTAGGTTTAAATACATTACCGGAAACTTTGGTGGAAATAGGTCTTCGACCAAATTCAGCATTTCTATAAGCAATTCCACAGGGTGGTGATGTCATGCAATGTTAAATAGACAACCGGAGATTAGTATCAGTATCATTTCTTTCTTTCACCACATTACAATGGTATTAAGAACATATATATATGGCAACACACATATATAGGAATACATAAACAGTGACGACAGGGGTTGTAACGTACTTTAATATTTCTTGTTGGAGCTTTCAGTTTCGAAGACAGCTCATCTAGTATATCGGCGTCTGGGTATTTGTTACTGCTGTAGTACTCGTTCAGAATCTCAACTTGGTCGTAACTGAAGCTGAAACGCGCATGTATCTTGTTGTCCGAATCGGCGCTCGTGTCTCTAGATTTGCTGAAATCATCGGATGGCGTTGAATTCGGCGAGGCGTCGATGTTTTCTACGATACACGGCCTATCGCCCCTGTTCGCGTTGGTATCACGCGCTGGCGTCGAAGTTGTTGTTGGCTGGAAGACGAGGTCAACCTGATCTCCTGGGCGATCTGTGAAATCGCTTGCAATATCGGTGCATGTAGCTGAAATTTTAAAAACAAAACGCCATTTAGTTAAGTATGTGATAAGATTTATTATCACAGTTGCCTATATATCTACCAGTGTCTCAGACTCAAAAGTTATATTATATAACCATGAATCTATAATAAGTTTCGAGAGAGATACATATATATATATACAGCATTCTTATATTAAGTTCGTATGGCCCTTCCTATCACCACCATATCATTTTGACGATTAAATATCTAAATGTGTATGACTGATCGGTAATGACTTGCTTCTCTAACTAAGCCTGATGAACTAATTCCGTTAAAGATGCATAATCCGAATTAGCGCTCCCAAATGACTATTTTCTGGCTTCGGGGGTGAAAAATATTTGATTCGAGTCGAGGAACCCACCCACCAAAGCTCGGAGTGATCAGATAACGATTTTTGAATTTTTTTTATTTCTCGAAATGTGTAATGATTTGTGGCCCAGAAAAGAATCGTCAAACCGATGGTCTCGGACAAAATTGCCTATGAAGATGCGTAACTCTAAAATCAAGTGGTAATATACGGCAAGATTTCGTGATACGCGAGTGATAATACGGCCAT